>RWGZ01000013.1:0-24759 GCA_009725065.1 Utricularia reniformis
TAATTATAAGATGGTGGTGGGGTAGTGGGAAATTTCTTACAATTGTCAATTAGTGAGACTTTGACCAATATTGGTGTCCTAATAACAGCACACCATTATCGACTAATCTCATATGTTGTACAAAATAATATATAAATAATCATTTATAAAACTAATGTTATAATGAATATTTAATTAGGAAAACAATTTTCATTAAAGTTACTTAAATATAACTTGAGAGAGAACAAATTGGACATTAATTGTACGTACAAATATTTCAATTTATATAAAAAAACATGGATATTTTTTTACGTAAGACATGAAACGATGGGATTAAATTTTAATTTTCTATATTAAAAATAGCATGTAAAAATATTGGATATGTTTGGAGACGAGTTGGAATAAAAAGTTAAATATACGGCAAGCGCAGCGAAGCCTGCGCCAAACCTAATCCTTATTTCCTATTATTAATTGTTTATTCATCTTTTTTTAATACTTTTAAAGCCAGATAGTATGGTAAGTTAAAGCAATCTTTTGATATTGTATACTGTTATTTTGACCAGTACTACTCCATATTGAGTTTCTGGAACCCGAGGTTTTCGAGTCGGTCTAGAAAAAATTTTAAAAAATATTTCGTATCGGTTTGTGTTCATCCCAATATAACAATCGTATCGGTCAAGACCTAAACGATACCCTAAACCGGTATAGAAACATTGAGTTAAACGATTTCGTTTTAAAAAATGATGTGATTTTGAATTTTGTGGTGAAACTCTTAAATCGTGGTTTTGATTGTCTAAAAAATCGAACTAAAAAACTTTAATTTATCAACAAATGTATTGATAAATTAGATAATACCTTGAACATTTTGATGCAATATCTTTAGCTGTTACTTTACATATAAAATAAGAAATAAATTGTTATATAATTTATGTTTAATTTATTTATTTATAATAAAGCACAATCTAAATCTCTAACATTTCATAAAAATAGTTAGATTTTAATAGTATTGTGTATTCTTTAATATAGATAATTAATCATATATAAATATAATTGGATTTATTTAGAATTACAAAAATGATGGTGAGTGTGACTGTTGGTGCCAGTGAGGAGATGACACATGTAATGTGTATCACGTGAGAGGCATGTGAAGTTATGACGGTGGGATGGCCAGTGATTCCTTAAGACCGCCGCGTCGGCGATAATAATGAGAGCTGGACCCGTCGGTAATTAATGATCAGATACGCGGAAGCTGATGGAGGCATGTGGCGGTGTCCGATGTTAGTTGGGAACACAACACGTAAAGCGATTCTTTGACGCTGTTAAAATTCTTCCTTTTCCACGTTCAAAGTCCAACCCAAATCCAATTTGCTCCCCTCTGAAAGATCTTTGATAAACACATTCATAAATTTGTAATGATCTTATCCTGCGGATGAGCGTACTATGACGGTGGGTGAATTGCCCACGGTGTGTTTATGTTTGTGTGTTTATCGGTATTTGCCGATCGATATGTCCAAATGTCGATCATTAATGTTGATGATCGACAGATTATTTCTTTTTCGTACTAGGTTAAATTTGTATTATAAATATGTATTGTAATGGTTTTGAACCGTCAGATTGGAACAAGAAAACATTCGATTGAGTCATGGTATCATAATGTATATATCTCAGTCAGCGTAAATATACATTGGAAATAATTTCTGAAGTCGGATTTTTGGGATGCAAACCGACCAACACACCAATGGAGCAAAATCATAAATTGCTCTCAGCCTCATGGGAGTTTCTAGTCAACCTCATGCATTATCGCCGTTTGGTTGACAAATTGATATACTTGTTGTTCACTCGTCTTGAATTGTGTTATACAGTATATGTTCTGTCTCAATTTATGCAACAACTTCGATGCAAACACGGGGACGTTGTCTTACGGGTTGTGCGTTACTTAAAAGGCAGTCCTAGACGAGGCATATTGTTGAGATCTGCATGCGATTTGCAAGTTTATGGATTTTGGTATGCTGATTGAGCCATGTGTTCAGAGATACGAAAGTCCTTGACTGGCTATCTCATATTTATGGGATCTTCGCCGATCGTTTGGAAAACCAAGAAACAGGTCACCTTGTCTCTTTCGTCGACCGAGATTGAGTATCGAGCAATGCGTACCACGTGTCAAGAGTTTAAGTAGCTCCG
This sequence comes from Utricularia reniformis, assembly GCA_009725065.1. Lineage (NCBI taxonomy): Eukaryota > Viridiplantae > Streptophyta > Magnoliopsida > Lamiales > Lentibulariaceae > Utricularia > Utricularia reniformis. Next base: position 2,161 of record RWGZ01000013.1, read on the forward strand.
TAGTTTACGGACGGATCTGGGAATTCGCCAAAACGAGAAAGATGTGACTCTCTTATGTGATAACCAATCGGCTATTCAGATTGCCGCTAATATGGTGTTCCACGAGCGCACTAAATTCATTGAAGTCGATTGTCATTATGTTCGAAATCAAGTGATAGCTAGAGAAATCAAAACACGACATGTGAAAAGTGAAAACCAGCTGTCCGACATGATGACTAAAGCCCTTTGTACCGATCGTCTTTAGTATTTGCTGAACAAGTCGGGTATACAAGACATGTACTTACCGCCTTGAGGTGGGGTGTCGATGAGCGTACTGTGATAGTCGGTGAATTGCCGATCGTGTGTTTATGTTTGTGTGTCGATCGGTATTTGCCGATCGACATATCTATCTGTCGATCATTAATATTGATGATCAACATATTGTTTCTTTTTAATTTGTGTTATAAATATGTATTGTAATGACTTTGAACCACCAGGTTGGAACAAGAAAACATTCCAGTGTCTCTTCTTTGTTTTCTCAACATATCCATCAATAAAAAACCTATTAGATTTATAGTAATGACTACCTTTAACGATGAAATATAAAGAGAATGATGTTTGTTATTTGCTCTGAAACTTTGAAATAATGTAAAAGTGATACTCAAAAACTTATAAATTATATACAAAGTTATCGAAGTTTATATAATATATGAATTGACTCATAAACTTTTCAAAGTTGTAAAAACATGATCTCAAAGTTTAAAAATTATATTGTTGAGTTCCAAAATTCCAAAATTGTTTATATTTGATTATAACCACTCTTAATATTTTAAATGCTACATAGTTTTATTTATCACTTAACCTTGAAAATATGTAAAGAATATATTTTCGAACTTTGAAAACTTTAAAAATAACAAATAAATTGTTAAAACTACTCATACAAAAAATATGAAAATCGATACTATTCAATCAAGGGTGATTCTTAAACAATTTTGAAATTTTGAAAGCATTGCATACAATTTACAAATTTTGGAAATATCGTTTTTTCATTATTTTAAAAAAATTGGAAGCCACCGTCATAATTTTCTCCAAGATATTTACTATAGTTCACATCTCTTTTATAAATCAATCCGAAATACATCTATTTTCGATGTCAACAATTATCATATTTCAACATAAGTTAAACTTGAAAATTTAAATCGATTAATTAACAACCGATCAACTTCATTAAGTCATACTAACCTCTGCAAGGTGATTTTCGGAACCTGCTCAATAACATCTTAAAGTAATAATAAAAAAGAAAATTATTTTACTCACTAAGATATTGGAATATTTTCCAGTTTATTCACAAGGTAATCAACACTTTGACACATTTTGGTTCCTTAAGTAACTGAAATGCCTTTGTGATATCTTCAAGTGGAACTTCATCACTTGAAAGTTTCTCCAAATTCTCAATTTCCTACACCAACACAAACAACTAATTCCCTTTAGTTAAATCCAACGAACAACGTACCAAACTCGACGACTTACCTTATCGATGCATTTCTTGATAACAATTGGAAGATCCGATTGAACCTTAACCCCTCCGAAAACGGCGTATTTGAATGTTCGACAGCTCAATAACGTGACGAAGTCAATCTCCACGCTCTTTTCTGCTACTGCTCCCAACATTATCATCTTCCCAACTCCAACTTTAGTTGTTTCCAGAGCTTCATTAACAAGTTTTGCAACTCCTGTGCACTCAAAACAGTAGTCAACTCCATTGCCTCCTGTTAGCTCTTTTACAATATCAGATATAGATTTGTCACTTGTTTTCGGATTCACGAAATCGGTCATTCCAAAAGCTTCACCGATTGCTCGTTTGCTTTCGTTTATGTCCACACCTATAATTCGTGATGCCCCATGAACCCGTGCTCCCTCTACAACCTGCAATACATCAATCATCATGTTCAACAACTAGTTTATATGAATGATCATAGGGGTTACAATCATATAATGTTGTGTAAATACTAAATTAAATCTAATCCAACAAAATTAGCACCCTAAATAATGATTAGTGTATTTAAGAAGAAGATTACTCCTAATCCAACAGCTCCAAGCCCCACAACTGCAACAGTGGATCCTTTATGAACATTTGCTTCTTTCCAGACAGCCCCAAATCCTGTAGTGAAACCGCAAGACAGAAAACTTGCATATGGAAGAGGAATCTCAGAATCAATTTTGACAACATAGTTTGTGTCAATTACTGTGTACTCAGACCAAGTAGAGCAGCTAAGGAAATGATAGAGCAATTGGTATTTGCCGTTTTCATCTCGAATCGACATTCTTGAGGTTCCATTGATCATTAAACCAGTGAATGCTTGTAAAGGGTAAGTCTTACAAAGATTCGTCTTCCCGGATACACAATTCTCACACTCTCTGCATTCACCTAAATAAGTGGGAATCACAGTGTCCCCTTCTTTTAAATGCTTAACTCCTTCACCAACACTCTCCACAACGCTACAATAAGCCAAATGAGCAATCCATCAAGCATTTGGAGTGCTCATTCAATACTTATAAGAAACTGATAATTACCCAACACCTTCATGGCCAAGAACTCTGGGAAAAAGAGGGGTAGGGAAACCGTCACAACCAAGGACATCTGTGTGGCAAATGCTAGCAAAAAGCATCTTCACACGAACTTCGCCGGATTTTGGGGCTTCAACTCTAATCTCCTCCACCACTGGAAGTTCATTCTTCCTCCAAACAACAGCCGCTACACGCATATTACATTAATCACTATCAGAAAAAACAGATGACGCAACATTGCTTGTGAAAAAAGAGTACCTCGGCAGGTGATTGCAGCGGCGGACATGGCTGTCGACGCTATCGAACAGAGAATGCAAAATGGTTGTCTCTAGAAAAGAGTTAAAAGTGCGCATGCATCGTGGCGTCATTGTTCTCCATAAATACCGATTTGTGGTGGAAGAAGATGAAACACAGAGCAAGAACCGAGGGGCCATCCCGATCATTGACGAATGATATGAGGCCCTCGTTGATCGCGTGCGCCAATACTTTGAACTTGTTTTTGGCTCAATAGTATTATTTAAAATCATTTAATTATTTGACAATCTGCAGACTTTAAATATTTAAATATAAGAATCGTAGTACTAAGTATTATGATGAAAACTTTAATAGTTTAGACACCACTAAGCTTGTTATTTAAATTTATAGACTTTCAATTTGAATACTTGAAGTCATTGTAATCAATCCAAGGTAACCACACAATTTTTCAAATTTTAATTTAAAACAATAAATATATACATCACATATGGTGTAGTGTCATTACCATAGTTCACCCTAACATCATTATGTAAATTACATATATTTAATGGTATATGAGAAATTTCGATTGTACTAGTTTTTGTCGATATATAAATAAATATTGACATATACTAGTTTTTAATGGATTGAATAGAATCTAAATTATTTGTTAAAGAAAAATAAATATTTACTTTATAGATTTTATTATTCTTATTTTTTCAAAGTTAAGAAGAATATAAATTGAAAATAATTTAATATATTTTATTATTATGATACATATCGGTTATATCAAATATAAATCTAGTATATCGTTCGGTATAGTGACCGATACCNAAAAAACGAGCGTCAACGATGCTTTCACTTTCACTATCACTCAAGCATTTACTTCCTACGAATTCCTATAGAATCCGATGGATGATGAATCAAGAAAGAAATCCGGTGAGTACGGCGGCTCCGCCGCTCTGTGTTTTATAGGTCCGTAAAATAATATTTTATCAGGAAACGCTTTTAATTGATATTATTATTTAAAATAAAAAGAATAATACTTAAACCAGATGCGTTCAATCGCCAAAACTCTGGTTTCTTGTCTCTTTAGCAATTCTCATCGAATTTACTGACTTTCGCTTTCTCAGAAATCGTCGTCGATCTCTCTCAGATACAAATCTACTGAACAATTACGCCATTTTTATGCCTTTTGGCTATTGCCCATTCCAGCGATCTGCTATTTCATTGGTTCATAACGTTGTTGGGCGGAACCACGGGAGTCAACGATGGAAGGATCAGAGAAGGAGAAACTCAGCGCATCCACTGCCTCTACTCCTGCATCTTCTGTAGCTACCTTTTGGAAAGGTAATTTTCGATTTTGGTTTTTGTTTTTGTTTTTGTTATATCTATGTTTCCAGTAGTCTGATCACCGAGCTTTTTCGTCGTGTTCTGGTTATGTTTTGCTTGCTTCACTCGTTCATTTATGAAATGGGTTACTATATTTGCACTGCAATATATAGTGCAAGAATAAATACTTTCTGTTATCTTAATTCATTCATTTTTACAGTGTTTTAGTAGAATTTTTGGTTACTTCTAGTAATTGGAAGCTTGATTAAAAGACAATGTGGTTAATGATGATTTTATGTACACTGTTAATTTCGATCTATCCAGATTTTGATCTTGAGAAAGAGAGGACCCAATTGGATGAGCAAGGGCTTCAGATTGCTGAAAATCAGGAAAATAGTCAGAAAAACCGACGGAAGCTAGCGGAAATAACTAGAGGTACTTCAGTTCCAATTATGCAATTAAGTTTTGTTTTGGTATCTGATTGCCTTTAATTGCTCGACACATGGTAAATCGTAGTTGCCTTTCGTTTCATGTCTGCATTTTAATTGTATACAGACTTTAGGAAGGCTTCAGATGAAGAAAAATTGGCACAGTTTAACACTTTGCTCAAGAATTACCAAGAAGAGGTCGATAAAATAACAAGGCGAGCAAAATTTGGAGAGAATGCTTTTCTTAACATTTATCAAAAACTTTATGAAGCTCCCGATCCTTATCCAGTTCTTACGCTTATTTCTGTAAGTACTTTACATGTTTTCTCCATTTAGATTGCTATCAGAAGTATTTGTTTCTTCCCCATGAAATGTGAATAGTATCGTGCATATCATGGATGAATCTACTTTCATGCTTTCTATTTCAGTAGCAAGGTGTCCTTTGTTTTATGGTATTTTTTTCTTTTGTAGGAGAAGGACTCCAAAATTTTGGATTTAGAGTCCGAAAACAGAAAGATGAAGGTCGAGCTGGATGAATTTCGAACAGAATCAACTCATTTGAAAAATCAACAGGCAATGATACGAAGACTTGAAGAACGCAACCGTCAGTTAGAGCAACAGGTCATTGGCTGTACATTATAACATTAATTATATGCTATCATTATTCTCATTGATAGAAATACTTGTGCATGGAAAATCAACTTATCCACAGGTTTTATACTCAAGAAAAATTATAACAGGGGAGTAGTGGGCATTTGGATAGGTTCCTTATTCGCAGTGTTACTTATTTTGCATTTTTCTGTTATGCCTCTAATGCAAGCACATGTTTTGGTGACAGTATTATTTTGTGAATTTTTATCCATATTCAGTTCCAGCATGCCCAGAAAAAAATACAATGGCCTATGCAAGCGAATTAACCTAAATGCCTCAATTTTTTGTGCATTGTCTATAATATGATTTAGATGGAGGAAAAAGTGAAAGAAATTGTTGAGATCAAGCAACGTAATTTGGCAGAAGAGAATCAGAAGACAATGGAAGTTCTAAAGGAAAGGTAATATATTCGTTGGGATTTATGAGAGAACTCACCTACAGTTTGTATTAGCAAACAATCCTAGAAAACACCTTCCAATATTATTTTGCTATCATTCGCAGGGACTTGATTTTTTAATCTACTTACTCGTGTTCCCTCGATGCAGGGAAAGGATGTTGCAAGATCAGTTACGTCAAGCTGAGGAAAGTGTTTCCACAATGAGAAAGCTGCACGAATTTGGACAAAGCCAGTTATTTGACCTTCGTGCTCAATCAGGTAACAAGGTTCACTATTTATACTTTTGAATTCATTCATGTTGCTTATTGTTTTAGTATAAATTGTTCGTTTGTTCTTTTAAATTTCAGATGAAGATAGAGCTTCAAAACAGTCAGAAATTAATCTTCTTATGGATGAAGTTGAGCAGGCACAGACTCGTCTTCTAAGCCTTGAAAGGGAGAAGGTAACCATTATTTTGTGTATTTATGGACCATCATTGTTAATTTTGGGTGATAATTGTAATTTTATCTGTGCAAATGAACATGTTGGTTGAGTTTTGTTACCTGATAAATCTCTACTACTGAACTCATTGTTTCTATAAAGATCAGCCTTAGTTTCTACTACTAACAACACATATTTTTTGCTTAATTACTTAGCGGGTTGATGGAGCTTGTCCACTGCATAATTTTTTATCTTGTTTTTGTTCAGTTCTTTGCCAGTGTAGTATAAATCTGATCCTACTCTTTTCGTGAGCAGGGTCTTTTGCAATCTCAGTTACAATCTACTAATGAAGAAAGTGGACAAAAGAGAAGGTGCACACTCCTCTGTGCTCATTCCATGCATGACTGCTGCAGTTATTGTTCCCAATATACCTTTTACCATTTTATTTCTATACAAATTTTAACAGCATTTAATCCATGGCTTTGAGTTTCTTGAACCCTGTCTAGAGAAACCCAATATTGACAAAAATAATGATTTTCTGGAAAGGTAGCGTTTTGCAGAAAATATATAATTTTCTCTTCTTCTATCCTTAGTGATAACATCGATGCAAACACTATGCTTGAGAATTCTCTCAATGCAAAAGACAAAATTATATCAGAGCTCAACATGGAACTCCACAACATTGAGACAACACTGTCAAATGAACGTGAGCATCATTTGAATGAGCTGAAGAAGTTGAAGTCTCTCCTCAATGAAAAGGTTGTCTTTTTCATGTCTACTTGAGATTTAGCTCTTTAAATTCTGGATCAATTGAAGTGGTGACACATCTTTTTTTTTCTAGCTAACTTTATTTTTAAATCTGCAGGGGGTTGAGCTCGAGGAGTTGAAAAAGGAGCTTAACGAGAGGCCAACTGAAAAACTAGTTGATGATTTGCGAAAGAAAGTAAAGATATTGCAGGTAATCTGATGTTAGCAACTTTCTTGTCATTATGAACATTATCTTTGTCGGGAAAATGTTGGAATATATGCTTTCAGTTCATGGTCAATATTTTTTGTGTATCGTGCATATTATATATCGTAGTTATGAAAATATCGTAGCAACTTTTTAAATATTTGTTTAGTTTGTTAATGAATGATAAGGTGACTTATTTGCTAGAACTATCTAGACCAAAATTTTGCTCATACATGTGGCATTTAATCATTTGGTGTAACTCTGTTTTCTTAAAGGCTGTTGGCTATAATTCAATTGAAGCCGAGGACTGGGAAACCGCAACCAGTGGGGAAGAACTGAGTCAAATGGAGTCCTTACTTCTTGACAAGAACAGAAAAATGGAACATGAACTCACTCAATTCAAGGTATCACAATCCAGCATAGCTGTTTGCAATTTACTCTTTTCCAAGGGATGCTACTAAAGAGGAAGGAATTACTTTTTCAGGTTAAAATAGCTGAAAAGTCATCATTGTTAGAAGCAGCAGAAGTTAAGATACAAGACTTAACGGAACAGATCAATGAACAGCAAATGCTTATCCAGAAACTTGAAGATGATATACTAAATGTAAGTTTTTTTTCATTTTTTCTTAAAAATAAACTTACTAATGCTTGTAATTATGGATTACTATACAGTATATGCGGTGGCGTTTCCACTTTTAGAAAATAGAATAGTCTCTCCAAATCTTTTCTAAAATCTAATAGACTCAGCATTTTCCGTTGATTATATGAAATGCAGGGCTACAACTCTCAAGATAAGAAGAGCAACCTTTTTGATGAGTGGGACCTGTCAGATTCTGCAGGTTTGAACCCCTTGGAGGTAAGCAAGCTCAGTTCTTGTAAAATGAAGATTGTTGTACCATGATTATTGCTTTCTTACTTCTGTTCCAATCAAATAATATCTACATATGTATGTTTCGTCAAGCGAATGATGCATGTCTCTCTCTACGCTGTTTCGCTCTTAATCAGAATTGACTGTGTGCTTCTCAGTGTTCATGTCCTTGTTTTTTATTCCATCACAGTAATTCAAACCTGCTGTTAAATTCTCCTCCTCAAGAATTACCTTTCAGTAGATCTCACGATTTTATTATGTCTAGTAGATTTTATACTTGTATCATTTTTCGGACTCCTATCACCAACTGCTTCTTGATACAGAATTCAGAACAAAGACGTGCTCCTTCTGAACTAGATCAAAGCTCTATGCTTAAGGTGATTTGCAGCCAACGAGACAGATTCCGGGCTCGCTTGCGAGAGACTGAAGAGGTATGGTAGATCCACTATCTTGAAAAGACCTATAATATTATGCGGTTTATCTACGTTTATTCGATCTTATCTATAATCACCTTGATTGAATCTCGTCAGGAAATACAAAAATTGAATGAGAAGATTGCAATGCTCATGGATGAACTTCAAAAGACAAAAGCAGATAATGTTAAGCTTTATGGAAAGATTCGATATGTTCAGGATTACAACTCAGAAAAAGTAATTTCCAGAGGATCAAAGAAGGTAAAACTCCAGTTTGCAGCTTCATGTTACAATCGGCATTATCTCTTTGTTTCTTTCCAGTATGCCGAAGATCTAGAAGGTGGTTTTACCTCAGACGTAGAGTCAAAGTACAAAAAGATGTATGAAGATGATATCAATCCTTTCGCTGCATTTTCCAAGAAGGTTCAAATTATTATACCCTTGTGCTTTTTTTCTACTTTGAAGTTATCATTCTTCTGAAAACAGGAAAGAGATCAAAGATACAAGGAGCTCGGGTTCAGAGACAAAATCACTCTCAGGGGTGGCAACCTTGTGCTTGGAAACAAGTATTCTTCTGCAAATATTATCCCTTTAATTGATCCTTTTCAAAATATCTAAAATAGAAATTTCGATATTCGCAGGCACGCAAGAACATTCGTCTTTTTCTATACAATTCTGTTGCACATATTGGTGTTTACGCTCTTGTACCGGATGTCCGCTTTAAGTTACCTGAGGTACTTCTCTTCTAATTTCTGTCATGCTTAGATTTTTGAGGCAATTATCTCTAAATTTGTGTGTTTCTTGTGCTGACAGTCATGGTCCTGAGGAGAGGCTAATTGGAGATATTGTCAATCTCCCACATCCACAATAACCTTGTTCCTTTTTTTAACATCTCTATGATGTATAAGAGAACATATTTCTTGATTATTCACCAATTCTCTTTACAGGGCAAGTATATCCGAGGTATGAGATAATGTCAAAAGAAGTTCATATGAGAACCAAAACACTTGGTATATCAAACTTTGCTTGTTTCATGTTTTCATATATTTCATATGATAAATCGAAGCTCCCTACGTAAGACCAACATTTTTTTCTACGTCGTCAATTAGATTTTGGACTAGAAAGGCATAAACTAGTCAAAATCACAGAATCAAATAATGAAATAAATAGTCACAATAACATTTGCATACCAACGGGACACATAGGGATATTACAAACAAATATCCCTATGTGTTCATCTCTAGGCAAAACATCGTTAAACTGCGCAAAAAACGAATATTGGAAAAATCCAAGCATTGCAATTATTCATCATCAAATCAGCAATGCTTAAATAGTTTTACATCAACAGGTAATAAGCACGAACTCAAATGAAGAATTACCTGAATAACTGAGGTGTTTAATCCATTCTGCAATAGCAATGTGGACTATGGAATGGATCATTTGTCTAGTAGATCGACGTGCAAAATCTGACTACTCAACGACAGATGAGGGATTTGACTTGAGAGATTCTGATTCATCAGGACATTTATCGGCTGGATTTGAAGTTGAAACCTGACAAAAGCACTCAGGCCATGAATTTGTATAGAATGATTCAGGTGATACACGCTTGTGAGGGCCACCAAAGTTAGTGTTTAGCATCACACGCCTGACTTCATTTTCAAAATCAGCCTTACGCCCTTCCTCTCGATCAATAAAACCTGGAGCAAGAGCTTTCCTGTTTGGTTGTATGTTTCTCCGAAACCCATAATACAGGCGGTGTCCGAGAAGATTGTTTGCAAAATTGCTTGGTCCATCATAAGTTGGCATGAATATGTCAGAGAGTAGACAAACCATATAATCGACAGCGGAACCAATTAAGCCACGAGTATTCTTTTCTATCTCACCACTAGAATCTAAAGTAGTATGATTCTCGAGGCGAGGGAATAACGAACGAAAAGGATTCATGAACCTCTCACCACCAAACAGTTCACCGGCTGCAAGGTATATTCTGGTGTTGTTGTCAAAACCCATTGAGTGTAATATGAGACCAACCTGCAGTTCAACAGAGATTGTCAATAGAAAGAGCACACAATTTTCCAGCACATAAAAGTCCTCTCGAGGAATTATTTGCATTTATTCAAAAATATCATAAATAATGTAACAACTTATGAGCAAATCAATTCCAAGCTTAATTGAAAATTTACCTCTTCTGGAGTTAAAGGGCATTTTCCGATTGCCCGTCTCTCTTTATAATCAAGAACCTTTGGAGCAAAATTTTCTTTTCTATACTTCTTCAAAACCATCTGTTCTTCTGATGTAAAAATGTCAAAGCACCTGCAAGAGGCTGTCTCAGATAATGCATAGCCACGAAAAACCAAAACACTCTAAACCTATTTGTCATGTAATTTAGTTAAGCGAGTTTCAATTAAAAAGTAAAATCAAGTTTACAAAGATCACACAACGGAAAATAACGCACCCTGCAAATGCCAGCATATCCATCTCAAAACGAAGATGAATTGTCATGAAATGACCTTCCGCACGAAGCTTGTTCACTATCAAATTACTTAGCTCCATGATATGAGGCTTAAATTTTAATGCATGATAGTTCACTCTACATCTTAGTCGCTGGTACTCAGGGTTGTCAATCTCTTCAGTCAAACGATGAGAAAAAGGAGTAAGGTAAATAGCACCATGTTCTTTCATTTTAGCCAAGGCATCAATTGTATACCAACTAATTGGAGCATCTCTTGGAGGCCGTATCTAAGCATAAATAAATTTGCAAATTACACATACCGTGAAAAAGTAAATGAAGATCAAAATTGTCACCTGAAATGCTTTTAAAGGTTTTTTCTTTCCATTCTTTTGAACCTCTGGAATGGTTAACACAATTTTTACATCATATCGCAATGACTTGATAAAATGCTCCACATCATAAATACCATGAAATCCGCTATCAGCCAGAAGCACATGTTAGAAAGTAAGATATTATGCATAAAAGTAAACTAAGATGATTTAAAGCTTTCAGTTAAATACAGATAAATAAACAAAATAGCAAGAAGGAAGTTTTCTTTGTGGAAGGCCACCTTGGAAACAAAATATCACAAGATAACTTCTTCAGACCGCTGACTTGTGATTTCAATAGGTAAAACACTCATAGAACTAAACATTATAGGATTTTAAGACATTTAACCACTGGAAACGACTAAAAAACTGTATCAACATGCTATGTTGTCTTAAAGCTCCTTGGAGAGGTAGCATCACAAGATAAAACATGTAATGTTATTGCAAAATTCATGCTTATGGGCATGCATCAATAAAATAAGGAGTAAAAAAATTGAAATCGGTGATATAAAAGACATCCCATGTATTAAAAAGGAGTCTGATCTCATGTAGAATCAGTGCAGCCAGATTTAAAAAAAATCAAAAGATGACCATCAGAAGGCACATAAAAATTGTTTTATAATGCATGATAGAATGCTACAATGAAGTAATTATGGGTGGAAAGACACCTCTCATCATGCCAGAAGGAATTAGCATCCAGTTCTGGAAGCACAAGAGTGGCATTCATGATTCGAGCAGCAAGGACAGCATTGCAGATCTGGAATCCAATATAAATCTAGAATTTTCAGCAAATTCAATTTCTCCGTGAAGCCAAAAAATGCAAATCCCTAGTTCTCTTCTTTACATGTTGAAACATGGGAGACAAAACCTAAAACTATGAAGGAAAAATTAGTTCATGAATATGAACCAAGACCCAGAAGCCAGTATATGCAACAAGAGCACATTTCATATAGACTGGTTACAAAGGGGGTCAGCAAGTAAAGATGCACAATACAAGTAAAGATGCACAATACAAGTAAACAACTTTACAACATTCCACTTTCAATAGATCAAAATGATGATTATAACTAGTTGTGACGAGTTAGAGAAGGACAATTCTATATGATCAAAAGGAAATATTCTAAATACTTAAAAGCAACATCATGTTGCATACCGCACTTCTTTGCTGATTAAGACCACCATTACAACGCACTCTTAAGTAGCCGTTGGTTTCACTGGGAGGGGCTGCAAGAAAAACCATCAATTTGGAACCAACAACATTTTTGAAACACCAAATCCTCCTCGTCTAATTAAAGCGCTGAGAAACATGCTAAAAAGAGAGAAATAACAGAAGTAAGGACAGAAGGAGAACCATACTGGGCCATTCAGATCGAGGAGCAGATGATGGCCTCCATCCATTTGAAGGAGCTGTACCCCATAGTGCATCAACATTGATCTGCTTATGACAATAAAATTTACACAATTTGAAAAACAAATATATTTATTTGACAAAACATGAATAAATCAAGCATATATCATGTGTAACTGATCCACGATCAACATCATGACCTAGTTAACAGAAAAAGCACCACAACAGCAAAGTGGCAGTGGTTAGTATCTCACAATACATTAGCACCATTTAATCCATTCCTGAGCATTTCCCAAACTATTAACAGTTCAATCGGACGTCAAATCCATAACCCGCTCACAGCATACCTTAGATCCAGGAGTAGGAGATCTTATGGTCGTCTTGGTGGATGAGAAGATCACAGTACATATTACCAGCGCGACAAGTGCCATCGACAGCCTACCGAACACGCCATTGACAAAAGAATGTTTCAACTGGTGCTTATGCGCCAGTCTGCAGAAATGCGCCACATAAATCAAGATTCTTTTAGAAAAGAACCCACAAGGCATCCGAAATCAGAAAAATACCCTTCCCACAAGCTGTTTTTGCAAGTTTTGTTCATGTACAGGCGGTGGTTTTCTAAACTACCCCACATAAATCAGCTCATTTCAGGAACTAAAAAACAAGATATTTGAACGCAATTCCATTGAAATCACCTCCTCATGATCTGAGAAAGAGATCGATTCTTCACCGAAGCTGGAATAAGAGACAGAAGGAAGACGACGAACGCAGCATTGAAATTACGGTAGGAGAGAAGGTGAGATTATTTTAAAAGAAAAATAAATAATTAAACAATAGAATTAAAGGCCCAGAATGTAGTGGGCCTATAAAAAGGGAAAAATAGCCCAGAGTTTGGAAGCCCACACGTTTGGCGGCATCAGGGAGCCATTTCTGGTTTCACTTACTCCGATGCGCGATCAGGAGGTTTAGCGTGCGATTGTTACCGGCGTAGTCGACGGCGGAACCCTAATGGCGGTCAGTAAATTTTTATCACCATTTTATAATTGATTATTAATGCATACTTAGCCATTGGCTCATTCGATTCGTGAAAACTTAGGCAAACTCGGTGAGGTTGTACTTGACATGCATCCGAAACACCCTCGAGGCGGCCATGTGCTTGCAGGTGTGAGTATTATGATTTTTTCATGTTGTTATATTGTATTTTTTAAGCTCTGATTTTCTATTGCTTTCCGCCCAATACCTGTGTGGTTGTAGAATTTCCCCTGTCAAGAAGTGGAACGGCATAATAAACCAGAAGTTGAGTTCAAGTATGGAATTTTATTTCTTACGGCATATAACTACTTGACTACTACTTTCGTTTTTTATTTTGATTGTATCTGTTTAACTGATAAATTTTCAATCTTTGTGTCATGGTTCTCAGGACAAGTTCAGAGTTGCTGCTAAATCCTGTAAGAACTATTTTATTATTTTCTTATCTTTATTTCACAATTGATTTGATGCTCTTATCTCAGGTTCTTATATGTAGAAATGAAGCTGAGAAATGCTTGATTGAAACATCTATAAATTCACTGCGCATAAGTTTAAAGGTAAATATGTGCTCGCATCTCTCTATTGTTATAATGCTATTGTAAGATCAAAAGCCATCTGTGAAATAAACTAAGAATCATTATTTTGAAAATTTGATGGACTTTCTATTGTCATTTTGACATTCAAACCTCCATCTCAAACCTAAACATATACCAGAGACTTATTCTTTTTGGTTTCATGTTTCCCTTCGGCAGGTTAAGCAGTCCGATGAACTTGAGAATATACTGACAAAGAAATTCCTTCGATTTTTGTCAATGAGAGCAGAAGCATTTCATGTACTCAGGAGAAAGCCAGTGCAGGTTACAACTTTATGTATTGTGAATGCTAATTAATTTTCTATCAAATGAATAATGTTAATTTTGCTTCTTTTTTGTTCCATGTGCCATTTTTAAGATCAGTGATTTTACGTTACTTTGAAAATTTCCGTGTATACAAGGTTGTGACCAAAAAATACCCTGGTCGGGTTTCCAACCAATGTATCATGTATTGTCTGCCTAATGTTCGTGTGCTCATTGCACATTCAAAGTTCTTATGTGCTTCGGCCCTTGGACTTCTCTTTAAATTTTCCAACTTTTTGTGTTGTGATAGTTTGATTAACAAGTTAGTTAAGAAATGTGTGTTAAAACTTGGAAATTTGTTTACAGGGTTATGACATTAGCTTTCTTGTGACAAATTATCACTGTGAAGAGATGCAGAAACAGAAGTTAATAGATTTTATTGTTCAATTCATGGAGGTAATTTCAATTACTATTATTACTGGATCATCTAAATCTAAACTTCTGGACAAATGTAATAAATTGAACTGCAGGATATCGATAAAGAGATCAATGAACTGAAGCTATCAGTAAGCACACGAGGTAGGCTTGTTGCCACCGAGTTCTTGAAAAATTTCATATGACAAATTGCCTCATGATTTCTGTTCAAAATGTGAATGGTCGAGATAATTATGATCTTGGATACCAAAATTGGTCCCAATACTTTGTATTTTCTTAGAAAAATCAGTTCCAAAAATTTAATTTGTGTGATATAATTATCTTTAATTTTTTTTTTTTTTTTTATAATTGAGAGCATCGATCAAAATCAAAATTTTGGGATTTATGTGCCATTTTGTAGATTATATTTATTAAATTTTACAATTTAAACAATCAAATTTGCAAAATCTTAAAATTTATGGACTAGATGTTACAAATGATGAGAAATAAATTTATGAAAGTTACAAAAGTTTTGGAATTGGATTGTTCTTTTTTTAATATAGTAGAAGTATTGTGAAATTTTACAAAATTTGAAATTTTGTGGGGCCTTTTAAGGCCCAAGCCCAGTTCTTGCGTCGCTCCAGGCGGGTGTGATATAGGGGAAACCGGAATTCAAAAACTGCGAACTTAAAATTCGAACAAAATGTACACTGAAGAAGAAATGGGTATGAGCGAGATGAATGCCTCAAGCCAGACAATTGACCTGAACTCTATAAGAAGGTCAGAATTCTACACGCGCAAAAGTTTCTGTTTGGTTTATGTCCTTATTTTACCCCTTTGAAATCTGTAAATGAAGTCGAATTATGGAGCTCAGGCAAGTTGATGAGTGTCCTCAAGTTGGGTCTAATGAGGAGGAGATCAGGAGTCTCGCCATTGATGTTGAGGTAAAAGTTTCAAGAACCCAATTTCCAATTTTGGCTTTTTCTTCTCATTTCAATTGGTGAGGCGTTAGAGGATTAATTTACGCAGAAAGAAATGGATAGGGTTTTTTCGGAGGGGTCTTCATATCTGAGCACATTATCGAGTGAAGAACTTGGTGAGATTTTTGGTTTGCTCTTATCTTGCTTCATGTCCTTGTTCAAAGGTTGGTAATTTTTTAATACCATAGATGAGGCCCTTGTTCAGCTTAAGGAAGTGTGGAGTGTAGTGGAGAGTGAAAATGCAGGACTAGAACGTGAGACTGTGGAGCTTCAGGAGAAATGCTCACAAGGTATGAAATATGCTATTAGTTTATTGGGACTCATGAAATGCTGGTCACTAAGAAAGGGATGAGATTTTGCACCATTGAAATTATAGAGTATGATCGAAATTATAACGAGAGTGTGCACGGATATGACGTATAAGAGAAGGAGATCAAATCGTAAAAGATATAAACAAATCATTTACTATGGTATTCCTTCCTTCTTATAAACCAATCAAATCTTCATTCTCAAGTCCAAATACCTGACAAATATGGACTTAAGAATTGAAATGAACTGAACATCCCGGTATTGATAATCATGATTTTTTACCGAACCAACTCTGATACAATGTTGAAATTATGATGAAAGTGAGCTGATGTATAAGGGGGAGACCAAACGTAAAAAATTTGAACAAGTCATTTACTAGGGTACCCTTTATCTCTTATAAGCCAATTTAAATTTCATCCTAAATCAAATGTGGGACAATTTGATATTTGAACATGCACAATCAAAATGACCTTTCAGTAACTGCTATTCCTCTAGTAAAGAAAGTTTCATTTTGTGTATATATACATGTATTGTTTTTCCTGTTATTGCTACTTTACCAAGTAAAAGACAACATTTTCCCTCAGAATTAGGGGAATACAGAAGTGTCACTATTTTGGTTTTATTGCAGAAAATGAGAAAATGGAGGGTGAACTGGAGAAATTATGTTGTTTATTGCAGTTTACCGAATGTCAGGTCTGATACCATATATAAGTATATTAGCCTAGTTGTGCTTCTCATGCTCAATGCGTTGTTCACTGACTCTTGATTTTCACTTGTTCTATATTCCATTGCCCATGTTAGAAGACACTAAACAAAGAAGAAGATGCTTTGCAAATAGACTTTCAGGATGACTCCAACTTCAAGGTTGAATGCATTGGTCAACTCTTGGCTTTTCATTTTGATTTAGTTTTTGATAGTATAAAAGAACCTCATTATGGATTTTTCCTTACCTAGACCTTGTTGAAGTACTGTCCTACATAGGTTGTGGAATTAGAAATGTTCTAGTTTATAAGAGAAGTGATATTATGAGTAATTGGCTTGGTCTAATGTTATTCATTTCTCTTATGCACTGGACTACATGGAGACTCTCCCGACCCATTGAATCTTGAATTTCTATAGTTCATAACCTTATGGTTAATATATGTTTTTTTCAATGAAGATGCAAGAACTGAGTCTTGAAATTGAGATGAAGAAGAAAACATTGAAATCGTTGCAAGATCTCGGTGATATCTATAGAAGGTTCGTTGCCTTCGAGCAAATCGAAAAATGGAACGTAATAGTTTGAAAAATCATGTTTTATTGCTTTTCATTTTGAAATGATATTTTTGGCCTGCTAGGCTTGAAGCTGTTGAAAGGCTAGAAGGTGTGTTATCAGGTCTCAAAGTGATTGAAGCAGAAGAAAACACCATCAGGTTGTCCTTGAAAACATGTGTTCCTTACACACAAAATATACTGCACCTACATGATGTAGATGATATTGACCCATTAGAAGTTCATCACGAGTTGATGATCGAAACTGTTGATGGAACATTCGATCTAAAACGTGTTGAGGTAATGCTTCATGTGTTTTCTGAATCTAAATTTGCTTACCTGGGAAATAGATCACTGTATATCTGATAATTTTGATAACTCTTAGCTTATGAAAATGTGCAGATATTTCCTAATGATGTGCACATCACTGAAATCGTTGATGCTGCAAAATCATTCAGGTAGCAAACAAGCTGTGGTTTTGTACTTATTGGTTATATGGATGGAGAGATGTGTGCATTTTCCCTTACACCATTTATAACGCTCTTGTCTTCACGAAAATAGTGTTGAAATACTGTCCCACATCGGTTTGTAAAAATTCAAAATGTTTTAGTGTATAAGAGAGTGATATTTTTGAAATATGAACAATTGTTTCACACTGGGAAGTGGGATGTAAGTTGGATTGGTTTATAAGAGTGCTTGTTGATCATAGTAAATGACTTGTTCAAGTCTTTTACGGTGTGTTTTTATCCTCTTATATATTATATCCGAGCACAATCCTCATATGAAATTGATCCGACTCCAGATTAACAGATATCATAAGTAATGTACTCGACTTAGCTTTTTCAATATCATTCATTTCTTTTATGGATTGTGCTATACATACATTCTACTATTCCATTGAATCTTCAATTTCTATATGGCTCCAGGAGAGCGTCGTGTAATTGTGTCCACAAGAAAAGTGAATCATATTGAAATTGTTAGACCAATCTCATTATATATAATATCATTCTTCTTATAAATTAGAACATTTTAACCGACATGAGACAATATTGTAAGAAATGCTCATCATCATATATAAGTCTAGGGACCATAACAAGCTAACAATGTGCTATATTTCTTCATANTAAATCAAATGTGGGACAATTTGATATTTGAACATGCACAATCAAAATGACCTTTCAGTAACTGCTATTCCTCTAGTAAAGAAAGTTTCATTTTGTGTATATATACATGTATTGTTTTTCCTGTTATTGCTACTTTACCAAGTAAAAGACAACATTTTCCCTCAGAATTAGGGGAATACAGAAGTGTCACTATTTTGGTTTTATTGCAGAAAATGAGAAAATGGAGGGTGAACTGGAGAAATTATGTTGTTTATTGCAGTTTACCGAATGTCAGGTCTGATACCATATATAAGTATATTAGCCTAGTTGTGCTTCTCATGCTCAATGCGTTGTTCACTGACTCTTGATTTTCACTTGTTCTATATTCCATTGCCCATGTTAGAAGACACTAAACAAAGAAGAAGATGCTTTGCAAATAGACTTTCAGGATGACTCCAACTTCAAGGTTGAATGCATTGGTCAACTCTTGGCTTTTCATTTTGATTTAGTTTTTGATAGTATAAAAGAACCTCATTATGGATTTTTCCTTACCTAGACCTTGTTGAAGTACTGTCCTACATAGGTTGTGGAATTAGAAATGTTCTAGTTTATAAGAGAAGTGATATTATGAGTAATTGGCTTGGTCTAATGTTATTCATTTCTCTTATGCACTGGACTACATGGAGACTCTCCCGACCCATTGAATCTTGAATTTCTATAGTTCATAACCTTATGGTTAATATATGTTTTTTTCAATGAAGATGCAAGAACTGAGTCTTGAAATTGAGATGAAGAAGAAAACATTGAAATCGTTGCAAGATCTCGGTCATATCTATAGAAGGTTCGTTGCCTTCGAGCAAATCGAAAAATGGAACGTAATAGTTTGAAAAATCATGTTTTATTGCTTTTCATTTTGAAATGATATTTTTGGCCTGCTAGGCTTGAAGCTGTTGAAAGGCTAGAAGGTGTGTTATCAGGTCTCAAAGTGATTGAAGCAGAAGAAAACACCATCAGGTTGTCCTTGAAAACATGTGTTCCTTTCACACAAAATATACTGCACCTACATGATGTAGATGATATTGACCCATTAGAAGTTCATCACGAGTTGATGATCGAAACTGTTGATGGAACATTCGATCTAAAACGTGTTGAGGTAATGCTTCATGTGTTTTCTGAATCTAAATTTGCTTACCTGGGAAATAGATCACTGTATATCTGATAATTTTGATAACTCTTAGCTTATGAAAATGTGCAGATATTTCCTAATGATGTGCACATCACTGAAATCGTTGATGCTGCAAAATCATTCAGGTAGCAAACAAGCTGTGGTTTTGTACTTATTGGTTATATGGATGGAGAGATGTGTGCATTTTCCCTTACACCATTTATAACGCTCTTGTCTTCACGAAAATAGTGTTGAAATACTGTCCCACATCGGTTTGTAAAAATTCAAAATGTTTTAGTGTATAAGGGAGTGATATTTTTGAAATATGAACAATTGTTTCACACGGGGAAGTGGGATGTAAGTTGGATTGGTTTATAAGAGTGATTGTTGATCATAGTAAATGACTTGTTCAAGTCTTTTACGGTGTGTTTTTATCCTCTTATATATTATATCCGAGCACAATCCTCATATGAAATTGATCCGACTCGAGATTAACAGATATCATAAGTAATGTACTCGACCTAGCTTTTTCAATATCATTCATTTCTTTTATGGATTGTGCTATACATACATTCTACTGTTCCATTGAATCTTCAATTTCTATATGGCTCCAGGAGAGCGTCGTGTAATTGTGTCCACGAGAAAAGTGAATCATATTGAAATTGTTAGACCAATCCCATTACATATAATATCACTCTTCTTATATATTAGAACATTTTAACCGACGTGAGACAATATTGTAAGAAATGCTCATCATCATATATAAGTCTAGGGACCATAACAAGCTAACAATGTGCTATATTTCTTTATATCATGTGTTAAGATGCAGTATCATATTCCTTGATTGACTAGTAACATTGCTTCCAGGCATCTTTTCATAATGTCGAGATCTCCATTGGAGTGGCTGGTGAGAAAAATACAAGATAGTGTAACCCTTTCTACACTGAGAAGAATTGCAGCCAAGGGAAATAAATCCAGGTCAGGAACCATCAATTTGTTCTCTTTCAACTTTCAAGAATCAATTTTTAAAACATCTTTTCATTCAGACACTCATTTGAGTACGTGGATAAAGAAGACATTTTTATAGCTAACCTTCCTGGTGGAGTCGATGCAATCATAAAACTACCTTGTGGTTGGCCTTTAGTAGATTCACCGTTGGAGATAACATCACTTGAGAGAAAGACAAGACATTCAAAACGAACTTCTTTAACTGCCCTTCACAATGTCGTTGTAAGTTGTTTATCTGTCAGTTTTTCTTTTGTTTTTCTGCTCTTAGAAGAAGCTTTGTGTTTCTTAAGGAAATGGCGAACTCGTTGAACGTGGAAACGCGACAGAATATCTCAATCTTTGTTGATTGTATTGAAGAGATTCTGAGACAGCAAAAGCATACAGGTTCTGTGAAGTAAGAGTAAAAAAGCTTTCTTTCTGTTAAATCACTACAATCAAAGTGTATTTGGATTGGAGAGAAAACAAATTTGATATTCCAGACTTCAGAGGCTTTTAACTTGTTAAAATTCACAGATTCTGATTCTGATTCTAACGAAATTGACGAATTAATCGAACAGATATAGCTTGATCGGAAAGGGGCGGCGAGTGATTCCCCCGAACAGGAATCCGCCGGAATGCTGAAGGAAATCGAATCTTTAACTCTTTTTTATCTCATTTCTCATTGCAGATTACAAGTGAGAGAGTTTCAGTTGCATGTGGCAACAAATCAGGAGTTTATTTATTTTGATAAAATCAATTACACGATGAAAGAGAGGTATTTTTGATTTGAAATTGGTGTGAAGAAGAATCCAAATCTGGAGACGCTCCTGATATCAGTTTCTTTCCTAAATTGACAACTCGAACTGGGTTTTCGCCTTTCTAAAGATCTTGAAACTCTGATGCATACACGATTGGAATGGTGAGTGTATCAGATAATGTTCGTGGATTCGCTTTAGCACTATCTTCCAGTGTGTTTATTGGGTCAAGTTTCATCATAAAGAAAAAAGGGTTACAGAAAGCTGGTGCATCTGGGACTCGAGCGAGTTAGTTTTTTCATTCTATTTCAATTTCACTTCAATCTTGTGATTCACATTCTTTGAATTGTGATCAGGTGAAGGGGGTTTTTCTTACCTTAAGGAGCCATGGTGGTGGGCTGGAATGATCACCAGTAACACATTTATTTAACTGGTTTGTCTAAAGTTACTGTATTTGATAAGGTGAAAAATTGTGCAGTGTTTGTTGGTGAAGGAGCAAACTTTGCTGCCTATGCTTATGCTCCTGCAATTCTTGTTACTCCCTTGGGGGCTCTAAGCATTATTTTCAGGTACATCATTTTCTATTCGGTTTTCATGGTTTTGGTAATTTTGATCTCTAAAGTTTTATGAGTATGATTAATCATAAAACTTAGAGAACCAAATATACCAAAATCATTACAAATTATGGGATCAAATTTGTTAGAAATATCAATGTTTGGGGACTAAAGACGTCATTTTTTACGATAACGAGTATGAATTTTGGATGCAGTGCAGTGTTAGCCCATTTCATCTTAGACGAAAGATTACATATGTTTGGAGTTGTGGGTTGTATGCTTTGCTTGGTGGGATCTGTTACAATTGTATTACATGCCCCTCTTGATAGGCATATAGAATCAGTCAACCAAGTATGGCATCTTGCAACAGAGCCTGGTAATCAATAATTGCGTCTTTACCATTCCAAACACACATTCCTTTGTCTAAGTAATTATAAACCAACATGAAACAGGCTTCATTGTCTATTTTCTTGTGACTATGGCTCTCGTCGGGGTTCTTATCGTCATTTATGCCCCTCGTTATGGGAAAACACATATGGTTGTTTACATTGGAATCTGCTCACTTATGGGCTCTATCACTGTGAGTTTTTCAATCGTTTCGTATATGTATCAATGTTGATTTACTTTCCTTCATTCACCACAGGTTATGTGTGTGAAGGCAGTGGCAATAGCTTTGAAGCTATCTTTTTCAGGATCAAACCAGTTCAAATATTTTGCTACATGGTTTTTCACCATTCTAGTGATCATTTTCTGCATGGTCCAGCTCATATATCTGAACAAGGTTCGTTTCGTTCATTTCAAATATG
>RWGZ01000014.1:0-24664 GCA_009725065.1 Utricularia reniformis
CCGGCCTGATCTATTTTCCGGGTCTTAAGATCACGATATAGTTTTATTATATTTTTCAGATTATTTTATTCCACTTGAATATATTAATATATATTATCAAACTTTTAATGAGTCTATTACAGTTGCAATTTACAAACATTGACTGTAGTGTTATTCAATTTTGTTGACAATGGAGTTATTCTTCTATATATTCATTCAAATTAATTTAATATAGCACCCGAATAAAATTTATAGAAGAGGTAGCAGTTAGCACTCGAGTGGGGATGCTATAAAATAAAATGTTAAGAAGTGTAATTGTTTAATTCGTTCATTAAATTTAAATATAAATATTATTGGAACGATAAAATAAGTTCGAATACAAATTCGAACGAACATAAAAATGTTAGTAAAATTCGAATTAATTTTTGTATATTAATTATGTGCGAACACGAACGAATGAACCTAAAACAAACTCGAACAAAAAATGAATAGATTCAATCACAAATCAACATGAATACACACATGAACATGAAGACAAAAAACGAACATGAACACAAAAAATGAAATGAATACGTACAAAAGTTTAGAAATATGAACAATGTTCGAACACGTATTTCCGTTCGAATTATAATATGAACGAATAAGAACAAGATATTGATTTGTTCGAATCGAATAAGAATCTAATATATCGATAGAAGAATCCCTAACAGTAACAAATACACACCTCCTCTATTTCAAGAGAATCAAACTTTTTATGACAAAATTTTGTGTTTGGTCCCTAAAGTTTCGTGATTTCTACAGTTTTTATCCTCAAACTTTAATTACGATTCGATGTCTCAATACTTTGATAGATTTTGTAAAAATGATACTCAAAGTTTCACATATTTAGCAATTTAGTCATTGTATGGCAAAACTAGTCCAAGTAAATTGAAGATCAATTTTGCTACACATATTAAACTTGATAGCTAAATTTATCAAATTTTACGAAATATGATAATTAACTTTGCAAAAAAATCAAAGTTGTGGACTAGTTGGACTCCAAAAAACTTTAAAAACTATATTTTTCAAAATTAATAAAAATTAGGGATAAAATATATCAAATTATACAAATTTTTAGGATCTTAAATATCATCCGTCCAACTTTTATTAATAAAAAGTTAATTTTGCGTATAGGTTTAGTAGGAAATTAAAAATGAATGTTGTAATTAAATTCACTGATATAAAATATTAAATTAGTTGAATTCTAATCAGGTATTCTTTTAACTCACGCACATATAAAATATTTAAATAACTATATTGTAGCTGTTATTTTTCAATAACAAATGGGATAGGATTGCTTATTGATTCATTTACTTAAAATAATATAAATTAGAAATTCGGATCACTTGAAATAATATTATTTGTTTTTAAAAAGGGGCTATTTGTGAAAGGAGCCCGGCGAAGAGTAGAGTAGGTCGGGGCCGCCTCATTTTTATTTAATAAATACTTATTTAATATTTCTGAAATTCTCGAATTACACACATCATCGGCTAATTTTTTAATCATCCAAATTTTATTAATTATGTTTGGATCATGAAGGTGAATCGTTTGATATATAGTTTTAAATATTTTATATTAAAATTGATAATATAAAAAATGATGAACTTGATTTTATTTTTTTGAAACATTTAAATTGAATTCAATTTTGTGATTATTAAATAATCAATTTTCAAGAATCTATTTTAGTTCTAATTAGACTTTTAGCACTTTAGGGACATATCTACTGAGGGACTTGTTATTTCTGGGCTCATTTACAAAAATACCCACATCAAAATTGTACTTTTGCTAAAATACTCATACACCTTACAAAATACACGCCAAAATCATGTTTAGATGGGTATTTTGGGTAAAAGTACGAATAGCAACGGGTAACAGGGCAAAACAAGCGTTATTTCTGTTCTTATGCTTTACACTTTCTTCTTCCAGTGAGTCATGGATCAAATTAGTCAACTCGTACCAATTGAACCAAAAGCTTAGAGATTTAGCTCAACTTTATATATTACGCAAATTCTTTCAATTTTAAATTTGAAACGAAGACAAAGATTAAAAACTCATCGTGAAAGGGCCGACCCATATGGGTTTAACGGTTTTTGCACTAAAACAAAGTTTTTTATATCGATGTATTGGTATCGTATCGATTTTTAGTGATACAATTGATATTTCAGATATATTGTTTTAAAAAATCTTAAGTTTAAACAAAATACAAAATAGTTCAAGACTTCTTTTATATCATTATCAAAATATTAACGATTTATTATTAAATTTATAAAAATATAACATTGTCAATATAAAATTAATTATTTATATCTCACAAATAAGTATTAGATCATAAATGTATCATCATACAATAAATTCATATGTCCATCATTATAAATATACATATTATATGGGTTGTGTACCCGGCATTAGACCCAAACTATTTTCACCCCTATTGCTCGATCTTTATTGGGCTGGACAAAAATTGCCCAAATTTTCCTAAATTTCAACGAAATCTCATATGAGATGAGAAAACCTTGACTAAAACCATAACTTTGTTTTATGAAACCAATACTAATTTAACAAAAATATAATAATGATAAAATTGCAAATTTTTAATATTCAACTATTTTTAAAACTAATAATTTTCTGTGTTATGCATATTGAAACCTAATTAGTGTAAATATTTTAATTATGGAAATATGATATAAATATCAAATTAATAAATCAAAATGATAATTATAGTAAATTAACATTTATATCAACTCCATAAAAATTTTTTTGATATAATTTGAAAAACAAAAATGGATAATTATTTATCACTCTTTAATTATCCTTTTTGCCATTATATACTAGTATACTACACTTGTATCCATACCAAACTATCAACTTCATTAATTATTTCCATAACTAATTAATTATTTCATAACAAAAATATAATTGCATTTTTTAAAATTTTTCCCCTTTGTTAAATACTATGTACGCAATGTGTGAGTATAATTCTCAAAATTCAATTATGTAGACTTGGAAAGCATGCTTTTATATGTAAATTTAGAATAAATTTTATTTTTAGTATCTTAACTTTTATTATTTTTTAGATATTCACTTTCTCATGTATAAAAATGAATTTTTACTAATTTGTTTTCAAATATATTATATCCATAATCCATTTATGTGTTCTCTTTGTTTTTAACTATAACTAAAATTATTATAGGTACAATTTATACGTTCAATTTGATTTTTATCAATCATACGAAACTATGTTAGATTTTGAGGCTATTGTAAGATTATCATTAATTTTGTAATTTGATGAGGGATTACATAAATTGTCATTCGTGCAACGTGTGTGTAACTTGGATGATTAAATATCTAATAATGATTAATTTCTACATTGCGCACAATGTGCGTAGGGGTGCGTTAGTATTAAAAAAAATTAAGAAATGTAAAAAATGAAAAAGAAATTAGTTTGATTTTTTTGCAATTCAACATGTTAGACACGAAACGAATTGAATTATTATTTAATTATCAAATATATCATAAAAAATAATTTATGTTTTTTAATCAACATATCTTTAATGCACCTTAATCGAATTCATAAAAAAATAATGAATCTCGAACTCTCGTATTTCATCGGCTCACATCCTTGTTGGTGCAACATAATAATAAACATTTAATTTATATCAATTTTTTGTTTATATAATTATTATTTAAAACATACTACGTCGGCAATTGGTCACTTAAATTTAATTAATAATTTTTTAAAGATGAGTTATATTAAAAATGTAAAATATGGAATATTTAAATAATAATTATTGAACAAAACGAGGTATCAAATCAATTATTCACTATATCCTTAATTTTGAATTAATTCGAATATATAATGCATATTGACTCTAATGTCATAATAAATATATATATGATTCAAATAAAATTATTTAAATAACAAAATCATATGTTCAATCAATTGTTTATATAATTGTTCAACCTCTAAATTATAAACCATAATATACATCAACTGCAAAATAATTAACCATAACCAAATCATATTAAGAAATATATAATGAAAAATATATTATAAATTAAATCAATTACGCATACTAAAAAAACAATATAAATCGTTCGGTCATAGGGCTAGTATGTATGTATACATTGGGGTTAATTTCGAAAGATCAATTTTGATATTAAAATTAATTTGAAATAATTTATTTGCAAATTTTTTTAAAGTAACTGATTATATGAATTTTAAAAAATTGAAAGAAATTTATCCAATAATTTTATTCGGAACAAAAAGGGAGATGGATGAAGCTTGATTATTAAACCTAGGCCCCAATATCCAAAAATCTGCCGTTACCCCTTCAGTGCTGTAATAGCACTGTTTTAATCCGGCGTTCTTGAGCTTGCTTTAATCTGTAGACGGTAGCAATGGAAAATCTCTCCATCATTTCGTCCGCCAAGCTTGCCATGGGAGTCCCTCAAGAGCCGGCAAGCTCAATAGTATTATCAAGCATGCCTTTTGTGGGTCTTCCGAATTTGATGAACATATCCACCGAAAGTGTTCGACGCCTCGACCGCGCCTCTTCAATCAGGCTTCTTACGCTTCAGACACCTAGGGCGAAAACGGCAACAGGTAACTTATTCTAGCGTCCCCATCCAATGTTTTATGGTTGTACTGAAAGATAGTAGCTTTATGTCGAATTTCAGTTATGTATATCATTATTATATCTATCAATTGCGAAAAATATATCTGAGATATGAATTGCTCATTTGATTACATCATGAATATATTTGTTCTGTGCACAAAATATAGTTTTCTTTTGTAAAAGAGATTGGTTTTTTCAGTAATGTAACAGTGGATTTTTGTCAAAATGCTTCATTTATAGCACGGCATTGCACTTTGATCATTTATGTTGTTCGTGTTGCTTATTTATTTCAGTGTAATAATGTCTAATTCTGCTACTTTTGTATTTACAAAGCGCAAATGAAGGCCAGTAGGATTTCTTTTTCATGCATTAGTTCAAGTGGTCAACAATCATCCTCAATTGGTGTAAATACAAGGATTCCGGTGCCACCTTCTGCTTCTCCCGTGTAATTATCTTCTGTTATTTTGAGCCATATTTTTTCACTGTTTCGTGTTCTCTTTTTGGTTCATCCATAGATTTGGATTCAATAAATATCATCGCTAGCTGTGCAGTTTCTTAAGTTTGCATTTTCCTTGGTTATCTTTCTTTTATAATAGGGGCTCACCGCTCTTTTGGGTTGGGGTTGGTGTGGGTCTCTCAGCACTTTTCTCATGGGTAAGTTCATGTGGCTGCTTGCGTAAGTATTATTTCATTGCTTATTCCTTTAGATAGTGAACTTTTACTGATATCTCTACTTACATCTCAGGTTGCTGGAAGAGTTAAGGTGAGCCTTGCATTTTACTTAGTTTAACTACTTTATATTAATTAGAATAGCATTTGTATGTTTATCAGTTTCTTGCTGAAATCCATGAAAAGCTGATCATTTTTTTAATTAGATTCTGAACAAATCTCATGTATGATTATCATCCATGGAATATACATGTATAGCGGACATCTTAAGCTAATATCTTTACGTTTTCAAGTTTTCGTTTATGCTTTTCTCATTTTTTATATCTTATGTATTGTGTATTTCTTTCAGTTCTTGGTTTCAAAAGATTTGATCTTTTTTCTCGACAGTATAAAATTGGATTTCTCGACAGGGAAAAAATCAATTTTTTTCTCAGCTGCATGATGTAGCATTTTATTCATTACTTTTCTCCTGCACATCTTTTAAGTTTCTTCTGTTTTTAAACTTTTCTCGTATGAAATTTCAGTGATTTTTATTTTTTTAATTCACCAGATTCTTGTTCTCAAGAACACAAAAACCCCGTTGGTTGGTTAATCATTCTTTATCCATTTTTGTTAATATAATCTGGAACATGTTGGAATAAATCTGTACGTTAACATGGGTATGGTATTTAATGGTGACCTTGACCCAATTCAGAGTCGTTTTACAATATGATTGTCTTAGATTATTTTTGCTAACAAGACTACCAGGAAGTTGTCGATCTTTTTTTATTATTTGCAAAGAGATCAGCTGAATACTTCTTTTTTATTTCCTTGACTGACTCTGAGAAACAATCTCACATTCTCATAGAAATACGCAATGGAAAAAGCTTTCACGAGCTTCACTCAACAGATGAATTATCAAAAAAGTTCTTCCGATGCTGTTTTTTCACCTGGTTCACCCTATCCATTTCCATTAGCTACACATCCTGAATCAGATTCTTCTAGAGTATCAATTCCTGTGGCATCTCAACCTGTAACTGATGTTGTTCCCATGAAAAAGGTTGAGGACTCACCGCCTTTTGCTGATGATGTCAATAAAGAATCTGATTCAGTGACTAAGAAATATGGTACTTGTCAAACTAATTTTTAAATTATTTTACTAATCATTGATTCTTTAAGTATATCTCTATGATTAACACTTTCATAGCTTTACTTTTATGAACTTCTTTGGCATAGCCTTTTCATCTGAAGCAATTTATCCTTCACAGCGTTTGTAGATGTTTCTCCAGAAGACACACTACAAAGAAATTCCTTTGCTAGCTATAAAGAATCGGTTTCTGTTGATCCTGAAAACAACTCTTCTCAAAATGGCACAGTTTTTAAGCAGGAAAAAGCTGCTTCTACCGATCCATCCACCAGTAAGTTTATAAGCAATTTGAGAAGCTAATTTTTTTGACGCTGCTGTTATGCTTGCAAAAAATTGACTGCTACTTTTACTGCATGTTAAACTTTAACAGTTTCAGAATAAACATGAGTGAGCTTGAACTGTAACTCTTAACTGCAGGTACAACGAGCCCCCTCTTGTCAGTGGATGCTCTTGAGAAAATGATGGAAGATCCAACAGTACAAAAAATGGTTTATCCGTAAGATATACCTTTTTTTCTCTTAATCTACCGTTAAATATGTCTATTTTATACACACACAATATATATATATGTCGATGCATTCTTTTAATTTCTGCACGTCATAATCTGCCCATTAAGCAGGTATCTTCCTGAGGAGATGCGAAATCCCACAACATTCAAGTGTAACTACTCTATCCATGCTCTTTATTTAAGTATTCCAGATTCTGTTGTAGCCTTGCATGGAATATGCTGAATTTTATATTCCAGGATAAGTGTAATTGGCATGTTCATTCGTGGTGATATACACACCTTCAAACAATAGTCACAATTGTCAGAATTTCCATTTTTTCTTATGTTATAATCTTGCTAAATATTAAATTAGGGATGCTGCAAAATCCACAATACCGTCAACAACTGCAGTCTATGCTGTAAGTTTCATGGGATCATTCTTCATTTCTTTAAGTATCTATGAATGCAATGAGTTTTTCTCCATGAAGTATGCTTGTTGTCTCCAAAACTGAAATTTTAAATCAGGAATGTGATAAGATTTATAGCTGATGATTATATATCTTATGTCTTGTATTTTATAAAATGCTCCACGGAAAAGAAAGTTTTTGATAATATAAGATTTGCAGTTGATAAACATCATGCCATAAATATCAAGATGGAAAAAAAACGTCTTTTTATTTGTGGACAAATCTGCTTGATTTTTCACTTAAGAAAAATCAGAACTTAACTCCCTTACTTGCTTTGTTTCCTAGAAATAATATGGGAGGGAGTCCTCAATGGGATAATCGCATGATGGATTCATTGAAGAACTTTGACCTCAGCAGTCCTGAGATTAAACAACAGTTTGGTTAGTATTACTTCCATAAGTGACTTCTTCTCCTTATTCTATTGTTTTTTTTTTCTGAATTTTCAATAATTGCATTGGAGCTGCTTCGCTTGTAGATTAATAACAAATTGATATTCGTCTTGGTTTATGAACTGTTTAATCAAATTGCAGACCAGATAGGCCTTACCCCAGAGGAGGTTATTTCTAAAATCATGGCCAATCCTGATGTCGCCATGGCATTCCAAAATCCAAGGGTTCAAGCTGCCATAATGGATGTAATATTATCAACCTGATCTTTTTCCTTTGATGCCTCGAAAGAAAAGCTTTTTAAGATGAACTTGTCGCTAAAAACTCGGTTTTCGTTATTTTTTGCAGTGCTCGCAAAATCCATTGAGTATTGCCAAGTATCAACATGACAAAGAGGTAACATGTCAATAAACTGAAATGCTGCGGTGCTCGCAAAATGTTACTTGTTTTTTGGAAGTGAAATGGGATTTTATATATTTGTTACCTTATGAATAAGGTACAAAAAGACGAAAAACGCATGCTTGTACAATGTTTATACACGGCCTCAAAACGCATGCTTATATATTTTGTGAATATTGGGTTGGTGTTATTATATTGAAATGCCTTTGTTTTTTATGGTTTCAGGTTATGGATGTATTTAATAAAATATCAGAACTGTTTCCAGGTGTAAATGGCTCTTAGTTTTGTGTTCTTAGTGAGTGATGAGGATGCCATTTTGTTATTTGTTCAACTTGTAATATTACTACTGCTTCTGTCTAAAAATAGCAAATGTCTTCGAAACCATTCAAGTGCTGAATAAGTTTTTATTTTCATTTTGCTCAACTTATTGTATTGTTTAGCCAATTTTAATTTTTTTTAAATATTTTAAAGTATCGTTTAAAAATATTTAAAAAATAATCTGAGTAATATACTTTTTTTTTTAAAATGTGTTGGTTTCTACCAATATTTTTATATCGGACGGTATGTCAAATATCGGGTTTGATCGGTATTTTTTTTGGTATAGTTTGGTATCGGGTATTGGAGTTGATTTTTGTATTTTTTGTTGTCCAATCTAAAAATTAATTAAATATTATTTTTTTAAAAAAAAAATTGTATCGTTTGGTATACCAATCGTAGTGTTCATACCTATCTGATACGTAATACTGGATCGGTATGACAACATTGGTTTCTAGGTGGGTGATAAGGATCAAAATCAGATTTTACTAGTCAAGTCTGCTATGGTGGTATATTGAAAGAGTGTATGAAACTTAAAAATTGTAAGAAATTGTCTAATTTGGTTCAACAGTTAAAAAATCTATTCAAAACGTAATTTATTGCTTTATAATTTAATTAATTTTTTTTTAAATATAATTAAGAAACTTTAAATTTGTTTTGACCTCATTTAACATCTAGGTTGCACGATTCGCTCGGATTCGTGCAACCTAGCGCACCCGGTGTGCATCGGGTTGCGGGGTACATTAAGCGCATGATGCGTACTGGGTGTGTAAAATTTAAAAAAATCGAAAAAATATATTTTAATTAATTTGAATGAAATTTTATATAATCAATCTAATTGAAATAATTTGAGATATTATTGGATTATTTAATAAATTGTAAAAAAATAATATATTTATATTATTTTAATCAACGAATCCTTAACGTACCATAATCGGATTCATAAAAAGTTAATGAATCTCGCACCTCGCACCCCATACCATTGTTGGTGCAGTATAGTTTAACATTAAACCGATTTGATGTATTGTAATTTCTGACAAAATTAATGAGGATTTGAAATAATTGGACTATGGATGACAATTTTGATTATCTGTCCCGCTAATCGACGGATAACCACCCCGTTTAAATTGTTTTTGAATAATTAAATGGGTAGTGGAAATGGAGCGGGAAAGAAAATTATATATCCGCCTTAAACTGGGTGGGTAGTGATTTGATACATAACCGTCCCGTTACCGTTTGGTTATCCATTTGAATAACCGTATCTGCCAAGTTTATATTTATTAAATATATCTAATATTTTAAAATGTTTGCCTTAATTACAAAACTTTAATTAGGAAATTCAATCATTACTAATTCAATGTTATTTTTTCTTTTTTCAAATTCTCATTTTGTTTTTTGATCTTCCTCTCAATTATTTCAACACGATTCTTATTTATTATTCTGTCATTCTTCTTCAAGATTCGAACTCATGTTATGTAGATCTTATTTTTGGGTTTTGCATTTTCGTATTGCTTTCTTTTCGATTTTTTTGGTGTTTAAATCAAAATTTATTCAAATTCATTTGATCATAATATTTTCAATTTTCTTGTTTTTTTGTAAGCAAAATAATCTGCTGATAGGACAAACAATATATGCTAATGGGTTTAAGGACAAACAATCTATTTGAATTTTGAGTGTTTTGTTTAAACCCTAATTAAATTGAATTTCATGGACCATTTATTTTATTTTCCGCCTTTTGGAAATGTTATTTACTACAAGAACATTTGTTAATATTTATTCATTAATTTTATTTTTCAATGTATGCTAACATGATAATTGTTTGTTTACATTTTTTAGGTATTTGTAAAATTATTGAGTATTGTCCAACCATAGAGGATGAAAAAAATGATATTATTGATCTCGATGATGAAATCATAAGTTTAAAATTATAGTTATCGAAATAATTCTTTAATTTTATATTGTTGTTTTTTAGATTCTTTTGATTTATTTAAAGATAGATATTTTACAATTTTTTTAAAATCAAAATTGTAAACCATTGGTTAACGCTAATCCAATTGTTAATCCACAGTGGATATGGGGCGGGTAGCGGTAGATATTATCTTAGGTGGGGCGAGTAACGGTTACTGGTAAAACGATGTTATATCCGTCCCTTGTCATCCCCAAATTGGACGGGCATCTCCTTGATCTAAATCATCATTCTCTAGTCAAGGTCAAGTATTACACAGAATATTAACATAATATTAAGCATAACGATTATCTCTTATAAATTTGTTAACCGATAAAAAATTACATTTAAAATGTGGGACATATGTAAGGCCTCCCATATCGCAAACTTATTTGTGAGGCAAACTAGTCCCACTCCAACCTCACCTCGGTTACTATTGCTCATAATATGTTTCCTTATCCCTTCTTACAAAATGAAGTATTCTGTTAACATTATTTTTTTATTCATATTTTACTAAATGTATTTTGGAGACGTACTACAAGAATATTGAGGCGCCAAATCAGTAAAAAGTTAACGGACAATAAACACGATATCCACCGGCTTGCTAGGCCTCCGTCAAAACCGTACATTCTAACATGGTTTTTTGCTTCCAGCCTTCGCCTTCTTTTCTCAGATTCCGCTTCCACTCTAATCCATTCATTTCTCACACAAAACCCATCAAATTTCTCACCCTTTGCTGCGAGAAGACCCAAGAAAATGCAGACTCAGGATTGGAGACAGACTCATCTGCCAGTGGCAAAAAAATGCTGTCGAAGCAATCTTCCTGGGAAGCCACGGACTCTGAGGGAAAAGATTACTTGTATAGGCTCGGTGCAGAGGCTGATAATATGAATATTGCTGTAGGGGCTAGGACTGGCGTCATCGATGATATATTCACCGGAAATTTTCTCGGCAAGGACGGTATGTTCAAATAACTTTGTCACTGGCAGTAGCAAATTAAAAGATAGATTATAATCACTGGTGCCTTGATTGCGTATCTTTTTTTTCTATTTTTTTAACAATTTTTATTGGTCTTCATGGATTAAATTGCCAGCGGATATTGTGTTCGACTATAGGCAAAAGGTTACAAGGTCGTTTGAGTATCTTGATGGAGATTATTACATTGCTCCCCTTTTCATGGTACGGATTTTTGTTAATTAGCTGGTTATTTTGACGTTGATGTAGTTCATCTAATATGCTATTGGTTTTTATCTTATTGTCACAGGATAAAGTTGGTAGGTCTTTCTGCCCTTGTGAAGAAGGGAATTTTCCTGTGAAAGTGATGAACTTTTCTTATTTTAGTGTTAACTATGAACCATCTCCTTGGTTGGGGGCAAATTTTCTTGTCAATTCTGTTTAAGAGGTTTCTATTGTTATTGCAGTCCAGAAATACTGTCCATTTGTTGAGAATGATGAAATATATCAATCGGACATAAGAATATATTGGTTTACAAGGAGTGATGGTCAAATCTTTTAATTATGGCCTTCTCTCCTTAGATGCTATATTGTTTATGTTTGCGTATTACACTTAGATTATATAAGGTTAAATAATCATTTCTGCTGAGAACCACTCTAAATGCCTGTGTATGATTTTTTATTCTAAATACCTTTTCTCCAAACGCAGTGTGCCACATTGTGAAGAACTACATTACTCATCATTTGAATGCAAAAGTTCCCCTAATTTTAGGTAACTAAATTTTCACATCATGCCGAGTTGGGTGCAATATCCTGATTGGTTTACTGTTAGGCATCTGGGGAGGAAAAGGGCAAGGAAAAACATTTCAAACAGAGCTTATTTTTCGTGCAATGGGGGTTGAGCCTGTTATTATGTCAGCTGGAGAACTTGAATCAGAAAAGGCAGGTATATTATATGCATTGCTTTGGAGTTCCCGTGCTTATTTTATATCCTTTTCCTTATGTTTACTAATTATATTTTCATGCAGGAGAACCAGGCAAATTGATTCGTGAACGGTACAGAACTGCTTCTCAAGTGGTTCAAAATCAAGTTAGCGATTTTTCTAGATATTTTGGTTGCTAGATCATGCTTCCTATATTTCTCTTCGTCGATTTTTTCAGAACTCGGTCTTATTTAGTTGATCCGGGATGTTTATTTTTTTACTTTGGTGTTATTGAGGATTGTCATTAGTTGTTTGGAAATGAGCAATCAACTCAAAAAAATTCTTAATGATAATGTGACATTTTTATTTGTTTATGATAATTAACGGGGGCTGCTTATGATGTTTTGATTTTTCGTCTAAGGTGCATTGTTTAGTTTTATCTTCTTACACGAAATATCCGAGTTAATGCTAGTTTGTTTTTCCTTGCATGATGATACTGAGCTCTCTCTGGTTTATTTTACAGGGTAAAGTGAGTTGTTTGATGATCAACGACATCGACGCTGGCCTCGGTAGATTTGGTGAGAAAATTAGAATTCGATGTTCAAACTCCGAACATCCTTTAAATATCACATCATCTTTTTTTTTTGAACTTGAATGTTATTTCATATATAATTACCTTATGAATTCATAAGGTATTCTAAAGGTACATAACCGAAAGAAAAAAAAACGCATGATTGTATGAAATTTATACACTTGCGTTTTCTACGGCCTCAAACGGGGCCGTAACCCATTCATCTATCTTAAGTCTGGAGTTTTCATCGTTCCTTTATCCAGTGATACGTCAATGTTTGAATCTTTGTCACAACTTGATGTATTGGGATCTTGTTTTCCTTGAAAGTTAGTTGGTTCCTTCGGTACCATAGCATCTATAAGGTTATTGCGGCAATGAGTCTCCACGCTAGTCTCTTCTTGTTTTTCGTTGATTTCTTTTGTATCTCTTGTATAATTTGGTCCCATTATTCTGGTGTCCGGAATGTTCTGATTTTTTGTGGTGAATGTTGTATTTTTTATAGGTAATACACAGATGACTGTGAATAACCAAATTGTAGTTGGAACTCTGATGAATATTTGTGATAATCCTACAAGAGTAAGCATAGGACAAGTTTGGAGAGAAAATGACATTACAAACCGAATCCCTATAATTTTCACTGGAAATGATTTTACAACAATTTATGCTCCATTGATTCGTGATGGAAGAATGGAAAAGTTCTACTGGTAAGCTCCTGAATTACTTATTTTATTTGCTTTCTTTTTATTCTTATATAATACGGGTGACACGCAAATTTGGTCTCGTTTTGGCAATTTTAGTCCCCAAGTTTTATAATTGTGGCAATTGTGGCCTCCTCAAAGTATTAAGATAAGGAAAGTTAAGTTAAGTTGGTTCTATAAGATATGTATTGCAATAAGATATAACTTCTTAATTTTGCCAAAACAATTTTAGCAAAATTGGTCGACAAAATAAGTCTTCAAAGTTTAGTTTGTATGGTATAATTGGTCTCCAAAGTTCGCAACATTTTGCTATTGAGATCCTCGGCTAAAATAAAATTTCGGAGACCGATTTTGCCACTTTGAGGATCTAATTTGCCAAATGTTGCAAACTTGGAGCACCAAATTTTCCAAAACCTTGAAATTTAGGTCTAAATATGCCATTACAAACTATGATGACTAAATTTGTCAAAACTATGAAATTTGGGACCGAAGACATCATTTTCTCGATATATATTTGAATACACTTGTGTTCGGTGCAGGCAGCCTACCCAAGAGGACATTTTCAATATTGTTTACAGAATGTATGAGAAAGATGGAATTCAAAGGGATGATGTTTTCAAAATTGTTAAGGAGTTTCCTAATCAAGGTATTAAATTTTATGCAAACAAGTTCATAGTGAAGGCCTTAAGATTGTCCAAATGCAAACACCAAAAATCAAACTTTCGTTTGGATCCGTTCGAACTAGTTTTTCGTTACCGAATTCCATCGACATTCACTTGTTTTTGTGTCCTTATATCTTAAGCTTTGGATTTCTATGGTGCTATGAGATCAAGAACTTATGACCGTGCAATTTTAAAGGTATTCAGCATTTTTCATAAGGCCTTTTTTTTAAGTGTAATGTTATTTCATTTATAAGTTACCTTGTGAATTCATAAGGTATTCTAAAGGTACATAACTGAAGAAAAACTCATAATTGTATGATATTTGTACATCTACGTTTTCTACAGCCTCAAACGGGACCCTAACCCATTCATCTATCTTAAGTCTATGGAGTTTTCCTTGTTCCTTTATCGAGTTTTCATAATCCCTTTTGATTCATTTTGCATGAGTTGCAGTGGGTAAATGATGCTGGAGGAGCTGAAAATCTTGGTTCAAATCTTCTACAACAGAAAAAGGCTGGAATTCTACCAGAATTTACTCCTCCCAAGGTAATCAAACCATATTTGAGTTTAAATTGCAAGGAATCAAGTGCTTTTCGATGTCTACGACAATTTAGATGAGAAACTGAAGAAACAAGATAGAGTAGGATCCAGAGATTGATATAAATATTAGGCAGTGTTTTGTTCTGCTTCCCTTATACGCTATATCTTTTCATTGGGTTCGAACATGCATATGGTCTCGTGTTTGAGATTGTATTTGTGGGTTTGATGTGTAATGTTTTGTACAGCAAACATTGGAAAGTTTACTTGAATCGGGATATGATCTGATGAACGAGCAGAAGCTAGTAATGGAAACCAAGTTGTCCAAGGAATATATGAAGAACATGGATGATGAATGACCACAAAACAAGCTCTCATTATCAATCTTGTATTTCTTGGGGTTGAATGTATTTATTCTTCTATATCAATGCATAAACCAAAGTATAGTGTAGTTATCATGGGATCTCATTTGAATGTATTGAAATATCAAATCGTTTCATACTTGATTTAGGATAAAATTTGGATTGGTTTATAAAGGGAAATGATACTATATAAATAATTTATTTAAATCTTTTACAATGTGATCACTTTCTCTTATATGTTATATTTGTACACATTTTTATCATAATTTTTCCCCTGACTCTATGATAACAACATGGTATTGAAACTAGTTTGGTCAAAATCCTATCTGGAAGTCCGGTTCATTTCAATTAGCAAATTCAAATTTATCAAGCATTGAGATTTGAGGAGTGTATTGAAATATCAAATTGTTCTCCACGTTGGATTTGAAATAAAATTTAGGTTGATTTATAAAAGGGAATGAAGTACTATAATAAATGATTTGTTAAGTTTTTTACAGTGTAATCTCCTCCTCTTATACGTTATATCCATGCACACTCTAGTCATAATTCAGACTCTATAATTTCAACATAATCAAACCAAAGTTAAGTTGGAAGTAGGTCATAACATATTGGAGTAGGACTCGAGTTTATAGTGGATATGTATTGCAAAGCACAACAAGAACACTGAATCCATTAAGAGATAGATGTAAAAACCCATGAAGCACCAAATCACCTTAATCGAACCAAACATCAACTATAGATCAACCATAAGCTACATTGGACATTTTCATCATTATCTAATTGGACACCCAACATTGGAAATTGACGGATTTCCAAAACAATATAATGAGAAATTGGTGGCTCAATGTGATCGTGTCTTTTTATTTATATATAAAGCAAAAACAAACACATGTAATGCATATAATGGAAGATGGCATACAATGAAAGACTTGTGACGTTAAGGTGTAAAATATAATAGCAAGATTCACCTTGCAATTTCAAGTGGCTGCCTCAATGTTCAAGAAAACGCTCTATCACAAGTTTTAATCAGAGTACGAAGCTCTACATCATCAATCTCTGAATCACTAATAAGCTGAATAGGACTTTTTTCCTCATTATCAATAGCTTCTGGATTCGCTCCTCTGCTCCAAACAATTCATCATTCAGCTACATAAATATTGGAAGGGAAAAAAATGGTACCTTGTGAGTAGAAGCTTAGCGATTCCAGTTGTTCCTCTCATTATGCTATGATGCAGTGGAGTACAACCCCTTGAATCACATATGTTAACATTTGCACCATGCTGTAAGAGTAGTTCAACCATTCCAATATCAGTGTTTTGGCAGCTGAGGTGAAGTATGGAACACCCGTTAAAAGCATCATTTTCTCCATGTTCTACGGATTTGAATGTGCGATCATCTATAAAATGTAAACTTTTGTAAGGATTTTGCTCATGCAAGAATAAGCTGGTGAAAAGTAATGATGATGATTGACCATAAATGAAATTGATATCTGGTTCCAAAGTGATGATAAGCCGGTAGACGGATTTCTTATCATTCACACGGACACCTTCCCACAACTGTTCAGCAACGAGAAGATGCTGAGTGTCATTTAGTTTGTGAACAAAACGTTTTTCTGCATACTGAAGTAACAAAAGCAATAAGTTTAGTTTAATGCTTTGAATCTAAAGTGAAGATTAACATATTTTACAAGGTTAAATGGAAATAACTCAAATATTACATGAAATCAGTGAATAAAAACGACGAAAAGTTACACAATAACACGATGGAATTAACTGCATGGATGATAGAAAGAAGCGAGACGATAGCATTTTACAGCACTCAAAAGAGCATGTGAAGAAATAAATAGAGAAGATTTGTATGTCAGTGCTATAAATACCGGTGATACTAATCCCAATAAGAGTGGACATCTCAAGATGGAAAGACAATTTAAAATGGATTCTAGTACCTTTGCATGAATGAACTTTTCCTTTACAGATATGTGGTCATTGTGATGCGGTTTGCTGAAAAACTGTTTGTATTTATCGGTTTCAAAAGACCTATGGAACAAAGTAAAAAATGTAAATGGATAATCGACATGTAGCAATTACGATCAAGANAACAGATCCTCTTTGGGGACTGTTATCCACACATAGCAGGCCTCCCACGCATGGAGAGACTCTTCTTTATCTACAATTGCGCACTCTTTGGTGCGCACCGCTATATAATACAACTTTCGGCAACCTAACAGACCCTTCCCCTTTCGGGATCCTATCAAGAACAGGTTAAAGAAGTGTTCTAGGGTCGGGGCCCGATTCTGTTGGTAACAATAAAAACGCTATTATATACACATAACTGCCCGGGAACAACGCAAAAGTGGGGCAGTGAATCTCCTTAAGCACGGCCGCTACAAAGGGATGTAGCGAAAACGAAGCCCGCACATTAGAGAGGCGTAACTGACCGGAATGGCCGATGCCGGCACATTCTTTTCCGCCGGAAGGAAACATGGAATTACTTCCCGTCCCTTCCATATAGAATAATGCGCCGGAATCGAAAACCTAGACCTAAACTTCTCAATATCCAACTCAGACATTGAAAGGTATCGCATTTTATGAGGAGCCATAAGTATATACCTTAGAGAAACTGGATTGAAAGGGGTTGAGCGTGGAATGGATTGAGGGCACAAAGATTTGATTCCGCAGTTTCTCCTTCGCGATAATGACGATGAGGAGAAACAGTGCTCGAAATCCCGATT
Source organism: Utricularia reniformis (assembly GCA_009725065.1). Taxonomy (NCBI): domain Eukaryota; kingdom Viridiplantae; phylum Streptophyta; class Magnoliopsida; order Lamiales; family Lentibulariaceae; genus Utricularia; species Utricularia reniformis. Next base: position 17,867 of record RWGZ01000014.1, read on the forward strand.
TAAATATTAATATCTCAGCCAATGGTGAGCCGCCACGTAATACTGCCCAAGACAGTGACAGTACAAAGCGCACTCATGACGCCTCTTGAACTATCGAATATGAAGAGGCGCAGATCGAGATATTAATATTTAAAGAATAACAAAGATAAAACTATAACTTAAATATGCGTTATTTAGTTTAAAATGCAATTAACTCCCACACACTAAGGGAAAGATCGGTCCCCTGGACGATCACTACCTACAGGTATGGTCCCAGGTTCTCATGAATATGCAGACATCATGTGATCGGCCTTGTATCACCTCTACGATGGCAATCAAGCCCGAGGGGCTAGTGATGTGAACTTTAGGACCGGGTACCCTGTGATGGGCAATGCCCAATAATTATTGGGCTAATTCAAATGGTGAAAACGAATTCTTGCAGCCCATTTGCACACTTAAGGAAAAGCGGACCGAAGATTACCTTAGGCGAAATAAAGCGTTTTCTGGTAACTGGCTCCTTGGTTCGGTCCGAACGGTTACAGGCCCACGTTTTCCACGCTTTGGGCCTCCAAACGTTTACCACGCTTCGGGCCCGATCACGCAGACCACGCCTTGGTCCCAACCTCGTTTTACATCCCGCGATAACAACCTCTAACAAAGCTGTCAGAGGCAGTTACATAGCGTGATTTACACACGCTGTAAACCCTATAAATACAGGGCGCGACGACGAAAATAGGAGGACCTTTTGGACGCGTAAGAACAGGCCGTTACCCTGCCGGAGTTCTTACTGCTTTCTTTTCTTTGTCATTTTCATTAAGCCTCTGTTGTATTCATTACGGATTATTTTGATTAGTGAACAGACTAAGAGTATAATCTACTCTTAGTCAAGTGGTTTTCACCCCAATTCCTGGGGTTTCCACTATACATCGTTGTGCCATCGCTCATTTCCAGTTTTTAATCGTCTTCCACAACAAAAACAAATCAGAACCGAGTTCGTTTGTTAAACGAACCGGACGACTGTTGGTACCCCCTAAAAAGAGACCATAACAAGGATAGAACCTTAATTCTGAGATAATATATATATGAGAAGCAGGAATAGAGGCAATGTAATGACCCTACCTAAATCGGTATGTCCCCTACATAATATTCGATGACTGCCAAAACTATAATTCAGTTGAGCCCTCCATTATATACTTAAATGTCGGTTAGAGACATTTTATTTTTTATGAGATCATTTCTTAAAGAGATAATAATTCATCATTTCGCCTCAAAGTTTGGAACTCGACCTCAGTCCCACGTTACTCTTCAAGTTTAGACACATGACCTTCTATTATTTCAGCAGCTCCATGTTAAGAAAGCAAACATGATATATAGACGATAGCCTTTACAGGTAGCCGGTAATTGAGCTGCATATGAAAGATGCATACGATCGACTGTAAGCGTTAAATAATTGCCCCAAAATAATTAGAATGGCAACGGAGTAAGTACCAACCTCCTGGAGGAGGTGAGAAAGTTATGTTCTGGAAAAATGCAGGAAAAATACAGGTGAGTAAGTACCAACGTGGGGATATCTTATGCAGGAAAAATACATATGAGCTCAAGGTCGTAGAGTAACAATCACGACGAGAGCAAGATTGAATTGCGAAGTTGAGGAGTCTAACGAAACTCCCAAGCTGTGAAGAGCTAGATTTTGATGAAGCAAAAAAGTCAGAGCTCCATGTTGAGATTGAAACATCTTGATAGGCAATTAAAAAATATTTTCTAAATTCGATTGCATAATATTAACGAATCGAAGCGGTGTAGCAGAATTTCAATGTATAATAAAACGCGTCGGTACGCAAAGTAAAGAGAGATATGTATAAGAGCATACTCTCCGAGTTAAAAAGTCGTAAAATTCTCGATTGAACTCAAAATCTGATACCATTAATGTCAACAAGACAATTTTGGTCTTACTCATGGGTTTCTTAAATAATGCATGTACGAGCACTGGACTTCTAGATGAGCCTATATAATGTGGTTTACAACTGAGAGTCTGAATCTGCAAATCAGGGAACTATTGATATTTCCCGGGGTTATTTATGTAATTATGATACCCCCGGGGCTCGTCTGACGTGACTAAATGGTATTTTAATTTTCTATTATGTTTATTGAGTAATGTGATTTCGGGGGTAGTCTCGTAATTTAGGTATGTCGGGCCCACGTATGAGGATTCTGATGGTGCTTTGAGATGTTTTGGATGATTTCGGTCGGAAATGATGCCAGGGGTATTTTGATAATTTGGCACTCAGAGAGCTCGTCGGCGACCTTAGGAGGTATTTTTGGCTATCTCTTAACTACTCGGAGATGAGGAACTGTTGAAGAGTATTCTCGGGTATTTTCTCGACATTACGTGTTATTAATGTTCGATCGGGGTGTATTTTCGAGGTTTTGGGACGCTGTGACACTTATTTTGATTTAATTGGATATTTTCTAAGTAAGTTAGACTAATTTGACAAAGACTGGGCTTTTGGACCCTAAGTTGACTTATTGGGACGAGTTTTTCTATAAATATAAGATCATAGGCTCTAGAAAGAGGTTCATACTCTTGGCACGCTTCCCAAATCCCAGGACTCACGAACTTTTGGCCTAGTCGCGACTTTTTGTACAAAAAGTCTTTGTGAGCAAAAATTCGCTAGAACATGTACCCATACCCGTAGTTGCGAGATTTCGTCGCGTGGCCCCCTGACTCGCGACTTCTCATCACTTGAGCACCATGGAGTCGCGACTTTTCGCCCCCATCTGCGAGATTTTGCACATGGTCGGGACATTTTGTATTTACTCGCGAGTTTTTGTCAAAAACTTGTGACTGACTTTATCCCCTGCGCGACGGAATTGATTCGATCGTTTTTCATACCGTTTTCAATCGGATTATCATTATCTCTTGATTATACTTGTATCTTTTGATTATCATAGTGAAAACCAAGGTAGAGTTTCGCTCTCCCGAGAACGTAAGCTCACATATTGCAGACCCAAACTCGCATGTCGTTCGTGTCCTCACAATAATTGAACTCAAAATTATATAAGAAATTGATTGATCATGAACAAACTGTCTAAAATATTTTTAGACGATATCAAATATAAATAATCTAATTATAACAATTAAATTGAATTAATTGTTAATATAAATATATTTATTTATTTATTATTTAAAAGCGAAAATAATTAATAGGAGACAGATTGGAATATTAAATATAAGCAGCTGCATTGAGGAGTAGATTAATACATCATAGTGTCTGAAAAGCCTGCTTCTACTTCTGACAAAATCCAGCAGGAACTTGAGTTTAGCTGCAGACTGTGACGAAAATCATCCTGAAACAAGGCCAAGAAAGAACAAAGCCTAGCCAAGCAGATGATGATTATTCGGATTTACTAAGCAATCTACAGTGTCGTTTCATATAAATGTACATCCTGAAATGGCTGCTCCACCAATCATTCCTTCCCCTCTATAAAATCTTCTGCATTGGACTCAGAATTACCACGCTTCTCTAAGGATCAAGCCAATTTCAGAAAGAGAAAGATTTCATGGCGAGAATTGGGAACACTATCCTTGTCTGTTTTCTAATGGTTCTCCTCCTCTTCATCCATGACTTTACTGGTCAGAACCATTTCTTTCCAAACATATTAATGCTTTCAACTAAAATAGGGTTTGTTAATGTTGTGACAGATAGCAACAGCAAGATGGGGAACCAGCTAGATATTCTGCACAGACAGGTACCCGTTATTTTGCATTCAATGCATGTGCTTATCCAAGTTAACGTTATCTTCCCCTGTAATGAGCAGCTACTTTTGCAAGTGAGGAAAATGGGTATGAAGAAGGATATTGGTGGCTTTATCAACAAGGAGATGCCGGAGAAATGGCAGAGGAGGAGAGTTCCTGCAGGGCCCGACCCACTGCACCATAATGGGAATGACCCAACGATGCCCAAAGCTCCATGACTATGACCCTTAACAACTTCACACCTTTTTTTTTGGTGGCTGAACTGATGACCCATATATGTATCTTTCCATGCTAATGGCATTAGAATGAACAATCTGTAAAGATGATTTTGTATCCGGCATTTTAACAAACGGTTTGGTTGCTTCCTCAAAACTCACTTAGCCTTAAATCATTATTACAAGAAATTTTATTACTAGACTAACTATATAAGTCAAACAATCAGTTATCTCCTATCCGAATAAGCTGAAGATCTTGCCTCCCCTGGACTATGTGTTGGCTTATCGTCATTCTCCCGATCGACAAGGATCAGTGTCGATCGGCTAGTTATGTGACGAGCGGTGGGAAGGTTCTCAACGAGCATGTGACGAGCGGCATTGGAGAGTGATGAAGCGGTGACGATCGGTATGAGGTTCCAGCCTTGAGAGCGGTAAAGCTTCGGTGACGGTCGGTCACTGGAGGAGGTATACTGAGTATGGTCTACAAAGAATCGGGCCTTAGGGTTTAACCCTAAAAGCCCATAGGCAACCATTATATAATAGGGTTAGCCGCCTTAATGATAACCTAATCATCTAGGGTTTATCAGAAGATAGCAGAGGAGCACGAGAGGGAGCAGTTCTTGGTTTAGAACATTCTTGTGTTTGATTTAAGTTGCACAAGAACTCGATAGTTCTTGTGACTGTAATCTTTGTGTTATNATGTCGGGCCCACGTATGAGGATTCTGATGGTGCTTTGAGATGTTTTGGATGATTTCGGTCGGAAATGATGTCAGGGGTATTTTGATAATTTGGCACTCAGAGAGCTCGTCGGCGACCTTAGGAGGTATTTTTGGCTATCTCTTAACTACTCGGAGATGAGGAACTGTTGAAGAGTATTCTCGGGTATTTTCTCGACATTACGTGTTATTAATGTTCGATCGGGGTGTATTTTCGAGGTTTTGGGACGCTGTGACACTTATTTTGATTTAATTGGATATTTTCTAAGTAAGTTAGACTAATTTGACAAAGACTGGGCTTTTGGACCCTAAGTTGACTTATTGGGTCGAGTTTTTCTATAAATACAAGACCATAGGCTTTAGAAAGAGGTTCAGACTCTTAGCACGCTTCCCAAATCCGAAGACTCACGAACTTTTGGCCTAGTCGCGACTTTTTGTACAAAAAGTCTTTGTGAGCAAAAATTCGCTAGAACATGTACCCATACCCGTAGTTGCGAGATTTCGTCGCGTGGCCCCCTGACTCGCGACTTCTCATCACTTGAGCACCATGGAGTCGCGACTTTTCGCCCCCATCTGCGAGATTTTGCACATGGTCGGGACATTTTGTATTTACTCGCGAGTTTTTGTCAAAAACTTGTGACTGACTTTATCCCCTGCGCGACGGAATTGATTCGATCGTTTTTCATACCGTTTTCAATCGGATTATCATTATCTCTTGATTATACTTGTATCTTTTGATTATCATAGTGAAAACCAAGATAGAGCTTCGCTCTCCCGAGAACGTAAGCTCACATATTGCAGGCCCAAACTCGTATATTGTTCGTGTCCTCACAATAATTGAACTCAAAATTATATAAGAAATTGATTGATCATGAACAAACTGTCTAAAATATTTTTAGACGATATCAAATATAAATAATCTAATTATAACAATTAAATTGAATTAATTGTTAATATAAATATATTTATTTATTTATTATTTAAAAGCGAAAATAATTAATAGGAGACAGATTGGAATATTAAATATAAGCAGCTGCATTGAGGAGTAGATTAATACATCATAGTGTCTGAAAAGCCTGCTTCTACTTCTGACAAAATCCAGCAGGAACTTGAGTTCAGCTGCAGACTGTGACGAAAATCATCCTGAAACAAGGCCAAGAAAGAACAAAGCCTAGCCAAGCAGATGATGATTATTCGGATTTACTAAGCAATCTACAGTGTCGTTTCATATAAATGTACATCCTGAAATGGCTGCTCCACCAATCATTCCTTCCCCTCTATAAAATCTTCTGCATTGGACTCAGAATTACCACGCTTCTCTAAGGATCAAGCCAATTTCAGAAAGAGAAAGATTTCATGGCGAGAATTGGGAACACTATCCTTGTCTGTTTTCTAATGGTTCTCCTCCTCTTCATCCATGACTTTACTGGTCAGAACCATTTCTTTCCAAACATATTAATGCTTTCAACTAAAATAGGGTTTGTTAATGTTGTGACAGATAGCAACAGCAAGATGGGGAACCAGCTAGATATTCTGCACAGACAGGTACCCGTTATTTTGCATTCAATGCATGTGCTTATCCAAGTTAACGTTATCTTCCCCTGTAATGAGCAGCTACTTTTGCAAGTGAGGAAAATGGGTATGAAGAAGGATATTGGTGGCTTTATCAACAAGGAGATGCCGGAGAAATGGCAGAGGAGGAGAGTTCCTGCAGGGCCCGACCCACTGCACCATAATGGGAATGACCCAACGATGCCCAAAGCTCCATGACTATGACCCTTAACAACTTCACACCTTTTTTTTTGGTGGCTGAACTGATGACCCATATATGTATCTTTCCATGCTAATGGCATTAGAATGAACAATCTGTAAAGATGATTTTGTATCCGGCATTTTAACAAACGGTTTGGTTGCTTCCTCAAAACTCACTTAGCCTTAAATCATTATTACAAGAAATTTTATTACTAGACTAACTATATAAGTCAAACAATCAGTTATCTCCTATCCGAATAAGCTGAAGATCTTGCCTCCCCTGGACTATGTGTTGGCTTATCGTCATTCTCCCGATCGACAAGGATCAGTGTCGATCGGCTAGTTATGTGACGAGCGGTGGGAAGGTTCTCAACGAGC
>RWGZ01000015.1:0-24420 GCA_009725065.1 Utricularia reniformis
CTAATACTAAATAAACATGTAGAATCATTAAATAATTCCCTCCTTTCACATTGTCATTGACAATGGTGTTCTTCTTGACTGGCGTGCATCTTGTGTTAGGCTTATAAGTCTTGGGTCAAGCCCGGATTTGGGCCAAAATTGATCGCATTGGGTAAGGTAATATCTTAGGATGTGTTGATTTATCTTGATTAGCAGGTACCTGATGTAGAGGTCCCGTTCAATATCATTATGTGAATAATATGTGCATCATTGAACGCTACGATATTATCATGTTTTTCGTAGGGGTCATTGGTTGTTGTTGGGGTTTTGTCGTTTCAGATAACCAAGTTCATCACAATTATAATGCTTGGTTCTTTGGGCACTAGCCACCATTCAAAAATCGTCCATCTAGCCCAGTGTATATTGGTATTGCGCATCCCTCAAGCATCACGCTAACCACATAACTATCAATGCTTTGTCTCCATAGCTTCCTAAGAGATGTATACGAGTTACGAAACGACATTGATAGCGAAAACATCATCCACTATATTCCTATTTGTTAGCTAGATGTAAGTAGGTTCAATTCAAATTAACTCTATATGTTTATATTTGTTCATGTTTTTATTCCAACGGGATTTCATATTTATGCATTTTTCAAATACTTATATACATATTCATGTTCGTTAGAATAACTTGTTTGAACGATCTATATAATTTTATTTGAATTTAATATAGAAATGCAATACAGTATAATTCCTTTTATTTTATATTTAGAAAAAAATAAGATAAAAACATTTTAATGACTATTGATGAGGGCTCCGGGACTCGGTACCCTGAATTAGGTAAGGTCCAAACATATTGGGTCAACCCAGTTGACAAGAAACGAACTTACGCGACCCAAGATCCGTAACTTGGTCCATTTGAAATAACCGGCTTGAAGGCCCATTTATGTTTCAGGACTGAAGCTAAGGTTGGATATAACTTAGAGACTCGGGGACTGATCTTCCAGATCGGTCCAGATGGTTACCTCTTGTTTCGGGTGCATACACGTGTCCTGCGCTTCGGGCCTACTCACGTTGTCTGCACTTCGGGCATATCCACGTTTTCTAGCATGGGAAAACGACTTTGTCAGAAGCGGTTACAGAGTGCTTTCCAAGCACGTTTGGATGCCAGAAATAGACTGTTATTATGCCCATTTCTCTTCTCGTGCTTTCTTATTGCCTTAGTCATTTTCATAAGCATTTTCTGTTTGTATGAGGAACTGTTTGATTAATATATCGGCTAAGAGCATTTTTAGTTCTTAGTCAGGTGGTTTTTTCCCCCTTTCCAAGGGGTTTTCCACGATAAATCGTTGTGTGCACTGCTTGCTTTTATTTCACATTGTCTCTCATTCAAACAAATTTAAACCGAGTTCATTTTATTGCGAACTAGACAACTGTTGATACCCCGGTCTCTTGACCAAAACAGTTTGGAGCCGTCCGTGGGGATGATTTTCTAATTCCCACTCGAGGTCTCTCCAAGAGAAAGGACAAGCAAAGGCATGGCGACAAGAAACTCCACGAATGATAGTGACGTGTTTGCTAGCAACCTTCCAACCCCTACTTTCTCTTTGCAGGATATGGAGGCTATTATTCGGAATGTGGTACTGGAGATTACATCGAAGAAAAGTGGAACAGAACCACCTGCTATTGCTAGTCTTGTTCCCACAAATAGAGGGTACGAGAGTGACCCTGAAATGCGCAGAGAAGGCGTAGATTATTAAGCACTTAGTAATCATGAGGAGATGTTGATATCTATTTACCCCACCTCTTCCAGTCACAGCTCCAACTCCCGTTCCTAGGACTAATCAAGAACACAAACAGGAGCGTATTAATGAGCTTACCAGGGAGTTGGAAAGACTACGCACTCGGAGGGACTTCGAGCCCGATCTTGGGCGGAATCCCGGATTATTCTATAAGGCCATGGAGGCACCGATCAAGTGGAGTAAGAACGATGATTGGTGGCATAATTTGCATGCTTCTCAAACATCGTCCCAACAATCTGGCGGTGTTTATGGCGTCTTGGGAGATTTGATGCTCCCTTTTTCTAAAGAGATCTGGGCGGCAGTCCCAGATCGACATTATCGCAACCCCGAGGGGTTGTCGACGTTTAGAGGCGACGAAGATCCGATTGATCACGTCGCGGATTTAGAATTGAGAATGGGAACGGTTCGGGCTTCGGATTCACTGAAGTGTCGCATCTTCGCGGCAGGTTTGCAAGGCGATGCACGGACCTAGTTCAAAAACCTACCAACCCGATCCATACAGTCGCATGAAGGATTTATCTTGGCTTTCTCTGAAAAGTTTGCGCCGAATGTAGGACCTTCCCTAAGTAGGCATGAACTATATCAACTGAAATATATCCTGAAAAAGATGAGCCTCTGGTCCTTCATGGAGAAGTTTAATAAAACCGCCTGGGGTATCAAGCTAGAGCTTAGAGATAAGATCGACATTCTGCAGTAAGTCATAGAACCGTGTGGCCGTTTGGCCAGTCTGGCGAGGAGTCTCCCATCCACCATAGGAAAGCTTCTGCAAAAATTCAATAAATATATTAAGGTGGAGGAAGCGATTGGACCGAATTACAAGAAACCTAACGGGAATTCTAAGTCCTTAGGTGATCATAGGGTTTCGTACCCTAAGAGACAGCTCCGAGAAGTAGGGGCTGTGACTGAGAAGAATGCTCCCCCGAAAGGGAAGATAAGCGAGTGTATTGTGAGTTGCATCATAATCACGATCATCCGACGCTGAAATGCTCTCTACTACAGGAGACAGTAGCGGCGATGACCAAAGAGAAGCCCGATCAGAGTGATCCTAAGGGCAAACGAGCTAATTCTCCTCGTAGGGACCGTCAAGGTGACAATTGTCACAGGCCGCGGGGTAGGGATAATTGGGGGCATCCCCGAAATTATAAATGGGGCCCGCACTGTCGAGAGAACCGTAGGCAGGGCTGAAGAATATGTTTTCGGGGTCTGGGTGGCCGAACCCCACAAAATGAAGGAGGGAGACAGGAGAATCCTCCTCCTCCCCCCGTCGCAGTGGAGGCACAACCTCCGCAAAATGAGGCTGCTCCACAAGATCGTGCACTGGCATGAGATATTTATGTTATCTCTGGTGGAATTCGGATTAATGAATCGGTCCGGGACCGAAAGAGGGCAGCACGCAGGGACTATGAGGAGAGTGATGAATTTGTGGCGCTAATCAAGTACAATGCTGGTGAGCAGTCATCTTCTTACGAGGACGCCATTACCGTCACCGCAGCTGATCGGAAAGGTGTCACTGATCCGTGTGATAATCCCCTCATCATCACCAGAATTATTGCCAATCGTTGGGTCCACAGGATCTTGGTAGACACAAGAGCTTCGTGTAATATGATGAAGCGCGAAGTAGCCGAAATGTTGGGTACTTCTGGTCACGAACTCCCCATTGCTAATATCATTCTCTGGGTATTCGACCAGAGGAGCGTCATCCCATGCGGGAAGATTTTATTTCCGATTACCTTGGGAGATCAATTCAAGGACCAAACGGAGACCCTTAAATTCATCGTTGTGGAAGTTGACTTGGCTTATAACGCCATTATCAGACGAACCGGGCTCAGTTTGAGGCGGTCCCTGCTACTTATAATATAATGTTTAAACTTCCCTTCGCGAATGAAATTATATCTGTGAAAGGGGATCAAACCGTAGCAAGACAGTGCTACATGAGCTCGTACAGAAATTTGACACCGATTAAAAGGGTCTGGGTGGATTTACTGGAAGAACCACCGCACCCGAGGCAGGCTTTGGAACCCATCGGGTTCAAACTGACCAACTTGATTGAATGGGATTCAACCAAGACTACTCGCATTGGGGCACGCATGACCCCACCTTTTGAAGAAGAACTGGTCCGCTTGCTGAGAAGCCACGTGGACATATTTTCATGGACCGTTGATGATGTTCCGGGGATTGACCGATCCTAAAATGAGCATTGGATCAACACTGCGCCTGGAGCCAAGCCAATCAGGCAAAAGAGGAGACGCTACTCTCCCGAAAAGATTGAAGTGATCCGGGCGGAAGTAAATAAGTTGCTGCGATATGGATTTATTAGAGAAATCCACTATACAGAATGTGTCGCACACCCGGTGGTGGTTTCCAAGGCAAACGGGAAGTGGAGAATGTGCATCGATTTCATCGATGGTAATAAGAGCTATGAATCTGACCCGTTCCCCCTGTCACATATCGACCGATTGGTGGATGCTGTTGCTGGCAGCACGATGATGAGTACTATAGATGCCTACTCCGGGTACCATCAGATCTTCCTTGCTGAAGAAGATCAGAAAAAGTCGGCCTTCATGACCATAGATGGCGTCTATTGCTACGTGGTAATGCATTTTGGCTTGAAGAATGCCGGAGTAACATACAAGAGGTTGGTTAACAAAATCTTTAGAGATTGAATAGGTCACATGATGGAAGTGTATGTTGATGATATGATTGTCAAATCCATGAATGATGAAGATCATATTTCTTATTTATCTCAATGTTTCGAAGTATGCCGCAAATATAAGCTCAAACTAAATCCGAACAAGTGATGCTTTGGGATCCGAAGTGGAAAATTTCTAGGATATTACGTTTCTGAAAAAGGTATAGAAGTCAACTCTGAGAAAGTTCAGGCCATCATTGACATGCAACCTCCACGAAATAAAAGGGAATTCCAAAGGCTGACTGGTCGTCTAGCTGCACTAAGTAGATTTATTTATAGATCCCCAGATCGGGTCCTACCTTTCTTCAGAGTATTAAGGAAATCAAGTCATTTGGATTGGACTGAAGAATGCAATCAGCTTTCTCATAGTTAAAGATTTATTTAAGAACTCCCCTTGTGATGGTGAGTTCAAGCATCGATGAACCTTTGGGATTATACTTAGCCATATCTAAAGTCGTAGTGAGCGCAGCTCTGGTTACCATTAGAGATGATATTCATAGACTTGTTTATTACTTGAGTCACTCTTTGGTATCGGCAGAGACTAGATACATTAACTTGGAAAAATTCATGTTGGCACTGAAGAAAGCTATATCTAAGCTAAAACATTATTTTGAATGCCGAAAAGTTTACGTTTATACCGATCAGCCTTTGAAAGCAGTTCTAAATCAGACAGATCTTAATGAGAGATTATCTAAATAGACAATGAAAATCAGATCTATGTATATGGAATTCGTACCCGAAGGGCGATCAAGACTTAGGTTCTTGCTAACTTCGTGGTCGAGATGACCCGATAAACGATATTCTTAAACCAAGAAGACGATCGATGTATCATTTATGTTGATGGATCAACATTCGGAGGAAAGGAGGCTGGCATTACACTCACTATGTTACAATGTGATGTTATTCATTCTTCAGTTAAATTCTTATTCTCAGAAACAAATAACATGGTGGAATATAATGTCGTATTATCGGGAATGACCCTGGTTCGAAAGATGAGAGTTGCTAAAGTGCGAATGTTTTCATATTTCAAATTAGTCGTGGAACAATTTGCGGGAAGATTCGATACCCATGAGCTCATAATGAAGTTGTATCATGCCAAAGTCATGGAATTATCTAACAAGTTGAGCGAGTTTGGCATGATACAACTTCATTATGAGCTCATGGATATCGAATCTTCCCTCAAATTGTTCCACGACTAACTTGGAATATGAAAACATTCGCACTTTACCAACTCCTATCTTTCTGGCCAGGGTGATTCCCGATAATACGGCCTCATAAACTCACGGCCAAGTGATTAAAAGCCACGTGGCCGCGAGAACATGTTGCTAAGAGATGTAAACGAGTTAAGAAACAACGTTGATAGCGAAAAATCATCCAATCTATTCCTATTTGTTAGCTAGATGTAAGTTGGTTCGATTCAAATTAACTCTATATGTTTATATTCGTTCATGTTTTTATTCCAAAGAGATTTCATATTTATGCATTTTTCAATTACTTATATAAGTTTTCATGTTCGTTAGAATAACTTATTCGAATGATCTATATAATTTTATTTGAATTTAATATTAAAATGCAATCGAGTGGGAATTTAATATTGAATTGAATTTTATTTAGTATCAGATGACTTATCGAGTGGTAATGAAATGAACTTTAACTCTAAGTTAAGGATGTCAATGAGTAGGGTTTGGGCCGGATTTTGTCAAATCCACACTCACTCCAACACATATAACTTCAAATCCATACCTGCCCCAAATCCACATTGGGTTTGAATATTCAAATCTGTGCCATAGCCTTGCGAATACCCGCGCCACTACGAATAATCCAACCAACGTAAAATTTCAAATAACAAAAAATATAAATAATTTGTTTTACTTTTTCCGACAAGATTTTTTAATTATTTTAAAATGTTTAAAATAAAAAGTAACAAATATTGTAAAATATATTGTTTTTATTTATGACTGATATTTATAAACACATCGAAACTTTAAAATAATGTTAATAAATATCAAACTTTGAAAATGATAAAAATTGTTAAAATCAAACAACTCTAAACTCAAAAAGTTTGTAAATATATTTTCTAATATATATAATTACATATTCAATCCAAAAGATTTTAATATCTGTTAATGTTTTAAACATGAATATTCTTTTTATTTGATCACTTAACCTTAGAACGATTAAGAAAATGTAAACTGTAACGAGGCAAAACAATTTAGAATGGAAAACCCCGGGAAATGGGGAAAAAACCACTTGACCAAGAGCAGGAAATGCTCTAAGTCGATTCAATAATCAAATCAAAGTTCAATACAAGAAGAACAGAGACTTATGAAGATAACGAGGATAAGAAAGCGATAAGAATAATCCCGGCAGAGTAACAGCCAATTCTTCGCATCCAAAAGGTCCTCCTTGTTCCGCCGTCGTGCTATGTATTTATAGAGTTGAAGGCATGTGTAATCCACGCCTTATAACTGCCTCTGATAGGTTTGTTAGAGGTTGTTGTCGCGTGATGTAAAACGTGGCCGGGACCGAAGTGTGGTCTGCGTGATCTGACCCGAGGCGTGGTAAATGTGTGGAGGCCCGAAGCGTGCACGCGTGGGTTTGTAACCTTTTGGACCGAACCATGGGACCATCTGTCAGAAACCGTTTTATTTCGCCAAGTTTATCTTCGGTCCCATCGCGGAACATCGGGCCAATTCATCTTAAATGTACTAAGATGGGCTGCGCAAGTTCGCTTCTATTACATGGGTAGACCCAATCATTATTGGGCTTCACCCATTGCAGGGCACCTAGTCATAGGATTCTCATCACTAGCCCCTCGGACTTGGTTGCCATCGCAGAGATGGCGCAAGGCCGACCAAGCAATGTTTATATACATTCAGGAGAATATAGGATCAAGCCTGCTCGTGGTGAGCGTCCAGGGGACCGATCCTTCACTTAGTCAATTAAAGAAGTGGATTTGTATTTAAAATTCCATAACGTACGTTTGTGTTACTTTTAAATATTAATATCCAGTCTTGTGCCTCTCCACATTCGGCTATTTAGTAGGCGTGATGAGTGTGTACAGACTGCAACCACCTATGATAGTACTACGTGGCAACTTACAATTGGTCGGGAGATTACTATTTAAATCAGGGTTTCGGATATTGTTCTTCCTCATCGTCATTTCGCGAAGGAAGAAATCGCCCGAATCGAGCTCTTTGTGTTCTCGTTCTATTTTACGTTCAAACCTTTTCCTACCGATTTTCGTCAAGGTATAAACCATGGCTCTTCGTAGGATGAGATACCCAATCATGTTTGAGTTGGATATTGAAGAATTTAGGTCTAGGTTTTCGATTTCGGCTCATTATTCTATCTGGAAGGGACGAGAAGATGTTCTTTGTTTCCTTCCAGCGGAAATGAATGTGCCGGCCACCGCTATTCCGGTTAGTTATGCTTCCCTAAAGTGCGGGCTACTTTTTCCGCTACACCCCTTCGTAGCGGCCGTACTTAGGGAAATCCATTGCCCGACTTTTGCGTTATTTCATGGTAGCTATGTGTATATAGTGGCCTTTATCTTTTATTGCCACCAACAGAACATGGTCCTGACCTTGGAATACTTTTTCAACTTGTACTTGGACTAGTCCCGAAGGGGTAAGGGTCTATTAGGATGTCGTAAGTTATATTATATAGCGATGCGCACCAATGAATGCGCTATAGTTGATAAGGAAGAGTCTCTCCATACGTGAGAGTCTTGTTATTTGTGGGTAACAGTCCCTAAAGAGGACATGTTAAAGGTGTGACTACTTATAACCCACCCACGCATAGGCCAGTTGGACCGAACCAGGTTCAACCCCTCCCGTTCGGACACCGCAAACACACTTGCGATGTTTCCTCCTCCCGAAGCATGTCTTAAACGAACAGAGCTGCTTCGGGAGGAGAGGTTGGTAGAAATAGGGGTCGCGGGTAGGACCGGAGCCCCAGCCCCGAAGAGGGTGTTTTCTTGTTCTGATCCGTCTGAAGGATCGGGTATGAAGTGATATTTTCATTCCGTCCCTTCGTGATCCTTATACATTTATTTTGCAGATTCAACTGAAATAATGCCTAGCTCAAGGTTCAAGCGTTTGGCTGCTGCTTCGGTCTGTCATTCTGAAGGACGACAGGAAGCAACGGGAAGTGCGGAGCAAACTGAATCAGCGACGGGGGGTACGCTGGTTCCATCGGGGTCATCTATTAGAGGGAACCTCCCGATCCAGACCACCAGCGCAGGCGCATTTACCCTGCGTTGCACAGGATAGCCCTCAACGGGAAAGGGGCCTGCACCTCGGGTATTTGGAGTGGTAGAGGAGGTGATAACGGCTAGGATTCGCTCTTTGAGCTTATCCAGCCTTTACTAAATCGGAAATAATTCCTCCATTAGCGTTGATACAATTACTTTGTTGCTGCAGGGAGCTGTTCCCGTGGAGAAAGTTCTCCCCGGTCCCAACCTTAAGGCGAATGTCTCCCTGCCGCCGATCTCCTTGGGCAAAGGGAAGAGGGCGAACGAAGCAGATGCCCCGAAGGTTTTCAAAGGTTGAGGAATGAGAGGAATGCTTCGGTCCCTACTAAGGGGATCATTTTGAAGGAACCTGCCTTGGGCCCTAAGACCAACTACGACTGGGGCGTTGCCTTATGCCTACTGGACATGTTTAAGAAAGGGAAAAAGTTGGCCTCATGGAGGAGTGCCTTCATAGAGGACTTCCGCCTCTACGGGGAGCAGAACCCAGACAACGTTCAGCTGGACATGTTTTGGGAAGAAATTATTGAGGGCTTCCTCAACCTCGCAACTAAGGTAATTTCCTTCGACATTAAGGCCCGAAGCTTTATGTTCTCACATTATTGTCTTATGCAGATGCTGAGGAAATGTTTCACAACTGCCATCACCTTGGAAAAGAACCAGGGTGGCCACGTTGTGTCTCAACAAGTCCAAGATCAACTTGACCTTGCAAAAAGGAAAGTTGAGATTAAACATGGTGAATTGGTCGCAGTACGAGAGGACTGGGACCGATTGGATAATGAACTGCTAAGAGTTGGGACAGAGATCTCGCTCTTAACAGAATAAGTCTCTGAGCTGGACAAGAAAGAAAAAACAGCTCAGGGCCAAATTTCTAACCTGGAGGCCAAGCTGCGCGCCAAAGAGGATGAGGTCAGCCAAGTTCAAGTTCGGGCCCAGGAGAAGAGGAATAAGCTCAACGAGCTTCTCCATCGGGCTCAAGAGGAAAAGACGAACTTGGAGGAGGAGTTGGCCAGAACCCGCACTTCGATTGAAGGTTCGGTCCGGGAAGCAGTCCTGAGTTTTGCTTGGTCCCCCTTGTTATTCGCTCTGGCGGATAACATACATGGGATGTATATTGCAAAGTACCTGGATAACAGGCGGGATCAAGTTACTAAGCAATTTGGGCTCTCCCCTGCGGATGAAAGGTGGAAGACGATCGAGCCTCTAGAGAAAGATGGAAACTTTCAAGTAATTCCATCTTTGAAAGAACCCGTCCTAGAGGACGACCCATTCTTCTACCTCTTTGAAGAGATGGAGAAAGCGATCAACCAGAAGGTGGCCGATCAAGAGGAAGAGTTGAGGCAGCTCGCGGCCAAGACCGAACCCAAGAGCAGAGAATGGAGGATAAGGAAGATTGGCAGGGTAGTTAGATTCAAATTGTATTTTTATCATTGCTTTGTTCTTTATCCCTAATATAAGATTCTTTTCCTCTCAACTCCATCACATTAACGTCAGAATAAATTATGATAACTGACCTTTAAAGTAAACAAGTGTGTTTTGTACTAAACAATAGTGTTTAAACAAGTGTAAGATCGGGGCTGCTTATGGGGTGCTGACCCATCGGTCCCCAATATTACACTTGGCTCACTCGAATTAATTTTGACTGGATTGGTCGTTTTATATTGTGTGTGGATCGCTCTTATTCCGTCATTGGGATCACAGCTGAATTGGAAAGGCGCGGCCCAGGTTCATTATGAGTCCATAACAAGATTTGGCCAAACCTTGGTTCTACTGAAGTCCCGTAGGTTATATTGGCCAAGCTTTTGTTCTACATATGTTCCACAGCAGGGCCGAACTTGTGTTTCGATATGCTGACTCCCCCATTCCTTCTTTTGTTGCGGATTTCATAAGTACAAGGGCCGTTTCCCAAGAATGAAAGCACTTGAATGGGGTGTCTTAGTTCGTAGTGAGTTTTGGGAGAATCGCAACTCATCTATGGGACTGGGCAAGTGCAGGAGCATCTGACTCGTCAGAGCGATCACTGCAACTTGGGAGCCTTGCGGATAAGAAGCTTCGGTCACCAGTCCAGACTCGTCCTAAGTCATCCTACTCCAGGATCGGTCCATCACTCAATTAGAAACAGTTTGTTTTGTACTTACTTGTTTTCTGCTTACGTTTAAAGGATGTACGTTTATTGAGTCAAACCTATTAATCGAAGGTTCACAAGAAATACCGCCTTAAATTCATGACATTCCAAGTTCGAGGGATTTCGTCACCATCCAATGTTTCAAGTTTATATGCACCAGATTCCAGCTTCTTCGATATTCGATACGGTCCCTCCCAGTTTCTGTCTAGCTTTCCAACATTCCTCTACACCTTTATGTTTCTGAGGACTAGGTCGCCTTCAAAGAATTCCCTTGGGAGGACTCGCTTGTTATGGGCCCGTTTTATAGTTCGCTGATATGCGCACATCCGCGCGTAAATCACATATCTCTTTTCCACGATCATCTCGAGATCCAACAATCTTTTTTCGGGGTGATCGGATGGCAACCTCCACCGGGGTGATCGGATGATCACCCTTCTCTTTCCTCGATCATCTCGATGATCATATGCTCATCATTCTGAGATATTCGGGGTGATCGGATGGCAACCTCCACCGGGCTAACTGCTTCGGACCCATACACTAGTGAGAAGGGTGATTCCTGGGTCGTTGAGCGAGGTGTAGTTCGGTATGCCATAAGACCTCATAGATATGTTCATGTCATTTCCCTCCAAAATCTTCTAACTTGGTCTTCAATTCTTTTAGGATAACCTTGTTAGATACCTCTGTAAGTCCATTAGTTTGGGGATGGGCCACTGATGAGAAATATTGGGTGACGCCCAGCTTGATACATAAATCCCGTACGCTTTTTCCACAAAACTGGGTCCCATTATCTGATATGAGTGCTCGGGGAACCCCGAAGCGGCTCACAATATTTCTCCATAAGAAGTGTTTGGCGACCTTCTCTGAGATGACAGTCACTGCTTCTGCTTCAATCCACTTTGAATAATATTCAACTGCCACAATACAGAATTTCCTTTGCCCTATTGACCGAGGAAAAGATATGAGAATATCAATCCCCCATCTGTCAAACGGACAAGGCAATGGGGTGACCGATAAGGGAGCCCCAGACAGCTGTGGGATCGGAGCATGGTACTGACATATGACACAACGTTTGGTGTATTTCTTGGCATCTCCAAGCAACATCGGCCAAAAATATCCGGCTCTGATGACGCGATGATATAAAGATCGAGCCCCTGAATGAATGCCGCATATCCCTTCATGAACATAAATTATGACGGCTTCAGCCTCAATAGTGGATAAGCAACGCAAAAGCGGGACCCCAAAACCCTTTTTAAACAATCTTCCGTCAATTAGGACAAATCTCTTAGCCCAAACTTCTATTTTCTGGCTTCTGACTTGTCTTCAGGAAGATAGCCGTTTGTTAGATACTTAATAAAAGGGTCCATCCAATTGGGTTCCCCAGGAGATTCAGTAATGCTAATATTCAAGCCTTGGAGTTCGTGGCATAGAGCCCCAATTTCTTCAACTAACTGTTCGATTACTCATATTTCGACCAAAGGTCAGTCCTGGATATTGACCGAAATAGTGCTCGGCTCTATGTCAGGTATGCCCGCGGCCAACCTGGAAAGTGCGTCAGCAACCTTATTCTGTTCCCTTCGCACGTGGTCAAGAGAAAATTCACTGAATTTTTTGGATAATTCCAGGACTTTGGCGCAATATAATTTCATCATCAGATCATGAGTTTCAAATCTCATTGCGAACTGTTCCACTACTAACTTTGAGTCTGAAAACATTCGCACTCTGCTAACTCCAATCTTTCGGGCCAGGGTCATTCCCGATAATACAGCTTCGTATTCTAGCACATTATTTGTTCCAGCAAAGGAAAATTTAACTGCGAAATGAATAAGATCACCTTGTAGCGTTGTGAGGGTAATGCCCACCCCTCTTCCTCCAAAGGTCGACCCATCTACATGGACCTTCCAACGATCATCCTCTTGGTTTAGATAGATGGCCGATCGGGTCATTTCAACCACAAAATCAGCTAGAACCTGAGCCTTGATCGCCCTTCGGGGCAAGAATTCCAGACCCATAGCGCTGAGTTTGATAACCCATTTTGCTAACCTCTCATTCAAATCCGGTTGTTTAAGGACCACTTTCAGAGGCTGGTCCGTGTAGACATAAACCGTTCGGCCTTCAAAATAATGCTTCAGCTTAGATACAGCTTTCTTCAAAGCCAATATGAATTTTTCCAGGGTGGAGTATCTGGTTTATGCCGACACTAGAGTATGACTTACATAATAAACGAGTTTGTGAACATCATCTCGGATGGTCACCAGAGCTGCGCTGACGGCAACCTCTGATACTGCAAGATACAACCCCAAAGGTTCATCACAAGTTGGGCTCACCATCACCGGGGGAGTGCTTAAATAAGTCTTCAGCTCTGAAAAGGCCTGATCGCACTCTTCGGTCCAGTCTAGATGACTTGCTTTTCTTAGCACTCTGAAAAAAGGCAGAGCCCTGTCTGTGGATATAGAAATAAATCTGATTAGCGCAGCGAGTCGGCCAGTAAGCCTCTGAAATTCTCTTTTATTTCTTGGATGCTGCATATCAATAATATCATGCACTTTCTCAGGGTTAATCTCTATGCATTTTTCTGAAACGTAGTATCCTAAAAACTTTCTACTTCGGATCCTGAAGCAGCATTTGTTTGGATTTAGTTTGAGCTTATATTTGCGGCATACTTAGAAACAACGAGACAAATGAGAAATATGATCTTCATCATTCATAGATTTAACACTCATGTCATCAACATATACTTCCATTATATGGCTGATCAGATCCCTAAAGATTTTGTTGACCAACATTTGATATGTTGCTTCTGCGTTTTTCTGACTAAACGGCATGACCACATAGTAATAAATGCCATCTTCGGTCATGAATTATGACTTCTTCTGATCTTCCTCAGTCAGAAAGATTTGATGGTACCCGGGGTAAGCGTCCATGGTACTCATCATTGTGCTGCCAGACACAACATGTACTAGTCGGTCAATATGCGGTAGGGGAAATGGATCTGACTCGCAGCTTTTGTTAACATCGGTGAAATCAATACACATCCGCCATTTCCCATCTCTTTGGAGACCACTACCGGGTTTGCAACCCATTCAGTATAGTGGATCTCTCTAATAAACCCTGACCGTAGCAGTTTGTCCACCTCAGCCCGGATGATCTCGATTTTTTCGGGAGAATAACATCTCCTCTTATGCCTAACAGGCTTCGTTCCAGGCTCAATGTTGATCCGATACTCACTATCGGATCGGTCAATCCCATGAACATCTTCCGGGGTCCAGGCGAATATATCCACATGACTTCTCAGCAGGTGGATCAGCTCATTTTCAAAAGTAGGGGTTAAGTGTACCCCGATGCGAGTAGTTTTGGTTGAGTCATCCTCAACCAGATTAATCAGTTTGAANATCTTAAGGGTAAATATAAACGTTTACTAAAATCACGTTTATCATACCACTGTTTTTTACAAAACAGTTTTTAAAATCATATTATTATACGTTGACCGCCATTGTCATTACTCATCAGTGTTAATAATAAATTGACCAAATTTAGTATCGGGCATTCGGTTCCACGTAAAATTTAAAGTTTTGGTCTTCATTTTATTCACTCCCATTTTAAACTCATTTTCCGACCGGTCCATAGCCTAATTCTACTTCTCCAGATTGAGATATTTCCAATACTCTACTTGAAGTTTGTTTGTAGGCGTTAAATGAGCAGCATAATTTGAGTGCAAGTGTGTCCAGATTCAGAAGAGGTTTCTTTAAAGATTTCTTATTGATTTCGCTTTGGGTTCTCTGCAGATTCTACTTTCGCAGAGTCTTAACGTTTTGGTTCAGTTTCAAGTAGATGGGTGTTCCTGCTTTTTACCGATGGTTATCGGATCGGTACCCTCTGTGTATCGTCGACGTGATCGAGGAAGAACCCAGAAAGAATGAAGGTGGACAGGAGTTTCCTGTCGACATATCACGCCCAAATCCTAATGGCATTGAGTTTGACAATTTGTATTTGGATATGAATGGTATCATTCACCCATGTTTTCACCCGGAAGGCAAGGTCATTACTATTATAATGATTATTAATATTTTTAAGTCACTTTTTTTGTGAATTCGAAGTTCCTTGATTCTGTGCATCTGCTTGATTTTATCACATACTTTCACTGGAATTTTGTGGCATTTTTTGTTGAGATATAGATTTCATAGTTAATTATTTTGTAAGGATCATTGGTATGATGGCACTATATAAACTCTTTTAAGTGAATGTTTGCTTTTGTCCGACTTCATGAAACTGGTATAAATAGTTACTAATTATCCAATATGTTTTCTGATGCAGCCTGCTCCTCCCACTTATGATGATATATTTAAACATATATTTGAATATATTGACCATCTTTTGACACTGGTTCGCCCAAGAAAGCTCCTTTACATGGCTATGGGTGAGCTGCTCAGGTTTGAATTCTGCAAGACTTTGAACATCACCACTTTAAATTTTTCCTGTTTCACAGATGGCGTGGCGCCTAGAGCAAAAATGAACCAGCAAAGAACCCGACGTTTTAGGGCAGCCAAGGATGCTGAAGCTGCTGTAAGTATTCTGTCCGTTTAGAGGAAATGGATTATGTTTAAGTGTTTTTTTGCAGTCATATGACGATGTAAAAAATCATTTCTCCTTTTTTTGTTGTTTCAGGAAGCAGAAGAGAGGTTGAAGAAAGATTTTGACCTTGCAAGTACAGAAATATTGCCTAAGGAGAAGGCCGAAACATCAGATTCAAATGTCATCACCCCTGGCACTCGATTTATGGCAGTGCTTTCAGTTGCACTTCAATATTATATACAAAGTAGGCTGAACCATGTTCCAGGATGGCGCTTTCTGAAGGTGTGCATATGATTACGTTCAGATATTTTTTAATCTCTCTTTTTACAAATATTACACATTCCTGTGAATTAGTCTTCCAGTATATGCTATTTTCGCTTATTGTTCATTTTGTTGTTGGTTGAAGGTTATTCTTTCTGATGCAAACGTTCCTGGTGAGGGTGAGCACAAAATCATGTCCTACATTCGTTTGCAACGTAATCTTCCTGGTTTAGATCCAAACACCAGGCATTGTTTATATGGACTGGTGAGGATGAAAGAAACATTTCTATCAAAGTTATACCGATCTTTTTTATTGATTCCTTATCTCCCTAGTTAATATCCATTTTTCCCATTTTTCCTAAATTATAATGTGCTAAAACACTTGCTCATATTATGTTATACGTAGGATGCAGACCTGATCATGCTGTCGCTTGCTACTCATGAAGTCCACTTCTCAATACTGAGGGAGGTGATCTACTGTTTGATATTAATGGATAATCAATGAAAACTTCTACTAGTTTTTTATAAAAAGTTATCTTTTCTCGTTCTTTGTGATTTTCTAGGTAGTAAATCCTCCCAGGCATCAGGATAAATGTTATTTATGTGGTCAAGTTGGTCACCTGGCAGCTGATTGTCTTGGGGGAACCAGTAGTGGAGATCAAGATTCAAATGCCATTCCCATATTTAAGAAGAAGTACCAGGTATGAAAAAAATAAATGATTTTTAAAGCCAGTGTCAGTTTTATTTTGCGTCATCTAATTGATGAATCCTTGAAAGAAAATTGGGTATGACATATGTTTTGTTCTATGATGGATGCTTATTGCTGTGGTTGTGTTTCACGTTTTTTCATTTTTTCATTCTCTGACACTGCTACATTTCCTTGTTAGTTTCTCAATATTTGGGTTTTGCGTGAATATTTGGGATATGAGATGGCTATTCCAAATCCCACCTTTGAAATTGAGTTCGAGAAACTGGTGGATGACTTTGTTTTCATCTGTTTCTTTGTTGGCAATGATTTTCTGCCACATATGCCCACACTGGAAATTAGAGAGGTAATTGTGCTGCATTTTGAGTTACATTTTTCTCAAGATGATTACATGATCTGTTGGTGAAAATTAATTCATTATTTTTTCTTCTGACACTATGTTTTGGTTAGGGGTATTTACCGAGGCTACCTTTTCTCAATTCCCTTTTAATTGTTTTATTCACAATTTTTTATTTTTTCATATGAGATTTTCTCTCTTTTGATCCTGCAGGGTGCTATAACCTTGCTTATGCATGTATATAGAAGAGAATTTTCAGCAATGGGTGGTTACCTCACTGATGCGGGGGAGGTACTCTTTTCTGTTTGCAAAAAGTTGTATAATTCCCTCATGAAAACTATATAAATTCCTTTCATATTTTTTTGGCTTCAAGAATATGCTTCTTGTTTCAAAGCACCTTGCTGTTTTATCCTTCACATCATGAAAATAATTTTCTTAAAGTTTAGGTCTTCTTGGATCGTGTAGAATACTTCATTAATCAAGTTGCTGTGCATGAAGAGGCAATATTTAAAAAGAGAACTCGTCTACAGCAGGTAGTTTCTTCTTTTTTAAGTAGTCATGTTCTTTAATAGTGCCTTCCTTTTGAATAATTGGATGCTACAGTTTAACTGTTGGTGAAAGCATTAGCTTATAAAAAGAAATTGATCATAAATCGCTCCATATGGCATTTACTTTTATTATTAATGATTTTCTCGGATGATTTGTGATTAATGATTTCATTGTTTTTCAGGCATATGAAGCTAATGAGGATTTTAAACTTAGAGCAAAAGGGGAAACTGTTCAAGACTTGAATACTTCAGTTGAGGATAAGGTGCTAAATCATTGAGCCATCTGGTTTAGTTGTATATCGTAACTGTAATTTAAATTTAAACGTATTATAAACATTAAAGTAAGGAGAAAATCAATCCACTGTTTTTTTGGCTAGTATACACAAATATGTCATGCAATACCATGCTTAAAGATTGGGACAATTTAAAAAGAATACACATCAGTAACACAAAGAAAAAATTATTAGTATTTGCAGGTAACATCTATACTGTTTAGTATTTAAATGAAGATGCTTGTTATCATTTTATTGGATTCATATTACAATATCTTATCCTATTTCTCTACTTTGTATGACACTTTTGCTCTCACCACCCACCCAGGTTAAGTTAGGCGAGTCAGGATATAAAGAAAGGTATTATTCTGAGAAGTTCTCCATCTCTGCTCCAGAGAAGATTGATGAAGTCAGAAGGGATGTGGTAAGTAGTCAAACTATTGCGACTCTATCATCAAAGTTATTGGTCTTCATCTTTATTTCAATAATGAACTAGAAGGGATTTACTCTGTGAGTTTAGAATTTTTATGAAACATAATTGGAGAACTTGGAACGTGAATGCAAGAGAAGCGTCAAGTGGAACCATTACAGTATATATTTTCATAGCCCCATCATTGCAAACCCTCATTTGAGTTCATAAGCTTTCCTTTCTGTTCTTGTATTTGCATTTCTATCTTTGTGTTTCATATCTATTGCAGGTTTTGAAGTACGTTGAAGGATTATGTTGGGTTTGCCGCTATTACTACAAAGGTGTTTGCTCATGGCAATGGTATTTTCTTTGCCTTGAAATACAACAATTTTTTAAAATCTGGTGCTACTGAAGTATCATGCATTTTGATCATTGTTCAGTATGGCTGTTGATAAATTAATCCGAACTAAAAAAAATAATCAGTAATGTGGAATCATGTCTACATGATATGTTCGTGAATGGAAAAAAACAGTTCTCAATTCCTACTTCGTTTTAACTTGTCATTAAAAACGCAATCACCCAAAATTTGTTCTCAATATTTTCATAAACTGAAATCTAACCTTAATTGGACACTGTTTTTTCTCAGGTACTATCCATATCATTATGCACCATTTGCATCTGATCTTAAAGACCTAACTGATTTAGAAATAACATTTTTTCCTGGGAAGCCTTTTAAACCATTTGATCAGCTATTGGGAACTCTACCGGCAGCAAGGTATTTTTGTGCTTCAGTAGATATTTTGACTACCTCTTTAGTTTTTAATTGCTCTTTATTAATTTTTTAACCTAGTTCAAAAGCTTTGCCTGAGAGATATAGAAGTTTGATGATTGATCCTGCATCTTCTATTTATGATTTTTATCCAACTGGTACGGGCAACTGCTTGCCGAAATTTATTTTCAACATTATTTTTTTATGATTTGAGTTAAGTTTGTTTGCCCAGATTTTGAAACTGATATGAATGGTAAGCGTTTTGCTTGGCAGGTACTTCCCCTCTTTTTCTTACTATTTTTCTTATTGTCAACTTTATTTTGCTTATTTGAATATATAGTGACCGATTTACCTATCATTTTGATTTTAATAGGGTGTTGTGAAATTACCATTCATTGATGAAAAGAAACTGCTTTCTGAAACCAAGAAGCTCGAGGATACCTTGACGGTATGTAAATGAGTTTCTCAAATGATTTGCCCTTCGGTTAAAAAGTTTGTAATATTGTTGTCTTCGCTTTCATGTTAACTAAATTCTGCATGATTCGTCAACAAAGCACATAAATCAGTAGTTTTAAAATTCCATTTCATAATTCAGAACTAATTTCGAAGAGGACCAAGTGAAATTGGTTTTTATTTATTTTTTAACTATATTCTTTTCGATTAATTTTGTAGGCTGAAGAGAATTTTCGCAATACTGTTCTATATGATATGCTGTATGTTAATTATGACCATCCTTTGGCTGCCCAAGTTAACCTTTACTACCATCTTTGTGCTTTGGAGAGGTCACCATGGGCTATTGACACTAATGCCAGGTTCTTGTCATGTGGGAAATTTTGCCATACATGACATCATAACTTGATTTGTGTTCTTATATTAAATCTTTTGGTTATTTCAGTGGCGGAATGAACGGATTTTTGTTTTTGACACAAAGGAACGGGTGGAAACAATTCATTCCAACCCCGGTTTCTGGTTTTGAAGACATAAGGAGTAATAGAGTTCTGTAAGTCTCATCTCAAAAGATTTGTTATCCTATTCAATATAAAAATAAGCAACCTTATACATTTCTGCAGAAATATCACATACCTGAATCCAAGCCCACATCCTCACATTCCAAAGCTTACTGAAGGAGTTAATGTGCCTAAGAGGGTATGAAGCTTTTCTTTTCTTCTTCTGTCTCTAGGTTCATTTGTCTTTGCTTACTCCATCAAGTGCATGAAAATGTACTTTTTACAGGAAAAATATTGATGTTATATCAGTGTATAAGAATTCAAGATAGTTTAGTTATGGATGCATGTGTTTCTTGGTAGAATTTAGTGTTCCTCGAACAATATGATATCAATCCTTAACACTTAAATTGCAGATTTTGAAACACACTGATATAAAACCACTCCCAGTACTGTGGCATGAAGACAATGGACGAAGGGGTCATTTTCCCAGGGAGAGGTATGCTGTGTCGTCTTTATATAGATTTATGTATATCAATCGAGTTTGAATATGTGCCTACTTTCCCCTGTGCTTGTCTCCTTCAGACAACAGGTTTCCGGGGCGATATCGGGTCCTTCATTGGGTGAAGCTGCTTTTCGACTAGTTCACAATACACTGAACTTTAAGCCATCTCAGAGAAGTCATGCTCCAAATAGAACGAGGCCAGCTGGGCCTCCAGGCTATGAAAAAGGTGTTTCTGATGCCATTTGCTCATCTCAATCATCATGGTCAAGATGGGGGCAATCTGGAAATGGATTGGAAGGTAGTCAATATGTAAATTATCGCTTCAATCCTCGTTATACGAAGCAAGAACAGCAACAGCAACAGCAACAGCATCATGACCTCAGATCAAGCATGTCTTTATTAAGCATTGAAACTGACTCAAAGGCCAAGTCCAGTGGATTGGAAAATTTGAAGCACAATTCTTGTGAAAGCTTAGCAGGACTTCCATCACCACCAATGGAATGGATGAGCAAACGTGTAGCAGCAGAAGGGGATAAAGATATATTGTCAGTGGGTGCTCCAAGGCAGGACAGAGAATTGAAGATGGTTTATCAGGCCAAAAATAACATGGATCCCAAGCACTTACACTGACCAATTTCAACATTATTGCTGCATTCGACAGAAAGGTAAGCATTTTTCTTTGTGGAATTTGTAGTTGTAATACAATTTGTAGTTGCCATTATATTAAATATATTTGACAATGTTTTCTTACTTCTTGACTTTATGGCAAGATAATTGTACATTTTTTTGGGTGACGTTTGCCTACGGTCCTCCAATTTACGGGTTGTATAAAGAGTATACCATTCATGTTACGAAATTGCAAGTATGATATATTTTCTTAACAAAAATATGCATTGTATTCCTCCAATTTCAGTTAAATGCATATAAGATACCTTATTTATCAATACCTTTTATTATGGATACTCTAACGATTCCATTAATATGCATAATTCTCAAATATCAATAGTCAATTTTGTATAGTTTTTTAAACTATAAGGATCTTATTTGCGTAATTTGTGAACTTTGTGGGTCAATCATACTTATGGAAATATGTTTGTCATGTTAACGGGAAATCAAGTGCTATAATATCAAGGGTAAAAATAAAAAGATAACAATAGATGTTATTCTTGCAATTTCGTAAATTTGAGGCATGACAATTTACATAGCTCGTAAGTTGGAGGACTAGTTATACAATTTTCTCATTAATTTTTACGAAACTTTGACATTGAAACATTTCTCTTAATTAAATTAGTTTTTTTAAAACTCTTTTATGTTAACACTTAACATCCGTATATGTTATATATGGAAAATTTTATTTATTCGTCAAACGTATATCAATTGAATGATTACTTACACTAGCGAACCTACAATAAAATATGGGTAGCTGGTTATATGTATTACACTAGCGAACCATACGTGGAAACATAAAAAACGTGAAAAACACTCAAACACTCAAAGTTTATATTGATAAAATGTTATAATTAAAACCCATAAAAATACAAATGAATTTTGGAACTTACATTAAGTTTTGAAATAAGTTAAAAGTAACGAAACTGAAGTTGATTGATGATGTTATATTAGATGACAAAGAGAAAAAAGTGGGCACCAAATGATTACAAGTTATTTAGTGTTCCTCCTCAGGTTCTTCTTCTTCCTGGAGAAGATTCTCCCTATTGTCATGTGCCCAGAAACCACGTACATCTATAAGCATACTTGCAACAGTTCCTCCTTGTTTACAAGCAAGAAGATCAGAAAGCGTTATCATGAGCGGGTCTCCCGGCTTCACCATATCCCATATTTCATCACGTACATCTTCAATACACAGCTCGTAGTTCCCTCCCTCCATCCATTTATGATGTACATCTCTGTTTCAACATCAATATACCCACATTTAGAGGCATGTAACTAATACTCAAGTAGCCACAAGCAGGAATAAAAGGGCGTCTTTCTTTAGGAAGTTTGTATCAGGGAACATCAATATCTCTTAATGTTACCATTCTTCTCTTCCATACTACATTCGTATTGTCTTAGTTTATCAACTTCGGTTTGGGGAATAACGTGTAACGACCCATCTCCCACTTGCACGATATTGTTAGATCTATGATAGGTTAACCCTAATGACTCTCACATAGTATTCACGACTTTACTTTTTTTTTTAATCATAAACTTCCTAGTGGATCACTGTTCCATTGGGATTCTTATCACTATACTAGGGAAAATGACTCGTGCAAGTGATGGATGAATCATTATACTTAACATATGATCATTACCGTATATAGCTGATGTTGGAATTTGCCTAAAGTGCCTCGCACCCACGAGGGGTGCGCCTTGAAAAAAGAAGCTAACCTGAAGAGTGTATGGACATCAGCAGTTGTGAGGAATCCCCTGCCTTGAAGATCAAGGCACTTGAACAAGTATGTTAAGCCTTCTGTGCTATCTTTGTTCTCCAGAGCAAGAACAAAGTCAAGGAAACTTTCGAAATCCATTTCCCGTGCATTCCCACCACCACTTTTTCCACGCCGAACATGTTCATCAAAAACTGAATGGAAGTATATAGAAAAACCCGATTAGCATCTCACTTCCAGAAAGATTCTATCCTAGGAAGTAACTGCAGAATGAGTTTATCTTTTGGTGTTTGTTATCTTTCAAGAAAATGGCAACCGTACCATAACGTACCTCTCTCGATAAAAATGTCTGTCAATGTCCCATCTGCATAATCACGAAGCTCCAGTTTGCTCAGTGTTCCATTCATATCTTTATCAAGAGCAAGGAACATATCTGCAATTCCCAACTCAGCAGTAAAATCTAGTTACTCGATAGTTTCAGGTGCATTACGAGAAAATCTCGATTAATAAAATCAAGCAAAATAAACAATGTCAATATTTGGAAAGTTTTAGTGAATAAAAATTTCCCTGACCACAAATGCGCTGAGCAGATGTCAAAGAGAACCAGTTTTCTGCCTGTTCGGTATCAGTAGCCTCTTCTTCGTTTTCCTGAAGTTCAATCAAAGGAATTGACAAGAATAAATATTAACTAGAAGATCAGACAAAAGGCTTCATCACTTGTCTTAAACCGAGTTCGATTAACAAGGAGTTAGTTACCTGGTGTAGTTCCATTAGTTCTTGAAGACAATTACTAAGCAGGATCTTCTTTATGCACGCTTTTCCTATTATTTGACATTATTTTATGCTCAACATAAAAGATACAAAAATTCATGAGGAAATTAACGAATGACAAACCTCGCTTATGCGGATCACAGAAGAAGAAAAATTTATGCGCTGCTATACGACAATACATCTGGACAAAAGCTGCAGGCATGTCCCTTAATTGTGCCAAATTAGGAATAAGACCCCTTATATAGGACTCCATTTCCTATTTCAACAAGGAAAAAGTAAAAGAAATCAGCAAAAACAAGCTTAAATCACAAAAGGAATTCTCTCCAATTGTAAACTCATAAGTAAAGTTTACACACATGAGGTTGAAGAAAGCCATCAGAATCTTCATCAAGCTCACTCATGTCAATTCTTGCTTGAGTAAGCGAAACCTGGAGCACATTCAGCAAACACAATTCATAAACCTTCCATTCTTAGATGCATCGGAGGAGAGCAAAATTCTCACTGTACGCATCACATAGAGATAGAAAGGTAGGATGGAAATTCTTCCCGATTCGTCTTTTTCAAACTTCATGAAGTTAGAGGGGCTAAAAAAACGTCGACATTTCACTCCTATTTGCTCTGTACACACAGAGGCAATGTGGCAGAAGTCTTCATAATTCATCTAAGCCATACATGAAATGCATTTCAGTTTAACTTTAGACAAACAAAAGCTATACGTAGAACATTTAATGTTTCCCTTGTCGACTACCTTCTCTGCTCCAGTTGCATCATCAATGACACAATTTTCTCTAAGGCATACCCACATAGCGTCCAGGTCATCAGCATTCAGCAAAAGATCAGATTGTTTCTGATTAGAGAAGGGCAGTGAATTCAACCCAAATCATAATATCTCTTTGGAGAAAAAACCAAAGAGGAATAGTACTAAAAGAAAAAAGAGAAACTCCTAAACTGGATGATAATTAACTAAAAAATAGATCTTTTTCAAAAATTTACTAAAGATGATGATTTATGCGCTCCTTCCAAAACACCGTTGGCAGATTACCTTGAGAAATCGATACTTCGCGAGCCTCTGGACCCTATGGCTGATGGAACCCTC
>RWGZ01000016.1:0-21401 GCA_009725065.1 Utricularia reniformis
CTAAACACATAAAATACTCACATTTAATCGGTTAACCAACATCAAAACCGATATTTATAAATGAAAACGATAACCGACCTTATAATCGTTTTAACTGATATTAAACCAAACCGTAAAAACCGATTAACCATATAATCGACACCTTTTCAAAGATTAAAATCAATTCCGTTCGGTTACGTGGTTGGGTGTCCCACCCATAATAGAAATTTTGGTTCATTTTCTCAATTGTGAGCAAGTATAAAACTATTTTTATATATTGTGATTAATAGACAACCTCCTGCGATATTCCATAGAGATTGTTCTTTATAGATTCTTGTCATTAATTTTAAAAGTTGAGAACTAAACGCTTTTCGGTATAGTAAGAAACAACATAAATACCACGAAACAAGCAAGATACAAGCTACTGAAGAAATTTCATCCGAGCATATGTGCCTCAACTTCCTTAGTAGACTCAATGAGGAATTCGAGGTGCGGAAATGGATGTGGATTCTCCGGTTTCAACAGCTCATATTCCAAGGTCCATGAGATGTAATCGATCGCATTCTTCATCTCCACATTGAAGACTAGCACAAATTCCTTATACAGATCCAACAGATCTCCTTCAAGTACTTTGTATCTTATATGTTTCTTTTCCTCATCAACTTCAGTTATCAACTCTTTAGCACTTATCTTTGTCCCATCTGTTGAAATGTTAAGAATCTCAATTAAGACTAGTAACTCGAGAATAATGTGTCGAGACTAAAAAGTAAAACTACACCACTAAACTTTTAACAAGAAAATAACCTCAAAGTGGGTAAAAATTCCATGACCGTGTATGTAACACTTAAAATGACGATAGAAGTTCTTGAAAAACGGGATGAAGAACTAGTGAACCCAAATACTTAGCACTATACTCTGTGACATGTATTTGAGGTTACCAAGGAGTGTGTATTTCCACTCAACAATGGAGCCTTCAATTCCATGTTCTCCTTCATGGAGAAGACAAGCTTGCAATTTTGAAGGAGCAATAGTTGAGAATTTGTGAGGGTCTTTAAGCATTATTTCATGGAAGACATCTCCACTTGCTTTGAAAGCAATTCCAGCCACAAGCTTATAAGATAATACAGTAGCCATTGTCTCTATGCTCTCGTAATCGCATTCACTATACCTATTTATAGACCCAATTGTAAGGTGGTCACATTACAAAAC
This sequence comes from Utricularia reniformis, assembly GCA_009725065.1. Lineage (NCBI taxonomy): Eukaryota > Viridiplantae > Streptophyta > Magnoliopsida > Lamiales > Lentibulariaceae > Utricularia > Utricularia reniformis. The sequence goes on from RWGZ01000016.1 coordinate 1,189, forward strand.
CACCATATCATCATATTATAATTAATATAAAAACATTCCTTCAAACAATGAAATAATATAAAATGCATTCACAAAAAATCAATGTTTTAAAAACTCTATCGATCGATATAACGGGCGAGCTTAGTGTATCGGTATACCAGATATGTATCGGATATATTTGATATGTAGTGGAATAACAAAATAAAATAAATTATTACTCTAGAAAAATACACAAAATTTAGCTTACTCTTAATTTATATTGTTTTTAATTTGAAAAAATAAGAATAAAAAAATTTACAAACTTCATATATATATATTTTTCTAAATCTAACAAATTAGATCCACCACAACCCGTTCAAAACCAATACTAAATACCGACCAAAACTGGTATGCCCTAAAATTTATAAACTCAAGTCCATTGAAAACATTATAAGAGAAATATATAATTAAAAGATTTGAATAACTCAATGAATATACTACAATTCTAATTTATTTTTCAATTCGAATATGTGACATTATCAAGAATGAGTGGCTTCGTCCAATCGCAATTTAACATAAAACTAAAATTGATAGTAACGGATGTGAAATAGATAGAAAGAGTGTCAGTAGATAATCAAATACATATTTAAATGTAGGATATTTAAAAAAAGATAAAATAATAACAACCACATCATTTTATACTGCCCTATATGTAAGATGCAAATTGCTTAACTAAATATAATTGTACAATTCCACACCTATTTTATATTTTAATGCAAACACTAACCACTAGAATTAAATTAGAATTATTCTTGTCTATAAGATTAGTAATCCCATGTGTAATTAACTTAGTCTATTTTTTGCGATCAACTTTACTTCTTAATGAATTGAAAGGCACAAATACTTTCCATATCAATTAGATTCTAAATTTCTACCTAATACATATGATTTTATCATGCATAACGTTTGGCTTATCTTCTTTAATTAAATCCATATAAATTTGTTGAAAATATCGATTGAATTTATTGTTAATAGTAGCATATTGTATATTAAAATAAGTGATAAATCAACTATAGTGTGATATATGTATCTTATTTATTGGATTTGTTAAATGTAATTTTCAATTAGGACTTTGTCCGTACAGTTATGTCCTCCCAAGTCACCCCATGTAACATGATGGAGCACATCACCTCGACCTATTTTTACTTTTAAAATTTTATAATATTATAATTATTTTAAAATATAAAATAATAATAATTTTAAATATATTTTTCCATAATAATTTAAAATAAAATTAGTATTTAATTAATTTAAAATTTTAAATGCATATTTTCTAAACATTATAGTTCAATTATATTTAGTTAACAATAGATGTTATATATGACAATTTAAACACAAAGATAATTAAGTAGAATATAATGATAATGATGTAAAATTTCATATTGTAATAATTGGAGTCATTAGAATTACTGTGCTTTTGGGAGTATTAGCATAATTTAAAATAATGTTTGATATAATAATACTAAATTTATATATATGAATATAATAATGAGTTGAATTTAATTATAAATAGAAAATATGAATAATATATAATTAAAGTTGATGAAATCGAAAAAAAAAAGATTAAATGATATATAAATATAAATGGTGTGGATGAGTAATAAGTATATAAGATAAGATAGAGATACTAAATAAACTGGAAGTAAGTCATAGGTTAAGTGTAAGTAGTTTTTTGTACTATAACCTTATCTCTTTGTTTGATTTTTGTACTATGACCTTATCTCTTTGTTTGATATATGACATAGCACTTTTATGTGCTGGATTGAAGTGACATCTCTTTATTAAAACACATCCCATACCACTAAGGTTGTCTGAGTGATTTATATATTTATTTATGTGAACTTCTTATCGAGAAAATGTGCCTCAATTTCCTTCATTAACTTCATTCGACTTTCCATGAGTTGTCACTACAATCCAGCGTATAGAGTGGTATATTATATATTAAATATTTGACAAATCAAATTATTGTTATGAATAAAGTTGTTTATCAAAATAAAGAAACATATACACAAAATCAAGAAAATAAAAGAAAAATACAATACAATACATAAAACATATTTAAAATTTATATATTAAAGTAGATACACCTAAATTTTACATCTAATTCATAGTGAGATAAATTTAATTATAGTGGTTGTATAATTGATTAAATTAATGTATTATGAAATATTTTAATATTAATCTAAACACCATTATCTGTAAATTTTGTCTATAAATAGACTTATTTTTGTAGAAACATAAACAACAAAATTTGAATAATTCTTTTGATAACATTATAACCTAATCTTATATTATAGACTTTTATAATTTATTTTTCCAATGTATACGTACGTATCTTATAGTTTCTTCATAGAGTCAATCTATGTGGCACCGACTCTTCAATTTTTCACATTTTCCCATGTCGAGTCGAGTCGGACTCTTCAACTAGCTCCGAATCTTGACACTTGACACAAAATGACGTCGTTTTGATTTCTTCCTTAATTTGATTTTTTTATTCATCGGAAACATATCTTATGTGTTTTCACGACTTTTTAATGTTGTCGATCTACTTGTGAATTCTTTGTAAAAGCGATGATAGATAAAAAAATTGTTGTTTTTATGGAGATGTTAGAATGGACGAACGATATTCGTTTTTTATAAGTTAAATATTCTTATATAATGAATTGATAAATATTTGTAGTTTTAAACTTGACTTTATGCAATTTTTTATAAATTCTAACAATCACTTTTTTTAATTTTGCTTTTATTTAATATTATTTTATTTAATAATCCGAGCAGAGTCGAAAATTTGACTCTTATACTCTTGCCGAATTGTGTCGAGTCGAGTCGCACCGAGTCGATCGGACGAGTCGATGCCGGATAGGTCACAACTACCGGCAACACCAGACTTATCCTTGTGTATTTCTTGATCTGATTGTGATGTAACAAATATCTTGAAATCCATTTTAGAACGTAAACATTGGTCACTTTTTCTATACTTTTGCTACAATCCAATTGTTTCGATATTATTTAGCGTCTAAGTTGTGTCTCGAGTTTGATCAAATATTAACATCAGACTTTTTTTTTTATCATAATAATTTTTTTTTGTTTTTCTTATATATAGAAAGTGTGATATAAAGTTCAAAAATTTGAACTAAACAAACGTAACTCAAAGTTTGCAAAAATGTTAACCATATGGATGTATTACATGTATGTGTACACAATTTTTTGTTAAGTGTGGAGATCGGTATTGTTATTGATCGGTAACACTTGGATGATGATCGAGAATATGGTCGATCGAGGCATACATGGAAGACGGTCAGTATTGGTACCGATCGGTAGAGACTGAAGTACGCAATATCGAATGTGACAAAGGAACTGAACACGTGATCCGAAAATTTGAGATGGACGGAATCAGTCTAGGATCGAACTGAGATATGGTGGGCCAACTGGTCTAGGATATCGAAAGTTATGGAAGGAGATATTGAAGGAAACAAGATCATATCAAATCAGTATATATGGATGTATATATATTATTTGATTATGAAATATCATATATGGAGATATGATCAAATATTAAAAATATTTGATGGTTAACTTAATTATCTCAACCATCTCATCTATATAAGGATGCCATAGGGTTCATTGTCATGTGGTTCAATACTCTTGTATTCTGAATTTCCTCTTCACATGTATGTTGTATTATTCTCAAGTGATAGTGAATTTGGCCGTTCCGTCTGTCAGCGGTTTTCTCATTTTGAGTTTCCACGTTAAATTTCTTGTGTCATTGTTTTCTCTTTTGCTTAAATTCTCGGGTTATACTTAATCTATCGAGGTTCTTCGCATATGTGTTTAATCCCCAACATTTTTCAACGTATCCTCTAGATGAAAAAGCCTCTCATGCAATTTCAATCGTGTATAGAGGTATATACCTCAACTTCAAATCCATCGAAAAAATATTAATGAAATCTTACCCTATGTGGCACCGACTCTTCAATTTTTCACATTTACCTGTGTCAAGTGTCAAGAGTCAGAGAGTCGGATTCTCCGACTCTTGACACTTGACACAAAACAACGTCGTTTTGATTTTTTCATTAATTCGAATTTTTTCTTCCTGGAAAACGTAACTTATGTGCTTTCAAGACTTTATTATGTAGTCGACCTACTTATGAGTTATTAATGCAAGCGATGATGAACCGGAAAGTTGTTGCTTTTGAGGAGATCATAGAATCGACGAGCGATGCTAATTTTTTTAAGTTAAATCTTATTCTAGAATAAATTGATAAAAATTTGTACTTTTAAACTTGAAGTTCATGCAATTTTCAACATATTTTAACAATTAATTTTATATATTTTTTCTTTTATTTAATAATTCGAGCCAAGTCGAAAATCCGACTCTGTCCGACGAGTTGGTGCCGCATAGATCTTATCTGGATCTCTTCAGCTTTCCGGGGAGAAAAAAATTATCTCATAAGATTAATTTTATTTGTTGTTAGAGTCACTGAAAATCGATAGCCAAAAAAAAATGCATGATTTTAGTGTGGTTCCAAACCATGAGAACAGTTCACTAATAGAAAATAGAAGATTTAAAGTAATGTTACAAGTTTTTAGTAGTCTTGTATGCTTTTTTCCTAGTTAGTTTGGCTTATCCAACCTATCTATTTCTACCCCTATCTGAAGAGGAGTAGATAATATTTTTTGTTACTAACCCCTTTTATTCAAATTTTGATATTGTTCCTCGAGCTCAAAAAGTTAGCCCTTAGAAGCTCAAAAGTCTTTCTATGGCCGTCTTCAGTAGGCGCAACACTATTTGACCATAGTCCATTCCATAATATCTTCTATGTACGGATCATATTGACGATCTTCGAGTTTGACATTCTTGGAAGAAATGCCAACCACAACCCCATTCTCAGCAGCTTCTTCCCTTCTTTTTCTTTCTTGGATAGTTTCGTTTATTTAGCTTTTCTATTCTATCATTTTTTATAGGACGGAGAGATATTATTTTATTACCAAGATCTTTTATCTAGATTTTGATACTATTCCACGAGCTATGAAAGAAAACTTTCAGATGCTCAAATGTCTTGTCTGTATTTGTGCAACACTTTTTGACCACAATTGTTGAAGATATTAGGATTTAGAGGATAGTCATCAGAAGAATGTTTCTGCAATTATATGATTTTGCAGAAGATAATATTGTATGAATGATAAAATTTTATTGATTTAATGAAATGAGTTTACATCATATAAATAAAAATAAAGATGCAACAACTTAAGCTAAAAATAAGAATTTATTTGAATGAATTTGACTGGTTATTTAAATGATTAAACCAAGTCTTGCATGCTGAATAGCAACCCGACTCAAATATTTTACTCTGAATTGAACTACAATTTATTGGTCTTCATCTTTAATTATTGGGTTTACTCCCAACAAATCCTCCCTTGAAGAGAAGTCCAATAATTGTAAATTTGTTGGACTAATCTGTTCAAATATAAACTCTTTCATCATTTTCTGATAANAAATAAGTCTTTTATACGAAAAATTATACAAAATTGATACTTCAAGTTCGAGAAATGTGCATCTGGACGTAAAACAATAACAATGTCGTAGATGGTCAATATTAAACGGTATTTTTTACTTGAGGTGTCGTACATGCATTTAATTAAAGTTGGAGGGTCATATGTGCATATTTTTATTAACTTTAGGTGTCATATTTGCATATTTTTATTAACTTGAGGTGCCATATTTGCAATTTTGTAACTTGGAGGGCATGTCCTTTACACCACGCGAAAGTTGGAGGGTCACCGGCAAACGTCACCCTATTTATTATACATAATTTTCTTAGTATATATATTAGTAATATATACATCATTATATTAGTTTTCCAATCTCTATTTTATTATTTTGTGAGGTTAATTACCGTACATAAAAAATAATAAATAGTACAATTAATAAATCTCTCTTAAATTTAAGAAATGATATTTAATTTTAAAGATAAATTTTATTTTTAGTTTATCAAATATTCTAAATTTGTAATCCATATCCTTCTTCATAAAACATAACAGTGTTATTATTGTTAATTTATTCAACTAAATTATCCTTCTTGCAAACCATGTGTACTTAATTGTTAAATAAATAAGCATAAATCATGATTAATATTTAATGTGGTTAATTTTCACCAATATTATAAATAAATAGAGTTTTTCAACCTATGATGAATTATATATTAATGATTTTTTCTTTGATTATTGATTTAATTTCTTTTATAATGACGAGAATTTAACAAATAATACTCTTATCAATATTAGTCAATTATGGTTAATGATGTCAAGAGAATATGAGATACCTATGTAAATATTAATGTTAAATTTGATATTGAATAAATAAAAATGTTATAGATCCTTAATTTAGATTAATCTTGGTCAGTATGCCAGCACGTACCACTTGCAAGTACTATTGAAGCAAGTTTCCGCTAGAGTTATTAAATTATTTTAATTTTTTTTTGAATTACTAAACCCTAAATAAAAAATTCTGGTATATCATCGATACAAATGGTAACACCGGTTATGATTATATTTAATTTTATTACAAAATAGGTCACTCATACTATTATGTGTCCAAAAACAGGCTATATAGAGAACATGTTAGGTTATCAAAATTATTAAAATGGTAATTGTAATTGCGAGATCGTGTAATTTGTACCTTGTTTGCTAGTTCGTGTAATTATGGGGTTGTTTGGTTTCACGGTGCGTCGTGATGCGGTCAACGCACCGTGATTTTATTTTACACTACCAAACAGTTGGATCAATTGCGGTGATCGTACCGGAGTTTTTGGCGGTCATGTGGCCATGTCTTGATACATATCTCCAACCCACCGTGATTTCGTAAATTTCAAAATTGTTCTTCAAAGTTCAATTAATTACTTTAAAACCAAATCTAAACCCTAACTAATTTTATTCTTATTTCACAAATCTTACACAATTTTTACCAAGTTGTGATTCTACATTTTTAGGTTTCTTTTTGCAAGGTACGTATTCGATTGTATGGATTTCTTTTCGGTTTTTTTTCCTTTTTTTTCTTTTCGGTTGTTCTTCCGATTGTTTATATTGGTTGAAACATTCAGAGTTGAGTTGTTTTTATTTCTCCTGATTTGATATGCTGCTTTTAAAAATATTTTGACTTATTTTTATATTTCTAACGTATGAATATGCTGTTAGAGTTGTTACTGAATGTGTATTTTGGCGGACAGTAGAACAAACGGACAATTTAGACGGTAACACCAAAAAAATTAAAAATGTAGCAACTTGAGATAGACGATTAACAAAGGCATTTGTTCGATTATGTGCTGAAGTTATTAAAGGAAATAAACATTTTATTAATATATAATAAATATATTAATATAAAAGTTAAAATAGACATTTTATTAAAATCAAGGTACGATCACCGTAGTTTTTGCAAACAGTTTTCTAAATCCCGATCATAATTATCATGATTATCTCAACGCACGGTACGATCACCGCACCTCATTGTGATTTTGAAAAGCTAAACCAAACAACTCATCATATATATTTTAAATTATGGCCCAATTAAAATAAAATAAAATAATGATTTGTATGTTTACCTAGAAATGGGGGGTACTGTACGGGAATCACAAGTTATTTAAGTTTTGCACATGGTGTGTACGATCAATGAATCATCCCATGCATGCTAAATATTTTTCCAACTATTTAATATTTCATTCACTTCTTAAATAATGTTTACTTCCACTATCTCGAAATACTTTATTTTATTTTTCACATCAATTTTATTTAACATTAATTTTATAAATGAAAAAATTACGACATACTACCCGATGTTTAAAATAGTGTAAAGACTAGACTCAAAGTTTATTGCATCCAAAGCTCATAAAGTTTCAAAACTGTTCAACAATAATCATCAAGTGAATAGTATTCTTTTTATCTTTTTTCGTATGAATGATTTGACCATTCATGTTTAATTTTTAATTTTTCAAAGTTTGGATATATGGACATTACATTTTTCTAATGTTAAACGGTCAAATACAAACTATATAGCATTTAAAATACCAATTATATTTAAGGTGAAATTTAAATGATTTTGGAATTTTAGGAACCAATCAATTAATTCTTAAATTTTGAGAGTATGTTGTTTACAATTTTAAAATGTTAGGGAGTCAACATCACACATTATATCAACTTCTGCAATTTATAAACTTTTGGGCACCGCATCGCCTTTTCACTATTTCACAATTAGGGACAATGACAAACACTACTCTTTTATAAATAATCATTCATTCCACATCTTTTTAATGAAAATAAATGAGATAATAAGTTTAATAATAAAAATTCAGAAAAATAAAGTAAGTCAAATGGGGTTTTACTAATGGTATCTGAAATCTAGTAATAAGCAACAAGGCTATGTTATAATTGAAATTAATATAAATAAATTGATTAAGGGATGAATAATTAATTAATTGATACAAATGTTTGGTTTCATAGCGTTTATAACGAGTATATTGTTGCTAATCGAATTTACATTTAAATATCGATTAATTTGTTAACCGTTTAACAATGAATCCTACAATGTCAATAATGTTATGATCCTATGTAAAATTCTATATTGGAATAACTATTTTCGATTTAATCATTTAACTAATGGATACAACAATTTTGTATATAAATAAATTTATTAAACAATAGTCATTTTATCGAGCAGTTAGATTATTGATTAAACATACTTTTAACGTTTAATCACTTAAGGTGTCTTGCCGCCCCAGCACACTACGTATTCTGTCTATAGCTAATGGTTAATGGTTGGTTTATAATTTTTTTTTATATTTCATTAATGTAAAAAATTAATACATAATATTTAAATATATTTCATGCAACATATAAATTAATTATTTTAAAATCATAATTCATCTACCTTTAATGTGACAAACGGAAACAATATCAAATTAAAGATGCTTAGTATACAAATTTCTATTTTGGATAAAACTATAGATTTTTTGAAATATTTATATATTTGATTATTAAGGAATAAACTCTATCAAACTTGATAAAATGCGAGTTTATCAAGCAACACGAATATCTTTAATGAAAATTACTAAAAATTCAAAGGTTTTGCGCTTGAAAACTGAATAAATAGAGAAAACGTAAATTAAGACTTTTGTATGTTTAAGGTAATTCTACAAATATATATAATACAATATAAATGAGTAATTAACTTTTTTAATGATTAATCATGTGGATAGCGGATCATATATATAAACCATTATCCGCACAATATAAGTCGAATAAGTAATATCAAACATTTTCGCAGATCCATTACTCATTTAATATTCAAATCCACACAAACATAACAAATATAGAGAAGGCAGATAACACAAATTATTATCCCAACCTTAAATAGTTTGGAGAAAATTGCAAAATTAACCCTTTAAGTTAAGAACGGCGTAAAAGTGGTGATCTTATAGTTATGAAATTGCATAAATGACCCTCTAAGTTATATACACCGTTTATTTCTAGCCCTTATGATTTTACAAGTGGTATGCCGTTAGTTTTTTCTAGTTTTGATGTCTTGACGACTTTAAAAGGTTTTAGACCCAAGTTGTTTCCATTTATACATACAATTTACAAGAATGATAAGGCCACTACGGAAGATACTGCTACTCTGATCCAAAACAAGATTTCAGCAACGGATACTGATGAGATCATCGGAACCCGATACCCCGAACATGGTCAGGGCCAGTGTTGGCCATAACAGCCCAAACAACGCAAGCCGAACTTGGAGGGTCGGATCCAGCCCACGATTAGCAAATGGCCCACCCATTTATATCATTTGGCCCGATCGATCGCCTGTGGCGATCGGTCCCGAGATGTGGGGCCCAGCTCCTCACATGTGCCCAGACCGATCGGTCCACTTATTGCACACGCTACTTCGGGCCATTCTTGCTCATCACATGCGACGACAACTTTCGACAAACTTGTCAGCAGCATGGTTCATCAATGGGTGCAAGCCACTAGAGGCCAGAGAGTAGCCGGCTAGCAGCGCCGAAAGGTCCAGCACCGTGCATCTATGTGAGGCCGTTTTCGGCGGCTGTTCCGCCTGACGTTAGCCGACCTAGCTGCAAAAGACAGGCACAAAACGACACCCTACTGTACACAGTACAGTGGGAGTATAAAAAGGATACTTAGAGAATGAAAAAGGACTTCTTTCCGGTTTTCTCTCCAGAGCTTGGGCATCATAGATTTCTCTCGATTCATTTTCGATTGTCTTTCCTCTCTTTGTTGTCTATCGAACAAACATGCATTGTATGATCATGATTCGCTTATTGAACCGGCTAAGGGCATTTCTTTTAGCCCTTAGTCAAGTGGTTTTTTCCTCGCTTCCGAGGTTTTCCACTCTAAATCCTTGTGCCCCTTTTACCTTTGAATCATTAATGTTCTCCACACATAAATAAATAATAACCGAGTTCATCTTGCAACGAACCGGTCGACTGTTGACACCCCTAGTTTTCGAACCACAACAGATACGATGAAAAAGATATCGAATCTTAGTTTTGCACAAAAGATTTCGATGAGTTTGCTGCAATGATCGAGATAGTCAGAAAACGTTAATTTGATGTAGTTATTGTAGTACATTATTTTGGAAAAAGATTAACAATGTATGTTATCGTACAAATTCATTTTGTAACTTTTAACATTATTGAACTCAATACATTATACTCGGAAGTATGATATCAAATCGATATGTCACTCTATTAATATAAACCACATCATGTTAATTGTAAATACACACTTACTTCTCGATCAAAAAATTATTAATATCTTCATATCAAGATACATTAACATTATAGAATTCATCAATACATTTCCGCACTTATTAGGTAAATAGTTTTCGAGCAAATATAATCAAATGTCATATGTGATTGAATAAATATACGGAAAATACATTTCGTGGCCGAAATGCACAACTATCGAATTTTGAGGGTCACAATAACATGTCTTCCCAAACTTCGGGTGTCAAACCTACAAAATTATACTAACTTCGAGGGTCATATATGCAACTTATTGGAAATTTTAGGGGCTAAATTGTAACAAATTGAAATATAGAGTGCCAAACTATCGTCATTTTGTAACTTTGAGTGCTATATGCAAATTTTAACGATTCCGTTATAGTTATAAATCTTAAACGGTATCGAAAAGTTGGAGTGATTTTCTTGCATTTAAATAAAGTTGGAGAGCTATATCTGCACATATTTTCTCAAAAAGAAGATCTAATCTACATTTTCTAAACTTGGGGACATCGCTTTTATAGAGTATGTTAATTGGGGCCGTTGGCAAAGCTCACCAGAATAGTTTGTTTAGGAAAATGAATAAATAATGTTTTGTTTCCTAAGGTTCTCTTTAACGGCGGACAATACGGTCTTGTCTACCTCTCTCTCATCCACGTGGACGTCTATGGTTATATGGATGCATGTATTTTCTCGGAAAAATACGTTCCGCGAAAAAGGGTTTGGGCGCCCTTTATCCGTGGAAATACGGTTCATTTTCCTTTAAATATTTTTTATTAGTTTTAAAAATTAATTTAAAATATAACTTTTAATAATAAATATATTTATAAAATTTATAATTTTATTTGAATAATATAAATATGTAGTTTTAGGTAAAATTAGACTCTTTTGAATCGAAATATTAAAAATGAATATGAATCAATGAAAATAAATACAATCGAAATATTGAAATATAATACATACAAAGATATAAATTTTTTTAAAAATAATGTTTAATCGTCGAGATGATCAAAATTTAAAATATTAAAATTAAAACGTAATATTTTTTGATAAATTGAATAGTAAATAAATAAATCTGATTAAATAGAAAGATAAATGAAATTTGGAGAGATGAGATGATATGGATGAAAAAGAAATAAAAATGATGTAGATGAGTACGAAATTTTAGAAGTGGAAAGAGAATATGATGTGGATGTAAGAGAATGATGATGTATAGAAAAATTTATACGACGAAAATAGTTTTGGGTGCGGACAAGATTATAGGGAAAGTGCGAGCATGGCAATGTAATCATTTATAGCGTGTGTCGGCCACATGGGCAATGACACCGACATGAAGAACGGGAAATCTACACCCATTTTCTTGTTAATATTGATTTCTCCTTCTATATTATATTTTCTTTTCTTAATATTAATTTAATATTTCATTAATTTAATTTTTATTTTATAATTATATATTTGTCCTGATGATTATAGTTTAATTATTTGATTTTATATTTTATTGATTTATTATAGAACAAATATTATGAATAGTATAAAATTTACACACATTGAAATAATCCAATTAATCCAAAGAATGGAGATACCTAATAACATATTTATGAGTTTTTATATGGAACAATATCATCAAAATATTGAGTCTAATATCAATTATTAGAATATACTACAATATTTTTTGTAAGAAATTAATCTATAAAATATTCTGAAAACTTTAAAAATCTTGAAAATAATGATAGAAATTGTTATAATCGTTTGTATTTTTGTTTCAATTATTTAAAATTTAGTTATCACAAATAACTAAAAATAGTATATATACTTCATCATCTTGTTGCTATACTTCATTATTCTTTTTTTTTTGAAATTTCATTTGATGATTTTATTTTCATTCCAATTACACTAGCTATAAAGAGTAAATGGTCTTAGTTTATGTTCTACATAACTTTAGTTTCTGTTTTTTCATTCTAGGAAATATAAATTAAGAGAATTGCAGAACATATCTTATTTCTTATTCTACTTTTGAATAAGTAAAATTTCAACTTCTCAATTTTATAAATACAAATAAAAAAATATAAATCTTATTTTTAATTTCAACTTTTACTTATAGTATTTGAAATGATTAAAATGTCTTTATTTATCTTATTATACAATTTTTGATATTTGAAGTTTGAATACATACTATAAGAAAGATATGAGAGATTCATCATAAATAAAAAATGTTTTCATATCGGATGGTATACCGTCAAATACTGAGGCTTTACCGTTATTTTTTTGGGTACCGGGCATTAGGGTCAATTTCTGATTTTTTTTCGGGTTCGATCCTAAGAAACTAATTAAATATTATTTTTTTAAAAAAGTAAAATCTGGTACCGGAGGTACATCGATCGTACTGCTCCGTACCGGTACCGAATTCCGGACAGTATGAAAACATTGATAAATACAACATTTGCATCATATATCCAACACTGCATTTCTATCTAATTGGAAACAATCGTGACGCAATTGTTTATATGTAAATTTATGGAAACATAATGATTTAGACGAAAATAGAAAAGATTTTTTATTTCAATGTATGTTTATTGAAAAATTAGGGTTTTAACGATGAAAAATTAGGATTTTTTTATTTCAATGTATTTTTTATTATCATCTCGATAGTAATCTTGTTGAATATCATATTTTGTAGTAATCAGGTAAATTTTCGATTAATAATTTATAATTTTCTAAATCTAAGGGTAGAAAAGTAATTTGATTAACACATAAGTCATCATTCTATTTATACAACATAACACTCATATAATTTTATACATTATTTATGCATTCTAAAAATATTACAGAACACTTCATAATTTATATTTATATTTCTGTTTGTGTTTATATTTCTCTTTCTATATAAATTAATTTCCATAATTTATGCATAACACACCATTAGTTTAGATAACTCAAATCAATGAATATTTAAATGACGTTTTTAAGTTTTGTTCTCTTTATTTTAAATATAAATTATTGATTGATAAACTTATACCACCAGAATATCAACGAGTAATTTGATAACATTATTTTAGATACTTTAAACAAATGACGATGAGGAAGGTGGGTAATGTATCTAACCATCTACCTAACACATAAATTTATCTTTTAATTATAAGTTCGAAATTTTGATGAAATTTAGTAGGGGTGTGCGTGGATCGGGTAACCAATCCAATCATTATTTTTTTTATTCGATCCAATGGATACGGATCGAAAAAATGTTGATCCGAAATCGATCCGCAATAATGGATCGGTTTTCGGATTGATTTGCGGATTCGATCCGAAACCGCATCCGATCCAATTAAGTATTTGCAATTTGGATGGATATCCAAAAAATCGGTTCGGATACGGGTCGGTTACTTCGGATAATCGGATCACCGGATTTTCATGCACACCCCTAAAATTTAGGTCATTTAGCAAAAATATTTGTTTACAAAATATTTTAAATGGTAATGTATCTAACCAAAAATATTTTTTGATACAACTCGATTTTTTCCAAATTTAATATTGGTTTACAAATTATAAATCTAATTTAACCAAAATTAGTATAATTATTTGAAATTAAAAATATTTTATTAATTTTGAATTAAAATTAATAATGATGAGAACTTTAGAATCGGGTACCTTGTGATGGGTAAGGCCCATCAACCGTTGGGGCGATTCAAATAGTGGAAACGAATTCATACAGCACATTTACACATTTAAGGAAGAGCGGCCCGATGTTCAATGAGAGGACCGAAGATAACCTTAACGGAATAAAACGTTTTCTGCCAGCTGGCTCCTGGGTTCGGTCTGAACGATTACAGAACGGTTACAAACTCACGTTTTCCACGCTTCGGGCCTTCCCACATTTACCACGCTTCGGGCCCGATCACGCAGACCACGCCTCGGTCCCAACCTCGTTTTACATCCCGCGATAACAACCTCTAACAAACCTGTCAGAGGCGGTTACATGGCGTGATTTACACACGCTATAAACTCTATAAATACAGGGCAAGACGACGTAAATAGCAGGACCCTTTGGACGCGTAAGAACAGGCCGTTACCCTGCCGGAGTTCTTACTGCTTTCTTTTCCTTGTCATTTTCATTAAGTCTCTGTTGTATTCCTTACGGATTATTTGATTAAGTGAACAGGCTAAAAGTATAATCTACTCTTAGTCAAGTGGTTTTCACCCAAATTCCTGGGGTTTCCACTATACATCGCTGTGCCATAGTTTATTTCTAGCTTTTAATCGTTTTCCGCAACAAAAACAAATCAGAACCGAGTTCGTTTGTTAAACGAATCGAACGACTGTTGTTACCCCTAATAAGGGACCATAACAAATAATAATTGATATAAACAAATTGATTCTGTTTTAGGGTTTATAAAGAATGTTTTTATTGTTAATTTGTCTGGCAGATTCACTTTCATTACAAAAATATTAAAATAATGACAATTTGATGCCCTCCACGTGGTTACTGTCAACCTCTCATTATAAAAAAACTCCATAAATTAAACCTGCACAGTTTTTTATTTCTGTGTTCACTGTTCAGCTACTCCCACGATATCCATTATATTTTTAAGTAATTAATTTTGATTTTAAAGTTTTTAAATTGGTAAATTACAAACGTATCACTAATTTGTAATATTTGTATCCTCAAAAAAATCTAAATATTCACAAGAATCTATATAAGAATGTTTAAATCTTAAAAATATTAAATCATGAATTACATAAATTTCAAATTCAAATATATTATTTTATCCAAATATTTCTACTTCACAATATTACCACAATCAAACATGTTTGTAATAAAGTTGGTTTTATTAACTATATTCATAATGTTGAATATTATTATTTCTATTGTGTTTACACTTTAATATATAAATATAATAATTTTGTTTGTATAAACTTTATTGTGACGATGAAGATAACATTAGCATTAATGTTTGACTATAAATAAAAATATATCATTAATATTTATTGTCTTGAATTAACTTTAAAAATTAAGTTAAAATAGTTAACTAATAATGTGAGTAAATGTCATATAACAAAAATAAATACTAATAAAATATTATATGATAACAATAGTACTATTAATTAAGTTTTTATGTGTGATATTTCAATGAATTTGTTCAAATACTATATATCAATGAAATATAATTAAACTTATTTTTAAAATTTTTCAGATNGTTCACAGTTTGCATTTCCAAGCACCACTTCTCCACTCACTCCAGACTCAGCAGCCAATTCCAAATTCTCTATATTTCGCTCCTGATTCAACGTAGAACCAGTAGTGGCTTCTGTTTTAAAAACATGGTTTTCAACCTTATCTGAATTTACTATCTCTTTGATAACATTTATTACTCCATCATAAGACTGCATATCCTTCAATACATGCTCAACAACCTCAGCAAACTTCACCCCAGATCCAGGGGATGTTCCCACTGTCTGATGTTCATCTGAATTTAAATGAACTCCCTGTCCAGCGCATACATCAATAGAACCATTAACTAGAGATGGAATGCTCTCTAGTTCCACATTCACTCCACGCTCATCGGCTAACACCACAAATACATCTTGGTACCCATTTTTTTCTACAGAGAAATGATGAGGCTCCGAATCTGAAAAACCATGTTTAGATTCACTGCAACAAACTAAACATGGTTTGAAAAAATCACAGCAATTGATTCTCGCAATTCACTCAGTCCGCATAATCTTGCTTAATCTCTGATTGAAAAAATCACAGCAATTGATTCTCGCGATTCACTAAGTCCGCATAATCTTGCTTAATCGCCGATTGAAAAAATCACAGCAATTGATTCTCGCGATTCGCTCACTCCGCATAATCAACACAGTTTCGCATGACGTATTGCGGAAAGAAAACACAGCAGGCAGGCTTACCGGAAATGTACGACCCAATTGGCGCCAGAGGATATTCAATCCATGTTTTAAAAACTGGTGGTGGACGTGAATACCTATGGTTTTTTTACGCTAATAACTCATTTACAAATATCTTTTACCAAAATAACAAACTTTCAAATTAACACCCCAAAATAATCTATTTACAATCTTTTATATAGGTAACATGTCGTAATCATTTAGCACCAATATATTTCCACCAGATTCAATGAGTTGATGTGATTCTATAGAGGTATGGTTGGATATGAATGTGAAAATCAATATAAAAGAAAAAAACTTAGAAAGAAGAACAAATCTGATTTATTGATTGATAATATGATTCTTGTTGTTCCTGTTGTAATTCTACATTAATGTATAATTGATGTGATATAAGACCACAACATATCCAAATACATAACACATTTCATCAAAAAACAAATACAATTAAATCTAGTTTGCGGAAAACTATCATAAAAAACATAATATATAATTCAACACTCCACAAGAGGTAATTGAATTATATTTGTAGGAGTTTTTGATGAGCTGACGGTAATTGTAACCTATATTTGTAGGTAAATAGGTTATTTTATGATATTAATGTGAAAGTGTATTAGTTTGATAAATGATTTTTTCAAGTAGGTTATTACAGGATAAAACCCACCTACCCATCGGATGGTGGAATCCTCGAATGGGTTTGAGTGGATTTAAAGAAAAATAAAAAATAATGTTAAAAATATATATATATATATATATTTCAAAATATATTTTCATCCCTCAACCGATTTAATAGAAAATATATTCAAATATTTTCTTTACAAAAACTTTAAATAATTTTTAAAATATATAATTTGATAATATAAAAAAAGTTAAATAGAAACAATAGTTTACATTTATTTTTACAATTACGTATCAAAAGTTCAATAATCAAACTTAATTCGAAAACCGATCTTCATAATTCCACCTCATAAAATTCATCTGACTCCTAGTTTTATACATACTATTACTATGACACCAAAAACATGTTAGTAGAAGTAAAAAAAAGAAACATTTGAAAACATCACAATATTAATCTAAACCATATTCTATCAAATAAAGATTCTAGATCTATAACAAAAATAGTCAATAAACAAAAAAATGAACGAACAAAAATCGAATTAAATGTTTGTATATCTTGTAAAAATCCGAATTAAAATTGCTATCTTGGTAGACATAAAACTCATCTTTAATCTAATTTTAAAAACAAACAGGTCTGTAATTGGTTTTTTGGCAAAAAAAACCGCTCCGATCGTGATTTTAACGTAATAAAATCTGTTTTTAAAATACACTATGAATCGATTGGAATCGGACCGGTAGTGCAACCAATTCCCGGTCGGACCGATAGGATCGGCCGGTTCAAACCGGTTTTTAAAACCATATTTGAATCTATGACGTCGTCGTGGAAAGAATATTCATCTCTTCGAGCGCCGATCAATGGAAAAGCGAAAATGGATCTAGTCGATATATATGGGGGGTCCTGCAGCTATTGGGTATAGTTATTTTTGTAAAAGATACCGTTTTGGAGGAAAATTGAGCAAAATACCACAAAATTGCGCAAAATACCGTTATGGTTATGTTTTTTGCCACCAATCGTGTTTCCCTATCCCGAATTGTAATTTTACAATTCTTCTCCGGCGCTATGATATTCCTCCGGTGTTGTAGCATTTTTGTTGTAATCAAATCGTAAGTCTCTTCCCCACTCGTAGACTTTCACTCGCTGCCAAAGGTATGTGTTATTTGTCATCCTTCGGGTGCTTCAATAGATGAATGGGTTGATAAGAAGGATTTTTCTAGGATCAAGCCTGTGTTGGGACCCGACTGGCACATACCTGTGGAGGAAGAACTTAATTTTGTCAATGAGCTTCTTAGGTTACATCTTGAATCTGCATTGCATGAGTTGCTTAGTATCTTTCGGTCGAAAATACATTCGGATTTAGGTAGATCTGTTTGCGTACCTTCAAAAGATTCAAGTACATTGATAATCATTTTCAATCAATTTTATCATGTAAATCCAAGAATCAAAATTGTGTTAAATGTTATCAATAGAGAATTAGCATATCCTGTGAAGTGATATCAACATAAAAGGAAATGGTTCATTTCGAATCCATTTAGTATACCTTAAAAGAAGTTGAAAACTTGTGTCATGGACCCCCAATATCTATAATTGAATCTTAAGGTCCTATTCCAAATTCTCCATCTAGGTATGGTCAATGTACATGTTTATCATGTTTACTCTACTACATTTGGATAGTTATAGTATTAGTTGTAACCATTTTATTAGTTATGATATTATTTATGACGATTTGATTAGTTATGATATCATTTGTGACAAATTGATTAGTTACTATATTATTTGTGACGAATTGATTAGTTACACAAAATTGATAATGACACACCGTACACAAAATTGTATTGACCATTCGAGAGAGACATTTATGTCACCGCATTTTATGTGATGATAACACTGTTCATCACATGATATTCAAACATTGGAATGGAACCATAAGAGATTTGCACATTACACGTAATGTCGCTGAAGATCTAAATCGCTGGGGATTTTATAGTGTATTTAAGACTGATGTGAACTTTAGAACCGGGTACCTTGTAATGGGCAATGCCAATAGTTATTGGGCTAATTCAAATGGTGGAAACGAATTCTTACAGCTCATTTGTACACTTAAGGAAAAGCGGCCCGATGATTAACGAGAGGACCGAAGATAACCTTGGCGAAATAAAGCGTTTTCTGATAACTGGCTCCTTGCTTCGGTCTGAACGGTTACAGGCTCACGTTTTCCACGCTTCGGGCCTCCACACGTTTACCATGCTTCGGGCCCGATCACGCAGACCACGTCTCGGTCCCAACCTCGTTTTACATCCCGCGATAACAACCTCTAACAAACCTGTCAGAGGCGGTTACAGAGCGTGATTTACACACGCTGTAAACTCTAGAAATATAGGGCGCGACGACGGAAATAGCAGGACCCCTTGGACGCGTAAGAACATGCCGTTACCCTGCCGGAGTTCTTAATGCTTTCTTTTCTTTGTCATCTTCATTAAGCCTCTGTTGTATTTATTACGAACTATTTGATTAGTGAACAGGCTAAGAGTACAATCTACTCTTAGTCAAGTGGTTTTCACCCAAATTCTTGGGGTTTCCACTATACATCGATGTGCCATCGTTTATTTCGAGTTTTTAATCGTCTTCCACAACAAAAACAAATCAAAATCGAGTTCGCTTGTTAAACGAACCGGACGACTGTTGGTACCCCCTAAAAAGGGACCAGAACAGTTTGGTGCCGTCTGTGGGGACGATTCTCTAATCCCATTTGAGTTTTCTACCAGGGATAGGATAATCAAAGGCATGACGACTGGAACTTCGACCAATGATAGTGACGTGCTTCCCGACAGTCTCCCAGCACCAACATTCACTTTACAGGATCTGGAAGCTGTCGTCAGGAAGGTGGTACT
>RWGZ01000017.1:0-24410 GCA_009725065.1 Utricularia reniformis
TTCTATTGATTACAAAACAATTGCATTACTTTTATGCTAACCAGACGGTATAATGATATATTGTGTATTTAGTATTTTATTAAATTAGTACTTTCATCTTGAAAATCTCTTGATTCTTACGGAGAAAGCCTATTTCGTAGTATTCTGCTACGTATATTTAAGAAATATCTTAAGATAAGCTTCGTGCCTATATGCTTTCAGCACTTATCTTTCACTAACTTAGCTTTCCTACCGTGCTTATGCTATTTATTTATCTTAGTGAGAGAAACATCCCTAGTATATAAATATACAGTGAATAATACCATAAAGATATTATTTTAATATTGGGCACATAAACAATAGGTAAACCATAGGTTAATAACTATCACTTTCTTTTTCAAAAAAGTCCTTCTTGTTCCTTTCGTACAAAAGTTAATTCTTATTTTATTCTAATTCCCCCTAGAAGATAGAAACCATACTGTCTCACGACGTATTTAACCCAGCTCATGTAACTTTTTAATCGACGAACAGTCGCACCCTACATAGGTTCTGCATCCATGAGGATAAGTTAAGCCGACATCGAGGTGCCAAACCGCGCACTCATTTTGTACACTCTTGCGCAAATTAGCCTGTTCTATATGTTATCATTAAATATTTCCATTTCTTGCAAAATGGTTCAGACTATGTCTTCATTTTTCTTTTTATATTCTTAGTTTTGTCTTTTAATTATTTAGTTCCTAATCAACCTTTTACTGCAAATGCTCCTAAATTACGTTTAGAACTTACAAATGAGTATGTTGCATTAGATTTTACATTTCCTCTATATAATACTGTACTTAAACCTTTAAATGATGAATCTACATTTTTTAATCCACCTTTAAATCTTACTACTTGTAATGATCTATCAGCTCTACTACGTTTAGTTAATCTTCCTTTTAATTCTAATCTTACACCTCTTGTGTTTTTATATTTGATAGAATTAAAGATTGAACTATGTATATTTTCTGTTGTATTATTTTCATTAATTAATGCTGTAAGGTTAGTATTTTTTATATGTGAAGTAACTCTTAAATCTTTATATTTATTGATAAAAGCATCTGATGTTGATTCAAGTACTTTTTTTTCTTTAACAATAGGTATATAAACTTTATTTAAGAATACATCTAAGATAGATGCAGGTTTACTTCTTCTACTTTTTTTAAGTTTTACAGATAAGAATTCTGTAAATAAATCAGTATTATATGTCATAGATTTTAAATTTATAATATTATATTCTACTTTTTTTCCTAATAATTTAGTAAGCAAATTACTTAATTTAGGTAATAAAACATTATTATTAAATTTATTTTCATTAAGAGAATATAATAATTGATATTTTCTTAAGATTCTTAATTGTGTAGCTCATAATTTACTTATCATACCTATTCAGATTCTTTGCATTAATAAATTCTTTAATGTAAAGAACTTTTGTAAGTATTGAAATTTAGAGTTTAAATATGTTCTTTTACTTATCTTTTCAGGCACAAATAAAAGATTTTCTTTACTTGATAAAATTTCATGTATTTTTTTCAAGTTATTACTATAACAAGTTTTATATAAGTTAGCATAGAAGTTAATCAATGTTTGATTCATCATTCCAAACTTATTGTATAAAACTTTCTTTTCTTTATTTAATGTAAATAAAGTAATTATAGCTTTATTGTTAGTATGTTTAATTTCAGCATTACTAACATAAATTTTATTTAATAAATTACGTCTTCTTTTTAATGTAATAAACTTAGATCCTACAAACTTTGGTTTTTTAAAGTATAAGTTAAAATAACTTTGTATAATCTTGTTAATATTAACATAATTAGAAGGTAAATTTTTCATAGTATTTTTATTATAAGCGTAAATAGTATTACTTCATTCTTTAGAATAAGATGGTAAGTATTTTGTTTTACCTACTTCTGCTATTCTAGAATTAAAAGGTGCAATTCTAGAAGTTCTATTTAAACTTTTTAAAAATATATTTTTCGTTGTAGTATTTTTTCTAATAGTTTTTCTCATAGTATTAGTATAAATAAATTTTTGTTTTTGTTTTTTTGAATATAAAGTTTCTAAATGTTGGGTAGTAATAAAGGATTATTGTTTTATATTGCATATAACTCACCTTATAGTCGTTGAACGTTTTTATCTTATTTATGCTAAGATAAACTTCGCTTCAAGTTTACTAAATAAGTAATTCTTGAAATTTACCCAATTAATGTTAATAATTTTACTCAAATAGAATAAAATATTAAAGGACAAACATCCCTAGCGTAGCTTTTCCAATAATCCAAGATCATTCCTTTATGTATCTTGTGATCCTATGCCCTGCTTACGCAACTGTAAGATTTGTAGATAATCAAACAGTAAGGCAAGATTAAGCCGTTGAGCTTTTTCGATTTTACAAACATAATTATAATATAATTAAAAAATATTAGAAATAAATCATAATATTTTTCTTTTCTCTAGTTTCTGTATAGTGAAAATCTTACCTAATCTTCATTAAATTTGCATGTAGCAAAAATAACAAATTCCAAATGATATTAATAAAGAAATATTATTAATATAACAAACAAAATATTTTTAAATTTTTAGACACTCCTGTTTACTCTTTACAGGGTCTGTGCCCCACATAAACTGTCTCCTAGCGATATTCCTCACCAAAGGGTACTTATTAGTAAATAATAAGTTGAACTAGGTAGATCTACTATCATAAAAGATCGTAGATCCATTCATTCATACGAATAAGAAATAAAGGTTTCTCATAATGAGTAAATAAACTACCTTATAATCTGAAAATCATTATCCATAATCAATAATTAGTGACAGTAAAGCTGCATAGGGTCTTCTCGTCTAACTAGAGGTAAACTGTATCTGCACAGCTATTCCAATTTCACTGAGCCAATCGAAGAGACAGCTGTTGTATCGTTACACCATTCATGCAAGACCGCATTTAACGGCCAAGGCATTTCGCTACCTTAGGACCCTCACGTTAAGGCCGCCTTTAACCGGGGGTTCCTTCGACATCAAATATTATTATATTCAATTATCTCCGTTAACCAGCCGGCACTGGGCAGATATCACACTTTATACATAGATTTTTCATCTTTTAGCAAAGTGCTGTGTTTTAATTAAACAGTCGTACAACATTATTTCATGCTTCTTCCTTTTTACTTGATATTAATCAAGAAGAATGAGCCCTCCTTATCCCGAAGTTACGGAGTCAATTTGCCGAGTTCCTTTTCGATTGTTCGCTCACTTACGCCTTCGTATACTCTACTAGCTTACTTGATTCAGTTTCTAGGTACGGTTATTTTTCTTTACTTGTAAACAAGTTAGAATTCTATTATTTTTCCAGTACATTTTTCACTAAAATGTCGTCCTTAAAATAGAAAAAGATTTTCTCATCGTCTGAATCTTTTGATTACACACTTAGAGGCCGTTACTTAAATACATCCATAAGCTTTAGGCGGAAATTTCTATAAATTTCTTTTCGTTACTCATGTCACCATTCTCACTTGAGTTAAATTATTCACTTTATTTAAAAAATAAAATTCCAAATTATGCTCAACGTTCTGCTACCCCATATAAATTCTACTAAAAGAACAAATATATGGACAAGGTTTCGGTATATTGTTTAGATCCGTTAAATTTTCGATGCCTTTATAATTTAACAAGCGCTCTGTTACGAGGTCATAAAATTATGGCTGCTTCTAAGCCTATCTCCTTGTCGACTTAAATAAAGACCTTCTTAATTTCACTCAACAAATAATTTAGGAACCTTAACTCTTGTTCTGGGCTGTTTCCCTTTTGACATACTACCTTATCATACTATGTCTGATGGTTTAAAATATATCTTTACCATTCCGAGTCTGGATACCCACTGATAAAATCTTCATGATCCCCCAATTTGTGTAATACGTAATTACCTGGGATTAAATTCTGTACCTGCAAAGATATTTATTTAAACTGCCTACTGTTATAGGTTTCGCAGAAAACCAGCTATCCAAGTCAGTGTTGTCTTTCACTACGCCTACCATAATTCTTCCGAGATTTTTGCTACAATCACCGGTTCGGACCTTTATAATCCTGATTATGGTAAAATCACCTGGCTTCGGGTCTAACTTTAGACACTTATACGTTGTTTAGTATTCGGTTGCCCTGCGCGCTATGCTCGCATCTAATGTTAACTTGGTGACCCATTATGCAAAAGGTACGTTCTTTATTTCGAACTGCTTATAAAATTACTATTTCTATTTCTTTCCCTCACGGTACTTTTCACTAACGTTTATATATTATATTTAGTCTTTGAGGAAGGTTCCCCAATATTCAAACAGTTTAGCACCGCTTTACTTTTTAGACTCTTCTACTTTCGCTCACGCTAATCATAGAATCTCGTTTGATTTCTTTTCCTGAAGCTACTAAGATGTTTCAATTCGCTTCGTTTCATACAAAATTTCTTTTAGAGTTTATAGATTTCGTTTTTATAATCTAATTTTCTTCTCTTTAATATACAACTTAAATTCCATAATAATTTCTTTTTATACTTGTATTTTTATAAATACCGAGTATATATCTATATTATTTCTAAATGTTCTAAATTTATTTTCAGATTATTAGGATTTGAACCTAACTAGTCTCCGACCCAAACGAAGTGCCTAACCAACCCGGCCCTAATCTGTTATTTATTTTATTTTCATTTTTATTACTACAAGAGTACTTGGACTCGAACCAAGAAGTTGGAGGTTGAAGCTCCCTATTTTGACCAATTAAATTATACTCTTTCAGAGAATATCCGATTCGAACGGATGTGGTCATAATTAACCTAATAAAACTCAAGCTTACCGCCTTAAACCACTCGGCCAATTCTCTTTTAATTCCTCAGTGAATCGAACACTGATCATATTTTTATCAAAAATACACTTTACCGATTAAGTTAAGGAATCTTTAGGCAATAAAGGACTTGAACCTTTAACCTTCCGTGTGTAAAACGGGCGCTCTACCAATTGAGCTAATTACCCTTAATTATTATTTTTCTTGTTTGATTGTTATTACGATTGCACCAACCATTGCTAATAATAATATTATACTTGTGATAAATAATCACATGTTATATGATGTATACATTATATTTCCTATTGTTGAAATATGACTTGTTTCTGTTATTGTACCATCTCAGTTATTACTTGTTACGAACATTACATTGTTTGTACTTATATCTGTTTGTTTGTTTATATTTCCGATTATGTCACTATATTTACTTGTAGGTAAGTTATAGATTATATTACTTAATTTATTATTGTAACTATTTATTATAGCTGATGAATATGGTAATAATTGGAATAAGCTATAATTTAATAAGATTGTTATAAATAAAGCTAATGGAATACTATTACTGTTATTACTTTGTAATTCACTTGTTCTTATATTTAATAACATTAATATAAATAAGAATAAGATAGAAACAGCTCCAATATATACGATTAAGTATGAGAAACCAATAAACGTTAATCCTGATAAGATTAAATATACAGAAACTGAAGCAAATAATCCTATTAAGCATAATAATGATGCTATAGGGTTTTTATTTATAATAACTGTAATTCCAAATAAAACTGCGATTACACTTAATAAATCTAAGAATTCAACTGTATAACCATTTGATACTATATCTTGTATTGAAAATATCATTATATTTACTAAAGTTTACCTAATGTTAGGTTAAATTATGTTTTATTTTATTATTGTAGAGGTGAATACCTTACGGGTAGTCAGAATTGAACTGACACATACTGAGTGGAAATCAGCAAGTCTACCATTAACCTATACCCGCTTAAGGAAAAAAATCCTTATATATTATGATCCTCAGTAATACATTGTTACATATAAGAATAATCATACAACGTCAACAAAGTGTCAGTATAAGATACCGGCTTCATAACCTAAGTGGTGATGATCTGTTAAGTGGTATGAAATTATTCTTCATAAACCTACTGAAATAAATATTGTTCCTATAATAACGTGGAATCCGTGGAATCCTGTACCAAAGTAGAAACATGTACCGAATACACCGTCACTAATAGTGAATGATGAAACAGCATATTCTATACCTTGACAAGCTGTAAATATAGCAGCTAATATTACAGTAAATATTGATCCGTAAATAGCAGCTTTTCTATCTCCTTTAATTAATCCGTGGTGTGCGTATGTAATAGTAGCACCACTAGATAATAAGATAACTGTATTTAATAATGGTAATTCGAATGGGTTTATAGGTTCGATTCCCATTGGTGGTCATTGTGAACCTAATTCAACTGTAGGTGTTAAAGCACTGTGGAAGAAAGCTCAGAATATAGCAGCGAAGAACATTACTTCAGATACTATAAATAAGATAACTCCTAAGTTTAATCCTTTTTGAACTGATAATGTGTGGTTTCCTAAGTATGTACCTTCTGCGATTATATCTCTAAATCACATTGTCATTGACATTACAACTGTAGCTAAAGCTACATAGAAAACTATATAACTGTTACTAAATAAGTGCATTGATAATGCAGCATTTACAGCTAATGAGAATAAAGCTATACTAGTATATAATGGTCATGGAGAAGGAGATACTAAATGGAATGGGTGATCTTGAAAATTACTTCTGTGTAAAGCAGCCATTTTTATTTAATATTTCTAATTAGTTTACTATTTTTCTTATTATATTATCCTTTCCATTAAGATAATAATACTTAAAAAGAAGAAAAAAGTAGTTGTTATATTAAATTTCATTAAAACCTATTATTAATAAGCCCTTAAGATGAATCGAACATCTATCATAATATTAACAGTATTATGCTCTACCGTTGAGCTATAAAGGCATACGGAAAAGAGGTGAATCGAACACCTAGGTCTAAAAGACAACACGTAGCAAGTGTCTTACCCTACCAATGGAGACTCTTCCTTATCGAACTAGATCAGCCTCGAACCGACATCTATTTCCGTGACAGGGAAATCCTTTACCAATTAAGTTACTAATTCTTATATTACGTTTAATTGTAATAAGTATAGAGATACTCTCTAAATTTATAAATGTTATTTTTATATTTATTTGTATATTCTTTAGAATATTTTTTATATTTGTCATTTTATTTGTATATTTATGTACAAAAAGATTCATCTTATATAACGCCTAATCTTATGCGTATATAGATATTATTCTATATTAGGAGACAAGAGATTCGAACTCTTAAAACAATTATGTACTAAATTTACAGTTTAGCCCTTCTTACCAATAAAGGAACCCTCCTTTTTATATAATAAATATATAAATTTTTAAATAACGTTAAAGCTAATTAATCCCGCGCAACTTCCACTACGCGAACCGTATTTCGACTTAACACTAATTAAAGTTATGCACACGAAGAATTCTAACAATAGAATAATGTCAATTTACAAAATTTACTAAAGTTTAGAAAAGCAAACTTACTGCATATACTTCTTTCAGCATGTGACGAGTGGTTAGTACCAATCCAAGGAACATTCACCGTGACATGGTGATTCACGATTACTAGTAATTACTTATTCATGTAGTCGAGTTTCAGACTACAATCCTTTATTTTCTATCCTATTTTCTGAGATTAGCTCGAATTTTCATTTTTGCATCTCTTTGTATAGGCATATGTGGCACGTCTATAGCCCTTAGCATTTGGGCCATGATGACTTGTATTTGTCCCTTTTCTCTCTCTTAATTCTAAGATCGAATACTTTATAGTTTCATTTTAAAAATAAAGTCAGGGATTACGTTAATTCCATGGAAACCATAGTTTCACAACATTAACTGAAAACAGCCGTGCAACTCCTGTAAAATATACAAGCTAAGGTAAGGTTTTTCGTGGATCATCGAATTAAACAACATACTTCACTACTGGTGTTAGAAACGGTCTAGTGATTTCAGTTCCTGTGTTGCCACATTACTCTTGAGGTGAAATGCTTACATTTTCATTTATAGACTAAGTTTTGTTATTACTATATTATAATAATCCTATCCTAACCTATGGCATTCATCGTTGACTGCAAAGACTACTGGGGTAACGAGTCCCGTTCGTGATCTATGCCTTCGTCCTTCAACGTCAGTTGTTACATAAAGAGTTGCCTTCGCCTTTACAGAGTCCCTAAAGTATCACAGAATATCAGCTCTCCACTCTAAGTACTACTCTCTTATATAAAACTCTAGTCAAGTACTTACCTATTACTGGTTATATTGACCGTTTAAGTACCCTTTAAACCTAATTAAGATGAATAATACTAGTCTTATACGTATTACCGCGACTGCTGGCACGTATTTGGTCAAGACACAATATATATACTGTCATTATCAATATATAGACAAAGTTTTATTCAATTACAATACAATTCTATAGATATTTAGTACATTATCAAAGATAATATAAAAATAACAAATAGAACTTATCACTTTTCCAAGTTGCCAGTTCAGGCGTTAGCCCATTGACCAAGATTCCCCACTGCTGTACTAACTTGCATTGGGTTTTTCTCAGACCCAATGTGGTCGATCAACTTTTCAGTTTCGACTACGGAAGTCACTGGCTAGTTAGGCTATAACCCTAACTACTACCTATTCCGAAGATACTTATAATTCTCTTAGAGCGGAAATTTATTTTCCTTTTGGTATTATGAAGGATTTACCTTCACTCTAAGGCCGACTTAAATATCGTTATACTCACCTGTACACCACTTTTTAATTCAAAATTAAAACGTACGATTAGCATGTGTCAAGCACTTGGACAGTATTCAATCAGAGCCATCACCAAACTCAACTATTTTATTTTTGATATATTTTGGTATATCACTACACGATCTAATTTATTTAGATAATATATTTCTGTTTAATTCTTTTTAAACAGCTTTTGATTTTATAATAAATGGAGAATTATAAACTATTTAATGTATGTTTAATATCTAGTATACAAATTTAAACTTAATTTCTCACTATATTTTTTAGTAATAGATAACTATTATAATTTATTTTCTATATTAAGATGTTTTAATTTTTATTAATCTAATCGTTTAGATAAATTTTTATTGTTGTATAATTTTCCTACATTACTTTCATTCTCACATTTTTTTATTGTTGTTATTTTATTTTATTTTTTTATTCCCACCATCCTGCCCGTTCTTTAGTAGAACCCTATCTATTTAATAATAATTTTTTATTTAAAGTTTATTAGTGTAAGTCTAATCCATCTTTAATATAAGAACTTGTTAACACAACAAACACTTGAGCTTGTATGAAAGCGATAGCAAATTCTAATCCTGAGAAAGCGATTATAAATGTTAATGGGATTAATCCTATTACAAAGAAGATTATTCCTGAATTCATAATGTTATAAACGAATCCACTTAATATAGCTAATAACATGTGTCCAGCTGTAATATTAGCTGCTAATCTTAATCCTAAAGATACATTTCTAGCTAAGTATGAAATAAATTCTATAATAACTAATAATGGTAATAATCCTAATGGACAACCAGCAGGTACTAATAATGAGAAGAATTTTAATCCGTGTTTTTGGAATCCTAATATTGTAGCTCCTAATACTATTGTGAAACTTAAAGCAAATGTTAAAGCGAAATGTCCTGTTGAAGCGAAGCTATAAGGTATCATTCCTATTAAGTTATTTATTAATACGAATACAAATAATGTGTAAATAAATGGGAAATAAACTTGTCCGTTTCCAGCGTTTATTTGTCCTGTTACTATGTTATGTATTGTAACGTATAATGATTCTTGAGCAATAGATCAGTTGTTACTTACTAATTTATTGTAGTTTGTTGCTACGATACTTAATACTAATGTAATTAAAGCACCGATTGTTAAATATAATCCTATATTTGTTAATGATAAATGTATGTTACCACCTAATATTTCTAAGTTTAAGATGTCTCTTATTTCAAATTGTTCTAAAGGACTTCTTACTTCTGTAAATAATGTGTTATTTGTGAACATAAAGTAGTTTTGACTACGAAAATAAATATTTCTTTACAAATCTTATTGTTATAATTTTTAAATTATATTATATTTTATTTATAAACATACGTGATAAGAATAAACGTACGATTCTTGGTAAAATATATTTAGATAAAACATATAATACGAAAACTATGATTGCAAAAGCAAACACGATTTCGTTCATGTAATAAAATGGTGTTAATTGTGGCATATTTATTTGTTTATTTCTTTTTATAATACGTAATTTAGGTTAAACGTAGGGAAATTAATTTGAACTTAATTATTGTATAGTTATTAATTATACACTATAAATTAAGCTGTTCATTGAGTAATCTAATGTGTTTATAATAATAGAAGGATATACTCCTAATACTACTGTAAATACAACTAAGATTATCAACATTGTAAACTCTCTTTTATTTACGTCATAGATACTTTCTTCTAAGAATCTTGTAAATGATCCTCCGAAGGCTATTCTGTTAAACATGTATATAGTATAAGCAGCTGAGAATACTATAGATGAACATGCGAATACACCTAATATTGGTAATCTTTCTACTACTCCATATAATGACATGAATTCACCTACAAAGTTTAGAGTTAATGGAGCTCCACAATTACCTAATGCTAAGATAAAGAATAAAATAGCAAAGATCGGCATTAATTGTGTTACACCTCTGTAGAAGAATATACTTCTAGTACCAGTTCTATCATATAATACACCACCAGCACAGATAAATAATCCACTAGATACAAATCCGTGAGCTAATCCTAAAACTATACTTCCTTCTAATCCTTGGATTGTATTACTAAATATTGCTATTAAGTAAACAGCAGCGTGACAAACTGAACTATAGGCAATTAATTCTTTTACGTCTGTAGTTCTAATAGTACTAAAACTAGCATATATAATTGTTATTACTCCTATTGTATAAATTACAAATGTATAATCTAATGAAGCTTTAGGTAATATTGGTAAGATTAATCTAAATATTCCATATAAACTTAATTTTAACACAATAGCAGCTAATACTATACTACCACCTAAAGGTGATTCAACGTGAGCTTTTAATAATCAATTATTCAAGAATATTGTAGGTGTTTTTACAGCAAAAGCTATAAATATTCCTACAAATAAGAATACTTGAGTTTTATATTCAAAATTTAATTTAAATAATGTATCAAAATCTGTACTTCCCATTACTGATGAAGTAGTTAATATAGATAATAATAAGAATAATGATCCTCATAATGTATATAAGAATAAGTAATAACTAGCTGTTACTTTATTATCTGATCCAAATATACCTACTAATATAAATAATGGAGGTAAAATACTTTCGAAGAAAATATAGAATAACATAACGTCTAATACCATAAATACAGCTAATAATAATGTTTCTAATAATAACATAATTATGATATAAGATTTAATATTTTCTTTAATAGAGTCTCAGTTAGATAATAAAGCTATAGGCATTATAATTGTAGTTAATAATACAAAGTATATTGATATACCATCTATTCCTAAATAGATATCAAATGTTTGTACGTTATAATGTTCTTGTACAAATTGAAATTGATTTGTACTATTATTAAATAATAAGTATAAAACTAAAGATATAATTAAATTTATAACACTAGTAATAAGTGCTATACTTTTAATATAAGTAGTTGAGCTTTTTTTATATGCATCAACACTAGATACTAAAATTGTACCAACAACAGGTACAGCTAATAATGAAGATAATATCATAGAAGGAGATATTATAAAGGGACTTTAGATTATGGATATGCTTATGGACATGCATTTCAAAGCAAAGAATACGTTAGAATAATCCAACGTTAATTAAACTAATGTTGAATATGTATAATACTGCAGGTACTAACATAATAAAAGCGAATAGTATAGGTAATAAAACTGTTCAACAGAATCCCATTAATTGGTCAAAACGTATTCTTGGGAATGACGCTCTAACTCAAATAAATAAGAATACCATAGCTGAAGCTTTTACTCCTAAACTTATACTATACATTAAACCAGTTAAAGTAGATGTAGTTTCTTTTAATGAGTTATAATCAACAGATTCAGTTAAGTCTACGTTAAATAAATAAGCATAAACTGAACTAACTAAGTCAAATCAATATAAAAGATCAAATACTAAGTAACCTCCAAAGAATAATATACTAGTTAATATACACATAATAACTATACTAGCATATTCAGCTAAGAAGAAGAAAACGAATATAACACCAGCGTGTTCTGTCATAAATCCACTAACTAATTCTGATTCAGCTTCAGCTAAATCAAATGGGGCTCTATTTGTTTCAGCTACAGATCCTATAAAGAATATAATAACTAAACAGAATAAAGGTATAGCTAATCATATAATTTTTTGGAATTGTACGTTAATGTTTAAGTTTAAACTATTAGTTATCATTATAACAATTAATAATACAGAACTTAAAACTAATTCGTAAGCAATTAATTGAGCAGTACTTCTTAAAGATCCTAAGAAAGCATATTTACTATTGGCACTTCATCCAGCTAATAATATTCCATATGTAGCTAAAGATGATACAGCTAATATAAATAAGATTCCTAATTCCATATCCCCTAATACAATACCAGGAGCATAAGGTATTACAGCATATCCTAATAATCCGAAGATTAAAGTTATTATAGGTCCTAAGAAGAATAATAACATATTAGCTTGTGTTGGAGCAACATATTCTTTTAAGATTAATTTTAAGGCATCAGCAAAGGCTTGTAATAATCCGTAGTAACCTACAGCATTAGGCCCTAATCTTCTTTGCATACTAGCCATAGTTTTTCTTTCAGCAACTGTTACATAAGCAACTACTAATAAAGCAGGTAACATTAATATAACAGTTTCTATTACAGAAATTAAAGTTATAGGTAAATTCATAAAGTATTTATAAAAATTAATTAAAAGGAAACCTTAAGGTCTCCTTTATATCCAGGACTAACCCTTGAAATTGGTTTTAAGTCTTTTGAACTCTTCAGCTTGGCTTAATATATTTGATGTATAATTAGGTTGTTCTACCTTAATTGTACTAAATAAATTATTACCTTTATCTAAAAGAGTTTCGATCTTGTCGATCCTATCTTGTAAGATTCCGTCAAGAATTTTATATTTGGTTACTATAAGTTTTTCTGTAGCAGCATCATGATTATTCATAATTGATATATCATGTCCACTAGCATCATTTATAACAAGAATATCATAACTTGCTAAATGATGGTTAAATTGGTTAATAAAACTACCAAATTGTGTTAATAATGGTGTTAAATCAGCAGTAATAGCTTCTAATGCAGTTATGCATTCTATTGTACTAATAGTACGTTTACTTATTCTGTTATTTAAATCGAATAAGGTTTTAAATTGAAAATTGTTTTTCATAAAGATCATAGTTAATAATAATAAAAATTGGTTAAACATTCCAAAGAAATGTCTAAAATCCGGGACTAACCCTCAAATCGCAAATGCAATGTAACGTGGTATTAGAATAATAAGTATTTATTCTATTTATTTTAAATGGCACAAAATAATTATATTCGTACATTTTTAGATATATGGTTGTATATAATTTCTAATATAAAGTTAATTATATCAGTATAGTTATAGATATATTATATATAATATATCAGTCCTAATTTCTACTATAATCGAAAAAAGTCTTGCTCAGATATACCCAGATATAGCAAAGACTGCCTGAAAGTTTTCTTGGCTTAAAGCACAATCTATTATGGATATAATATGTAAAAAAAAGTAAATGTGGGCGTATGTTCGTGTATTGTCTATAACGAAAATTTCGTAAAGACAAGTCTCATCCTAGAATCGAACAAGGATCATAATATTAGAAGTATTAGGCTCTACCATTGAGCTAATGAGACTTAAATATTAAGAATAATATTTATTATGATTGTAATGGTAAACTTACAAAAGCGTGAGGTTTAGGTGGGCTTGATAATCCTCATTCTAAACTACTGTATGATCTGTTTAAGTTAGCTTGTAAGATATCTGTATAGAATCCAGGAATTAATCATGGGTTTCTACTTGCTACATTACCGTCTACTAATTGTCTGTAAACAATATGTAAGAATAATCCAGCTGATATAACACTAATTATAGATCCAATACTACTGATATAGTTTCATCCTGCGTAAGCATCTGGGTAATCTCCAATTCTTCTAGGCATTCCTTGTAATCCTAAGAAATGTTGTGGGAAGAATGTAACATTAACTCCGATGAAGAATAATCAGAATTGTACTTTTGCTAATTGTATGTCATAGTTTAATCCTAAGATTTTAGGTATTCAGAAGTATCATCCTGCAAAGATTGCAAATACAGCTCCCATACTTAATACATAGTGGAAGTGAGCAACAACGTAGTATGTATCGTGGAATGCGATATCTAATGAAGCATTAGCTAATACAACTCCTGATAATCCTCCTAAAGTAAACATAAATACAAATCCTAATGAGAATAACATGGCTGGAGTCATTTTAATAGATCCTCCGTAACATGTTGCTAATCATGAGAATATTTTAATTCCTGTTGGTACAGCAATTATTAAAGTAGCGGCTGTGAAATAAGCTCTAGTATCAACGTCTAATCCAACTGTATACATGTGGTGACTTCAAACGATAAATCCTAAGATACCAATAGACATCATAGCATAAACCATTCCGATGTAACCGAATATAGGTTTGTTAGCACTAGCTGATATTGTAGTACTTATTATTCCGAATCCTGGCACGATTAAGATATAAACTTCAGGGTGTCCGAAGAATCAGAATAAGTGTTGGAATAATATAGGATCTCCTCCTCCAGCAACTTCGAAGAATGAAGTGTTAAAGTTACGATCTGTTAATAACATTGTTATTCCTCCAGCTAACACAGGTAATGATAATAATAATAATATAGCTGTTATACCTACAGCTCATCCAAATAATGTTAATTTGTGTAAGCTTATACCTGGTGTTCTCATATTAGCTATAGTAGTAATGAAGTTCATAGCTCCTAACATACTACTTATACCAGATAAGTGTAATGCAAAGATGGCTAAGTCAACACTAGGTCCACTGTGACTAGCTAATCCTGATAAAGGTGGGTAGATTGTTCATCCTGTTCCCGCTCCTCCTTCTATACAGGCTGAGAAGATTAATAATAATAAAGATGGTGGTAATAATCAGAAACTTATGTTATTTAATCTTGGGAAAGCCATATCTGGACCTCCTACCATTAATGGCATTAAGAAGTTACCAAATCCTCCAATTAAAGCTGGCATAACCATAAAGAATATCATTAATAAAGCGTGAGCTGTAACGATACTGTTATATAATTGATTGTTAGCTATGAATTGAACTCCTGGTCCACTTAATTCTAATCTTATTAATACAGACATTGCTGTTCCTAATAATCCTGAGAATAAAGCAAATATTAAATATAATGTTCCTATATCTTTGGCATTTGTAGAATTAAATCATCTTTCTACACCCATTGACATTTGTGATCTAAGATTTAAAGTACTTTGTATCAACGTATTTTTTAAATAGAATTCATAATGCTTTAATATTACTATTTTAATAATAGTATAATGAACTTAGTGAATTTCTATTAAAACATGAAAATATTTATAGTATAAATACTATGAATTCTAATATAATACTAGTTATTTAATAATTTATTTTATGGTTATTCTATATACTAAGTATAGTAATTTATTGAAATAGGTAAGTATTATATATTTTGAGTCTATGTTTAAGTTTAAATTTTGAAGATTATGGAGGAATCGAACCTCGAACTGACGATTTGCAATCGAAGTGTAAACCATTTACGTCATAATCTTTTAGTAATGATTATATTACTAAATGTTCTAACGAATTATTTATTGTTTCTTTGAGCTAAGTCTATTAATGTATTTTCTAATACACTAACAGCTGGCATTAATATTAAGAAGTAAGCAAAGTATAATGCAGCACTGATTTGTCCGAATTCGATGAATGGACTTTCAACGTGTTTTGCTCCTAATTGTAATAATACTAAGAAGTTAGCAATAAAGATATAGAAGATTATTTTACTTAATGGTCTGAATTGTAATCCTTTTGTTGTACCTAAATCAGCATAAGGTAAAACTACTAAGATAGCTAAAGCAGCGAACATTGTAATAACTCCTAATAATTTGTTAGGGATAGATCTTAATATTGCATAGAATGGTAATAAGTATCATTCTGGAACAATAGCAGCTGGTGTTTGCATTGGATTAGCAGGGATATAGTTATCACTGTCTCCTAATACATTAGGCATGAAGAATACGAATAAGCTTAATCCAAACATAAACATAAAGATTGTTATTAAATCTTTAAATAAGTAGTAAGGTGCAAATGGTACTCTGTCATAGTAACCTGGAACTCCTAATGGGTTACTTGCTCCAGCTGTTTCGTGTACAGCGATTAAATGCATTAATACTAATGCAGCTAAGATAAATGGTAACACGAAGTGTAAAGCAAAGAATCTATTTAATGTAGCATTGTTAACTGAGAATCCTCCTCAGATAAATTCTACTATATCTTGTCCTATTCATGGGATAGCACTGATTAAGTTAGTAATAACTGTAGCACCTCATAATGACATTTGTCCATAAGGTAATACGTATCCTAAGAAACCTGTTCCAATCATTAAGATTAAGATAACTACTCCTAATACTCAAGCTAATGTTCTAGGAGCTCTGTATGATCCGTAGTAGAAACCTCTTCCGATGTGTAAGTACACTAAGAAGAAGAATGCTGATGCTGTGTTACTATGTAAGTAACGAACTAATCATCCGTTATTTACATCACGCATTATGTGTTCTACAGAGTTAAAGGCTTCAGCAACACTAGGGTTATAGTGCATAGCTAAAGTAACTCCTGTAATTATTTGTATACCTAAACATAATCCTAATAAAGATCCGAAGTTTCATAGGTAGTTAATATTTGTTGGTTGTGAGTGATCAATTACGTATGCATTCACAAGTTTTAATAAAGGATGACTTTTTAAAATTCTCATATTTGTTTTTATTTTATTTTGTTTTGTAGAAAAATATAATTGAAATTTATTTATTTAAAATAAGTATAAATTTTTATTATTTAGTATTATATACTATAGTAGCATATGGAATGAAATTCATAATAAATTTTTGAAAATGGGTAAATTTTAGTTGTTAATTAATAAATTAGTTTTTATTTGAGTCCATGTATTTATTTACACCTATTAATACTAAAACAGATGTTAAAGTAATAGTAGTAGCTATATCTGCAAATACAGATACAAATGTAAATATAGATACATAGAAACATACACCAATTAAGATATATAAAGCATAGTCTGTAACTATTCCTTTATGTAATCCTGACATTGTTTTACTTCCTTGTAATAAAGCAACACTTAATCCATAAGGTCCAACTCATTCTATACTACCTTTATCTAAGATTTTAGTAGTTTGACCACCAATATCTAAGGCTGTATTAACAATGAATTTGTTATAGAAATATTCAACTAAGAAACGTTGGTTAAAGAAACCAAATATATAGTATCCTATGTTAGTAAATTTAAAGTCAGTAATAGCTTTTGGCATAAATTCTGGATATATAACAGCTATTGCAGAGAATGATACTGTTAAGAAGAAAGGTAATAATTTAAAGAAAGTAGGAACTCCAAATTCTGTATCAATTAAGATTTCATGTAATGGATGAATAAATATACTATTGTCAGTAAAGAATCCTGATCCCATTCCTATAAATATATCTTTTGTTAAATATCCAAAGTAGATAGAGAATATAGCTAATATTACTAAAGGTAAGCTTAAGAAGATATCTCCTTCGTGAGCATGTCTATAATAATTTATAGGTCCATTAGGATTAGCTAAGAATGTTAAGTATAAAACTTTTACAGAATATAAAGTAGTAAATATAGCAGCAATAACAGCTATAACGTATACGTCTATACTACTAAAGTAATATTGTCCGTATGCAGATTCTAAGATAAAATCTTTACTATAGAATCCTGTCATAAATGGGAAAGCAACTAAACTTAAACTAGCTATTAATATAACTGTATAAGTTAAAGGTAAGTAAGAAATTAAACCTCCATATCTTCTTAAATCTTGGTTATCAGCTACAGCGTGTATAACTGCACCAGCTCCTAAGAATAATAATCCTTTATAGAAGGCGTGATTTACTAAATGGAATATAGCAATATTATAAGAAGATAATCCTATAGCTATAACCATCATACCTAATTGACTCATTGTAGAATAAGCAATAATTTTTTTAATATCTTGTTGGAAGAAACCTACTAATGAACTAAATACAGTAGTAACAGCTCCTAATCATAGACATATTAATAAAGTTGTAGAGCTATATTCTAATAAAGGAGATGAACGTATTAATAAGTATACTCCAGCAGTAACCATAGTAGCGGCGTGAATTAACGCAGAAACTGGTGTAGGACCTTCCATCGCCATAGGTAATCAGATGTGTAATCCTACTTGGGCACTTTTCGCCATTGCTCCTATTAATAAGCAAATACTTACAATTGTAATAACGTCTCCGTTAATATAAGGTGATAATGAGAACACTACACTATAATCTAAACTTCCTCAACAGGCTAATAAAATAAACATTCCTAATGTTAAGAATGCATCACCAACTCTGTTAGTTAAGAAAGCAGCTAAAGAACTTTGGTTAGCGGCAATTCTAGTGAATCAGAAACTAACTAGTAAGTATGAACATACTCCTACTCCTTCTCATCCTACGAACATTAATAAGTAATTATTACCAGTAACTAGTATAATCATCATAAATGTGAATAAGCTTAAGTAGCTAAAGAATCTTTGACTGTGTGGGTCATGACTCATATATCCGATAGAGTAAAAGTGTACTAATGAACTAATCACTAAAACAGGGATTAACATAGATACAGTTAAACTATCAAATTGGAAACTTCAAGCAATGTTGAATGTTTCGCTATCTAATCATTTAAATAAAGGGATAGAAACAGGGTTATTGTTCATTCCTACTTCAAAGAAAGCGATGATAGCTAAACCTGTTGTAGCAAATAAGCATAAACAAGTTATTATACGACTTCCTGTCACTCCGACTTTTCTACCAAAAAAACCGGAAACTATAGATCCTAATAAAGGTAATATTATAATACTTAAATACATTAT
The DNA here is from genome assembly GCA_009725065.1 of Utricularia reniformis. NCBI lineage: Eukaryota > Viridiplantae > Streptophyta > Magnoliopsida > Lamiales > Lentibulariaceae > Utricularia > Utricularia reniformis. The sequence continues at coordinate 19,259 of RWGZ01000017.1, forward strand.
TTATATTCTATTGCGATACTTCCTCTAAGTCTATAAAAGGCAACTAAGATTGCTAAACCAATGGCAGATTCTGCACCAGCAATAACAATAATATAAATAGCATATGTTTGTCCTATAATATCGTCAAGGTTAATTGAACTTGTTAATATTAGAAATGTTATAGATAATAGCATTATTTCTATAGAAATAAGCATTAATATTATATTTTTTCTATTAAATATGAATCCTAAGATTCCTATTAAAAAAAGTACTAAGGTTAAACTCATATTAAAGTTTACATATTTTCAAATTATTCACAATGTTACCATCCTTTAAGAAATAATAACATGTAAGGGTATTGTAGAGTCGAACTACAATGTTGATATCCGTAGTATCATATTTTACCAATTAAATTAATACCCTTTAATTTAAATAATATACAAATATATTAAATAAATTTATTGTTTGTTTGTTTTAAGATGTTGTTATATTAGGCGTTATATAATCAGCTAATAAATTGGTCTGTACTTTTTGATTCAATAACTATAGGCATTGAACTGTGTAAGATACCACATATTTCTGAACATTGTCCATAGAATACTCCTTGTCTGTTAACAAATATACTGAATTGATTTAATCTTCCAGGATATGCGTCACATTTAATAGCTAAAGATGGACAAGCATATGAGTGTATAACGTCACCTGATGTAACTACAAATCTTATGTTTGTTAACTCTGGTATAATAACTCTGTTATCAACCTCTAACATTCTTAATCCACCGTCTTCTAAGTCTGAATCAGGAACGATATAAGAATCGAATTCTATAAATTCTTCGTTAGAGTCCACGAAGTCTGGATATTGGTAACTTCAATATCATTGGTGACCTTCTGCAACAATTGTCATAGATGGGTCGTTAACTTCATCCATTAAATATAATAATTTAAAAGATGGGAAAGCAATTAATATTAATATTAAAGCTGGTGTAATAGTTCATATTAATTCGATTAATGTTCCGTGATTTGAGTATTTGTGAGAAATAGGTGATTTGTCTTCTGCGAAGTTTTTCACTATAGAGAACATTACTCATGCTACAGCAAATAAAATTAATACTAAGTAGTACATGATATTGTCATGTAATTCTATTAATCCTTCCATTTGAGGTGTAGCACTATCTTGGAAATATAATCCTCACGCTTCAGGAGCGTCAAAGCTTATAAATGTATTAAATAAATTTTTCATTATAAAATATAGTACTGAAATTTCTATTTAGTTAAATAGAATTGAATAATATTTTTCCCACCCACCTCAACCCATTATATGTTTTCTAACTTAAACTAGTTAAATTAGGCAACGTATAATAATAATAAAGCCATCATTAATGCGAATAACGCAGTAGCTTCTGAGAAAGCGAATCCTAAAATTGAGTAAGAGAATAATTGGTTTTTCAATGAAGGGTTTCTAGCAACACCTATGATTAAGCAACCGAATACTACTCCGATTCCTACTCCAGCTCCTGCTAATCCTACAGTAGCTAATCCTGCTCCGATAATTTTTGATGATTGTAACATATTTTTTGATAATTTGAAACATAGAAATCTCGTAATTGTAATATTGTATTACTTAGAAAGTAAATTTCATAAATCTAAAATATTCATTTAGATAATTTATCTAAAGAAGTTTATTAATAAGAATTAATAAATAAATATGTATGTTGATTATTTGTTTTCAACAAATGTGTTAATATAGTTTTTTGATTTTTGAAAGTAATCATAAGATTGTCTACTATCAATTTTCAAAGCACCTTTACCTAATTCGAATACGAATCCGGCTGTAATTATAGCTATAAATAATAATACTACGATTAATCCGTAGATACCATTTTCATAGATACTTAATCCAAATGGATAAATTACTAAGATTTCTAAATCTAATAGTAAATAAACTAATGCAAATATAAAGAATTTTACTCCGAATTGTGTTCTATTTTGCCCTAAGAAACTATGGAATCCACATTCAAATATACTATATTTTTCTTGATAAGGATTGTGAGGTGCTAAAATAAAATTTAATGCTAAGAATAAAACACAAATTATACATACAAAGATAAATAAGAATGTAACTCCGCTCATTTTAACTATTAAATAAAATTTGTACCAATATGGTACCCATGCTTAGTCATTCTTTGTTCATAAATAAGAATAATAATATTGTCATTGTTATAGTAGCTATAACGAATGAGATTGAACTTGATATTACTATGTTATTATGGTTAAAGCTTACATTTTGAACTTCTTTATTATTTTTCAAAATTGTAGCTTGTAAGTTTAAATTAGTTAAAGCTGTGTTAACTTTATAATCAGGTTTACTGAAGAACATTTCTTTAATAATAGTTAAATAATATACTCCACCTATTACACTTGTTAATATAGCAACTATTGATAAGAATATTAATCCTTTATCTAATGCAGCACTTAATACCATCTGTTTACCGAAGAATCCTACTAATGGAGGTATACCGGCAAATGAGAAGATAGTTATAGCTAAACTTAAAGCTAATACTGGATTAATATAGAAGAATCCTTTTAATTGGCTAACTAATTGGATTGGAGAATTAGTTTTGTCTAATAATTCTTCATGTTCTTTATTTTCACTTGTATAACAGTATAATGAGTAACCCATAGCTATGATTATAACAAAAGCATTTAAATTACTAATAATATATTGTGTTAAGTAGAAAATAAGAGCTTGAGTAGATTCTATACTAGAAATTCCTAAAGCTAATAACATAAATCCAACATGAGATATTGTACTATATGCTAATAATCTTTTAATTCTGTATTGTGTTAAACCTACTACTGTACCAACAACTAATGAGAATAATGAACTAACTAATAAAATTATTGTTCAATTCATTTCTGAGAAATTGTTATTAGTATAATATACTAATTGTAATAATAATATAAATATAGAGATTTTGGCAATTAAAGCAACAAAAGTTGTAACTAATGTAGGTATTGCATCATAAACATCTGGTGATCAGAAGTGGAATGGAGCAGCACTAACTTTAAATAAGAATCCTATAGTGAATAATATTAAAGCAAAATTAATATAATTAGGGCTATATCATAAATCTGTACTGTTTATATCACTGATAGAAGTTATAATATATAAGCTATCTAAAGAAGTACTTCCTGAGTTAGCATATAATAAACCTGTACCTAATAATATGAAACAAGAACTTAATCCACCTAATAAGAAATACATTAATCCACCTGTAGTAGATAATTCTGAATTTCTATAGATAGTACTTAAGATATATAATCCATAACTTTGTAATTCAATAGCTAAGAAGATAGAAACTAAGTCATTAGTAGACATTAAGAAAATAGCTCCAGTAACTATAAATAATAAAATTAAAGGATATTCTATAATTTTAAATTGTTCTCCCATTTTATTTATTATTTTTGTATTATAGTATGAGAAAGTAGTAAATAATAAATTAGGTAAAGTAGAGCTTTCTGCCACTCAAACTTTTCTAGGGTAGAAACTTGTTAAACTTAATATTAGTATACTTACAACGAAAACAAAAATATGGAAAATTTGTGTAACGTTAGTCATTAATAATAAACCTCCGTGTAATCCTAAACCTTTAGTAACTACAGCTAAAGAAGCTAAATCATTTAATATACAGTAAGCTAATATAATCATTGCTATTCTGTTATATAGAATAGAAATATCACGTCTTAAATTTACGGCGTTAGATAGTAAAAGAGAAATAATTGATAATATTATCATAGTAAAAATTAATTAAATATAATAGGGGAAATACATTTAAAATAAAAATATAAAACCCCGTAGCCTTGGGAGAGAATTGAACTCTCATTATCAATGTATGAGATTGAAGTTTTGACCGATTAAACTACCTAGGCTTAAAAGGGTAAGAATCAGGGCTCGAACCTGAGACCTGCTATGCCACAAATAGCTGCTCTACCAACTGAGCTATAATTACCTTATTATCTCGAGGTGATTCGAACACCTATAAACGAATACCAAAAATTCGGGACTTACCTATTAGTCAACGAGATATATTACAGATAACAAGACTTGAACTTGTACAACATTACTGTTATTTCTGCCTAAAAGAAATTTGTCTACCAATTCCAACACATCTGCTTAATATATAGTATATAAGTATATGTAGAATATATTCATAGGTAATTCTTTACTATATGTTCTAATGTATAGATTAGGACTTATAGGATTCGAACCTATATTTTGAGGATTAAAAGTCCTATGCATTCACCATTATACTAAAGTCCCAAATGCCCGAGGTAAGACTTGAACTTACAGCCTAAACAACTTCAGTGTTCCGCTCGACCAATTGAGCTTCACGGGCTTGTTAAAAAGTGGAGATACTCGGAATCGAACCAAGACTGCTAACGTGCAAAGTTAGAATTCTACCAATTGAATTATATCCCCTTATAATAAATTTATTAAATTTATATATATATCTATCTGAGAAAGGACTTGAACCTTTACGGGCTATTCCCACGCTATCTTAAGTAGCGACTGTCTACCATTCCAGCACTCAGACTTAGGGCTACAGTGACTTGAACACTGATAAGTACTGTTATGAGCAGTATGCTTTACCGATTAAGCTATAACCCTATAAAAAATCTAAATAGTATGCGGCTAAAGGATTCGCACCAATTTCTTCCGGGCATGAGCCGAATATGTTACTATTACACTAAACCGCAGTTAGACTAGACAGGATTCGAACCTGCGGTGGTAGCATCGAAAGAGCTATGTCGTAACCACTTGACTACTAATCCTTAGATTTTTCGAAAGTCCAGTGCAAGTATCGCACTTGCTTCTATTGATTACAAAACAATTGCATTACTTTTATGCTAACCAGACGGTATAATGATATATTGTGTATTTAGTATTTTATTAAATTAGTACTTTCATCTTGAAAATCTCTTGATTCTTACGGAGAAAGCCTATTTCGTAGTATTCTGCTACGTATATTTAAGAAATATCTTAAGATAAGCTTCGTGCCTATATGCTTTCAGCACTTATCTTTCACTAACTTAGCTTTCCTACCGTGCTTATGCTATTTATTTATCTTAGTGAGAGAAACATCCCTAGTATATAAATATACAGTGAATAATA
>RWGZ01000018.1:0-24194 GCA_009725065.1 Utricularia reniformis
TTAATTTCTGGTTGCCAGAAGGAAGATGATAAGATGCATGGTTTGTACATCATGAAATTAGTGAGATCATTCTGTTCTTCATTCAGTGAGGAAAAAGGTAAAGTCTTTGTGCTAATTTCTGTTGAGTTTTTTTCCATGGACATTTCGGTTATATCCAATTTATGTATCCACCAGATTAATTCCTTTGCTTTCTAGTAAAATTGTTATTATTCATAAATCAGATGTTGGGTGCATTTTTCATCTATATTAGGTGATCCCTTTGAACATGTAGCCTCTGTGCTCGTAAACATATCACAGAAAGAAGCTGGACGAAAGCTTCTTCTTGACCCCAGGAAAGGACTTTTGAAGCAAATCATTCGGCAGTTTGATTCGTCTAGCTTGTTGAGAAAGAAAGGGGTATTGTTGCTTCCTTCTTCTTCCTAGTTAGGGTTGTTATTCGATCCGAATGAGATGAGTTTGACTTATTCGTATTCGTTCATATTATAATTCGAACGCAAAAATTTATTTGAACATTGTTCATATTTCTTAAATTTCGTTCGTGTTCGTATTCATGTTCATTTGTATTTGGATCCGTTCATTTGTGTTCAAGATTGTGTTTACTTTTCGTTCGTGTTCGTGCATAAATAGTATAAAAAATACTCAAATACGGACACGAATGAGTCAAACACTGTAAATCCTAGTTTAGTTATTGACTAGGAGTGAATTTGTTTTCTTATTTCAGGATTTATTCATTAGTAATAATTAAATGTTACATTTTCTTGCAGGTCTCCGGAACAATAAGAAACTGCTGTTTTGAAGCTGAAAGTCAGCTGCAGAATCTGCTTCTGATATCTGAGTTTCTTTGGCCAGCTTTACTTCTTCCAGTCGCAGGAAATAAGGTAAATATTCTGTATCTCAAACACGACAGCCTTCTCTTAATCACTCTTCTAACATTGCAGATTTACAGTAAGCAAGACACATCCAAAATGCCCCTTGAGCTAGCTACTGCACTCTCAATAGAACGTGAAACCATAACTGATCCCGATATTCGCATTCAAGCACTCGATGCTATATACTTGCTCATGCTACAGGTGTTTCAGAACAACATCTTCCTTCTGATCCAAAAACTGTTAATAATTCATTCATCTTTCGGTTTCATTCACTCACCGAACAAACTCGTTTATCTCAGGAAGGTGGAAGGAGAGCTTTCTGGTCAATTAACGGGCCTAGAATACTGCAGTTAGGGTATGAAAATGAAGAGAATCCTCAAGTCATGGAAGCATACGAGCGAATTGGTTCATTGGTACCGATGCATCTTCGTCTTTTACTCGTTATTTGATTTTGATTAGGATTCAGTGTTGTGATGAGCTCTTGAAACTTGCAGCTGATTCAAGAAGGTGGAGGAGCAAACGAAGACGATTCTATTCATCTTTCTTAGCAGTGGTGATCATTTTATTGTCGTCCATTGCTGCCAGAACTGGTGCTTCTTGGGCCTTTTTTGTAATTTATAGAAGAGTGAGGATGTCTTTGTGAATTCTTTTGGGCACAAATTTGATCCCAAAAATTTCATGATTTTGGTCATTTTGATCTTTAAAGTTTTATGATCGTAGTAATTGTGTTATTGTGATTCTCAAAATATCAACATGTCAAAATTTGTTTAATATTTTATAAGTTTTGACAAATTATAATATTTTATAATTTGTATGATATAATTGATTTTTGTTTTTTCTATTTCTATGGAGGAATTATTATTTCATTGAGTCCGTCTCCATTGCCTTCTCTTGTATTTTCTTCCAATATTTTCTATTTAGGTAATTGAGATCATCGATCAAAATCAAATTTTATGGATTGATTTGTGTATTTCATATATATAATATGCCAAATTGCAAATTTGGAGGATAAATCTGGCAAAAATTTAAAAATTTAGAGATTAAATATATTATTACAAATTATGAAAATTTGAAGATTGAAAGTTATAGTAAACTTTTAAAGTCATTGTTTTATCCTAGTAAACTTTTCTTTAATAATTTGAGTATTTAATTTACATTAAATTGGCCATCTTGATTAAACTGGGATTCTAAATGAATTGCCATAATTTTTGTTATTTTCATTATAAGAAAAATAAAAAAAAAGATATGTAAAGATAATTAAACAAAATCTAATTGCCATAATCTTATTTTATCAGAAAAAAATATAAGCTTATTACCTAATAACAGAACTCTTCAATACACGAGGAATGCCATACCTATATTCTCTTGGTAAATATACAATATAATATTCATTATAATATTTTTAAAACTATAAAAGGGGTTGTGGATTTGAGAAAGTTAAGATACTGACAATATTTATTAAAGATTAATGCACTTTATCATTAAAATTTAAAGTGATAGTTTAGTTAAATATAATTTTGAAAGATAATTAATACTAATTGAATATTTGATGTAACATGAGTATTTTTTAAAAAAAATTAAAAAGACCCTATGATGATATTTTATGAAGATATAATGAAATATTTAAATAAAATTAAATTAATTGTCAAAATCAAAATTCACTGAAATTTTCGAAATTCGTTAAATTTTTATTGAAAATTAAAATGTTGAGACCAAATTTAAATTGAGGAAAGTTTATGACATTTATTTAAGAATTAAGTATATTCAGTACATAAATTAAATTTATGGAAAGTTTCCATAATAAAATCAGATGAAATATTACCAAGTAACTTGGGGATTTGATTTGGATTTAGGAAATCTTCGAGGGCTTAACATAGAAACTAATATCTATAAATAGCTACGCTCCGAGGTAACACTCACAAATCATTCACACCCCAGCCAATAGTCGAGTTTACAAATCTCCTTTGCTATGGATTTCTACGTCGTTGATCCAAGATTCTACTATTACGGAGGAGCCGCTTCTTCATTTCCATATGCCTTTCCCGTCGGTTTTCCAGCGCCGGTGTGTTTCGCCGTTAATCATGTTCCTGCACGCGCCGTCCCTTCAATGGCTTATTACCCGGTTCAGTTTGGATACTGCAACTACACAGCAACGGCGTACAGAGAGAATCCCAGAAGATATATTCATCACGAAAGCTTTGATGCTGAGAGAATCGACGAGACGATAATACTCGATGCATCATTTTGACTTTGCTCGTATTTGTATGGTTGAATTTGAATGTTAATAAAAGTGTTTTCTTCTTTCAATTAATCTTCTGGGGTTTCAATTTCTTTATTGTTAATGAAGATTGCAAAGATTAAATGTAATTTATCATTATAATTTAAAGTAGTAAAATATAACTTCGAAAGAAAATTAAATAAAGTAGGTTACTAATTTAATCATTGATGTAAAATGAGCAAAATTTTAAAAACTCATACCTAGAAATATGATGATATTTTATTAAGACATAATCAAATATTTAAAAAGTAAATTAACGGTAGAAATTTAGAAAATTTAATGCTCATGTTTGAAATGGCGATTAAAAAATAATGGTAAGATGAAAAAAATGTACTGCGTTTGAATGGTGAGTAATCGTGATTTCATTAAATGATTTTTTCATCATGATTTTTAATTAATTTTGAATTTGAAAATATTTTAATAAAAAGAAAAATAAAATTTATAAATTACGTTTTGATTACATTTGGGGAAAATCTACTTTCAAGATACCATTATTTTTAATATTCAAATAAGCATAGTTTATATTGATATTTGGTTTGTACTAAATAGAACAAAATAAATATATATGAAAGTTTATAAATTTACATTATAAATTATGATAATCAAAATTATGAAATATTTAGAAACTGAAAGTTATATTTTCTGTTTTATTCTAGTAAACTTTTCTTTAAAATGTTACGTTGTATATTGTGTATTTAATTTACATTTAGAGTACACTTTTGAATTGGCGAATACCTTGATTAAATTGGGATCCTAATTCCTAAATGAATTAGCATATTATTTGTTATTTTCATTATAAGAAAAATAAAAAACAAAGATATGTAAAGATAATTAAACAAAATCTAATCCATCTTATTTTATTAGAAAAAATATATGTTTATTATTTTATTGGTAAATATACAATATACTATTCATTATAATTTTTTTAAAAACTATAAAAGGGGTTGTGGATTTGACAAAGTTGGGATACTATCAATATTTATTTAAAGATTAATGTAATTCATCATTAAAATTTAAGTGATAGTTTAGCAAAATATATTTCTAAAGATAATTAATTACAATAGGCTACTTACTGAATCTTTGATGTAACATGAGTACATTTTTAAAAATCTCGAAATACCTAGAAATATGATGATATTTGATGAAGACAATAAAATATTTAAATAAAAATAAAATCATGATAGAACCCAAATTCACTGAAATTTTCAAAATTTGCCAAATTTTCGGTGAAATTTAAAACGTTGAGCTAATTTGATTCGTTATAATACTACAGTTTTTGTATCGAATATACTTAATTAAAATGTCATAATGTTTCTCTTCAAGTATTAAATAAATTAAATTCATATTGCTTAGTCATTTTTGTTTAAATAAGGAAAGTTTGTATAATAAAATCAGATGAAATATTACCATGTAACTTGGGGATATGATACAGATTTAGGAAATCTTCGAGGGCTTAACATGGAAACTCATCTCTATAAATAGCTACGCTCCCATATAACAATCACAAATCATTCACAGCCCATCCAATAGTCGAGCTTAGAAATCTCCTTTGCTATGGATTTCTACGTCGTTGATCCAAGATTCTACTATTACGTAGGAGCCGCTTCTCCATTCCCATATGCCTTTCCCGTCGGTTTTCCGGCGCCGGTGTGCCTCGCCGTTAATCATGTTCCTGCACGCGCCGTCCCTTCAATGGGTTATTACCCGGTTCAGCCTGGATACTACAACTACACAGGAACGACGTACAGAGAGAATCCCAGAAGATATATTGATCACGAAAGCTTTGATGCTCAGAAAATCGACGAGACGATAATACTCGATGCATCATTTTGAGTTTGCGCGTAGTTGTATTGTTGAATTTGAATGTTAATAAAAGGGTTTCTTCTTTTAAGTAATCTTCTTCTGGGGTTTTCAGTTTCTTTGTTGTTAATGAAGATTGCAAATATTGATATTTTTGTAGTTCAATATTGATGAGAGAGAGGCTTTGAATATATTTTTATAGTTTACTCAACAAATCCATTATATCATATGTTTTATTAAAGGTTTGAGTTCGAATACTTATTAAATTGTTTTTATTATAGAATCATAGATAACAAATTTAAACTGAATTATATAATAAATTATCTCTTTTTCTATATCTAAATTGATACCTAAAGATATTTGATGGATAATATTTAAATTTCCCAAATTTTGAATCATTTAGTACATTTGGTTCATAAGATTTTGTTAATTTTGATAAATCTAGTTCTTAAAGTTTTTTGTAGATAAAACTAGTCTCCAAACTTTGATTTTTGGGCAAATTTAATTCTTATATTTCTTAAATTTTTGTAAATTTAGTTTTTAAAGTTTAATGTGCAGCCAAATTGGTTTTCAAATTTTATAGACTAGTTTTACTCTACAGAAATAGAATTCACCAAATTTGGAAAACATTAAAGATCGTTTCTTGTCAAAGCTATCAAATTATGAGGAATACATATATCTAGGGCTGTTACACGATCCGAACAGCTCGTGAACAATATGTGTTCGGCTCGTATGTGATCGTGTTCGCTCGTTCGAATAAAAATATGAACATTTTTCGAACATGATTTTTTGTTCGTTTATNTTAAACTGAATTATCTAATAAATTATCTCTTTTTCTATATCTAAATTGATACCTAAAGATATTTGATGGATAATATTTAAATTTCCCAAATTTTGAATCATTTATTACATTTGGTTCATAAGATTTTGTTAATTTTGATAAATCTAGTACTTAAAATTTTGATTTTTTGGCAAAATTAATTCTCATATTTCTTAAATTTTTGTAAATTTAGTTTTTAAAGTTTAATGTGCAGTCAAATTGGTTTTCAAATTTTAGAGACTAGTTTTACTCTACAGAAATAGAATTCACCAAATTGGAAAACATTAAGGAACGTTTTTTGTCAAAGCTATCAAATTATGAGGAATACATATATCTAGGGCTGTTACACGATCCGAACAGCTCGTGAACAATATGTGTTCGGCTCGTATGCGATCATGTTGGTTCGTTCGAATAAAAATATGAACATTTTTCGAACATTATTTTTTGTTCGTTTATAATTTGAACGAACATTAACATTTTCGCGAACAAATGTGAACGTTTGTTAACAAATATATAATTTAAATTATTTTTTATTATAATATAATATTATAGTATTTAAGTTTAAAAATCTTTACAAAACACTAATTTTCACCTCTTGACTCTAGCGGCGGTTGTAAATCACTTCTCAACTCTTTATTGGATTCAAAAGGTTGAAAATAGAAGACATTTGATATTATACAAAACTCTCAAAATGTCAAATGTGCAACAAGATGAATGTTTATCACTATTAGTGAGCCATTTGGATGAAGTTATTATTTTTTATGAAAAACTATTTTTTACAGAAAATTAGGATGAGTTAGAACATGAAGAACCATTTGAATGAATTTCGCACAAATCGTACGAACAATGTTCAATAAATCGTACGAACAATGTTCGAACATATTTTAATGTTCGAATAAAATATGAACGAAAATAAACACGTTCGAATAAAAATATGAACGAACATGAACACAACGCATCCGGTTCGTTCGGATAGAATAATAGCCCTACATATATCAAATTAAAATTTGAGAATCAAATTAAAATTTGAGAATCAAATTTATTAAAATAGTAAAAATTTCGGGACCAAACACTAAAATTACATCAAAATATTATTTATTTCAATTGTTTTTCAATAGTGAATAGTTGAGTATGTATATTTTCTATTGTTTTTAAAGTTGGTATCACGTGAGCTAGCACAACTTAAGATTTTAGTACGATTTTTTAGACTATTGAACCGTGACTTAAAGTTTTAATTGATAAATTCAAAACCTGCTATTTTTATGACAATCAAAGGTTTAGTTGATAAGTATTCAATTCGATTTAAAAATATTGTTATTTAGATAAAAATTTTAAAAGAATTTATAATAAAATTAATGTTTTAAAAGATCAATATACCGGACAAGTTCATTAAACCGACTCGACCCAAAAATAACCCGTACCGGTCGGTACGTCCAAAATTTTCGGTATATTGAAAATTTAAAACACTAAATAAAATATCAAAGATACTATTATCTGAGACAAATCAATTAATCATATATACTTCAAATCTAAACCGAAAGCTCTTCATAAATAGATATCTAATTGTTAAAAGTAATAATAAAAGAACTTTAGGCATGTCAGCATGTGAGTGTCATTTACGTAATTCAATGCAGTCAAAGGGCCAAGCAGAAGTAGAGCGTGGCTGGGTCCGTAGCCAGCCAGCAAGCCACATGATTTTTTCTGCAATTCCTTAACATTCTTGAGAATTCTCCATCTCCTCCTCCGATTTTCATTACTTCGTAATTTGGGGCATAAATCTTTGTCACTTCTGGTAATTCCTTTCGCTATCTAACCTAGATAGTTTTATGGTTGACCAATCCGTTTTGAAGGAGTGTAAATAGTGGGTTTTTTTCATAACAAACGGGACCTTAATGATTTGATTCTGATTTTGCCCCATTTGATTTGATTCGATTCGTTTTTCACTAATTCTAGGGTTTGATTTTGTTTATCGATTGATATATTGNCGACTCAGAAAAAAATCAGCATTTCAAAAATTCAATCATACATACCCCTTGAATTCTCTTTCCAGTAACGGGGCACTTTGGACCGCTAGCTCTCTTCTTCGTAGTTTGATAAACAAGCTTCCCACCTACGTTTTAACAATTACATAACACAACGAGAAATCCACACCAAAACAATAAACCAAACAAAGGAGAAAAGGACGAGTTTTCTAGGCACTTACCAGGAGTTTTAACAATGCGGTGCTGATTGGATTTCGTCGCATAGCTATGCCGTCTCCTATATGTCAATCGTTGCACCATTTTCTCGCCCTAATCTCTCTGTCGCCTACAATTTCTTGAGCTTACGGCGGTTGTGCAACAGCCTTGAAGATAGAGTATCTGAGTATATAATATAGGTTTGCCCTAATCTTAATGGGCTCAATTCATAAGCCTAAAATGATATGATGGGCTTTGTTTACCTTAGCCCAGATTAATAAAAAAACATATCATTTAGGAGGAAGCTTGTAAATTTGATATATTGTGGCAGAAGTATCATTATGGACGAAGTCAAATTGCCAATGTAAACGAAGTCATTTGGGCGTCTTGTGCCTTAGGACTCTTATACAATCGGAAAAAAATCGAGTATGACTCATTCATATTCGTTTATATTATAATTTAAATAAAAACATTTCTTTCAATATTGTTTATATTTCAAAAACTTTGTTCATGTTCGTCTCTATTTTCAAGTTCTTATTTATGCTCATTTGTGTTTGGATATGTTCGTTTTGTATTTGTGTTCGGATCCGTTTATTCGTTTTCGTACATAAATAGTATACAAAATATCCAAATTGGAAAGTTGGCGAACATATTAATGTTAAATAGAAAAAATCTACGAAATTGTTCATCTGTCAAAAACTTTGTTCATGCTTGTACCCATTTCGTTTTCAAGTTTGTATTTGCATTCATGTCCATTTGTATTTGGATATGTTCGTTTTGTGTTCTTGTTCAGATCTGTTGGTTCGTGTTTGTACATAAATAGTATAATAAATCCTCAAATTTGAACGTTCGTGAACATATTAGTGTTGTTCAAATTTTTATTTGAATTCGTTTTATTCTATTTGTTGATCTTCAATAGAATTTTTCAAATATAGATGATAATATAATTATTTTTAAATAAAATTAAACACATTTACTTTATATAAATGCATATTGTGTTTGTTAGGGTGTGATAACACTGATGTTTATCTATTCACCCACACTAATATTATTTTTCGTTGAAAAAAAATATATTTTCCTTAAATCGTTCAATTGGGTCTAGATTTGATCCCCAGTGTTAGAAAACGATCTAGATTACAACTTAATTTCATTGTTAACATTCTCCCGAACCCCATCATAGTTTTTCACAAGAAGATGAACATATGTAATGTAATTTAGCATGATGTTATGGGAATCTAATTTCAATAGCTTACAAGTTCACGTGTTCAATAATATAATATATATTTTATGTTAAAATTTATTTTCATCATACATATTCGTTCATGTTTTATTACTTTTTATTTAAATCTCATGTGTTATTGTTGTGTCATAATGAATACTTTAGGATAATCATATCCCGATTCATCTTTAAGTGCTCCCATATTATGTGTCCAACAACCTACATCACAATCTTTTGATTGATTTCTTGTATAAATAAGGTATCAAATTTATATCTACTCCAAGAGAATTCATCATTCATATAAACTTGGAATACATCGAAAGAACTACGAGAACGAGATCAATAAAAATACGTAACAAAAACATCAATCGAATCCGTGGGAAGTATTAGTCAATGAAGCCACATTTGAAGAAGAACCTGAAGCAGCTGCTGCTACAATAAGTCCTCTTCTTTGAGCTGACTGAACCACAATAGTGAACCGTGCTGCAGCCAAAGCTGCTTCTTCCTGCTGATACTTACATGAATTGGTTACATAAATAACCGGTTTTCAAATCGATCGAGTTTACCTGCCGTTGCCTGAGCCGCTGCAAGATACTGATTGCCCAAAGCATGATGTAACATGGCAAAAGAAATCGAAATATTCGAAACCAGAATACCTGCAAGTAGTTCCATTCTCAATATTTTTCTAAAGAAGATTCTAGAAATTCAATAGGTCGGAAGAGTGTCGGTGTAGCCTAGTCCATAAAAAAAATAAATCACATCGAAAAGGCTAGGCCAAACCGATCAGTGATATCGCACCCCTTATAAACTAGAGTTATTCTAGTTCCACAACCAATGTGGGATAATATTTCAACACTCCCCCTCAATCGAACTGGTATTGGTCCGGTTCAAACTTGTTTCAATATGCTTAGTAGTGCTCGAATCATAGATCGATCTATTTTTGTCGTCTAAGTGCGATGCACTTTTCTACAATTGTTTTTCTTTTTTCTATCTAAACCGGTATGTACCAGTCCGAAACCCACCCTATAACTCCGATACCATGAAATAATTCAGGATTCAATGGACCAGAAGAGCGTTGGTGTAGCCTAGTCCATAAGACATTAAAAAGGGTAGGTATCGAAAAGAATAGGCTAAGCCAATTACTCATGGTATGACATCTCTTAAACTATAATTATTCTAATTTCACAACTGACGTGGGACATTATTCCAACAAAGATGACTGAACTTACGGAGAAGAATCTTGATGCATCCTCGTCTCCATCTCCATCGTCAGCAATGGAAAGAGCATGCCTCAACAGTAAAAAAGCCATCAACTGCAAAACAACAATGGTTTTACAATGCAAGTCGTAATGAATTCATATACATGAAAAGTTACCGCAAGAGCAGCAGAACGATAAAAAGCAGTGCCACTAGTGTTTGCTGCATTATAAGCATCATAATCAGTTTCAAGCATTTGACGTTCGGCTTCGGTAATGGTTAATAACTGAGGATCATTCATATTCCTGGATATTTGCCACAGTTCCCTGAAAATAAACTGAACATTTTGACACTTTACTGAATAACTAAAGAACAAGATCATTCTCTTTTCTCTTATACAAGTTTTCGTATTTTTCTGATGGAAAAAAGTACCCGATATCGATGCTAGTCTCACCCAAGGAAGAACGTGGAGGCGCTATATAATCAGGTTGATATGGCTGAAATCATAATCAACAAAGCTAGCAGTTAAATCGAGTTATGTTGTAAAAAATGAATGACGAAACACACTGTTTAGTAAAATTTGTAAGTAATGAGAAGGAATGAATACCTCATGGCATATTTCACAGTTCGTGTCTCCCTTCTCATTGCACCAGTGCTGAACACATTTCCTATGAGCATACTGTAAATAAGTAGGGAGCTGTAAGAATCATCTTCTTTCGCAAATTGTAATCGAACCGGAGCAATGTTTAATGGCGATTACTCGGTTTTCCTAATCTAAAATGATCAACATTGTGATTCATTTGTCCCACGAAGTGGGATTGATTAGGTTTTTAAGGGTGAGAATTCTATCAATGACTTGACCAAATGATTTAAATGTGTGGCTTGTTCTCTTAATCCCGTTCGTTCGCGCTCTCCCATCGTAATTTCAGCCAAACTCTATAATTACACATGATATTGGAGCTGGTTCGATTCATTTCAATTTTGCAAGTCCAAACCTTATGATTGTACTTGATGATGAGTCTTGAATTTGTCCCACATTAGTTAGAGAAGTGAGATTGATTAGGTTTATAAGAGTGGGAATTCCATCACATGATGGCTTGATCAAGTCTTTTAAAATGTGTGATTTCCTCCCTTAATTTCATTCTTTAACGCTCTCCCGTCGCAATTTCGGCCAAATGTTGAATTTGTCTTAACATTGATTAGAGAAGTGAGATTCATTAGATTCACATAATGCTTTGATCAGGTCTTTTAAATGTGTGAGTTCCTCCTCTTAATCCCATTCGGATATAATAATTTCGGCTAGAATTTATAACTCCAACAATTCACAGAGAAACCGGCCAATGAAAATAATGGTAATAAGGGCTGGTTCAAAATGTAAAATGTTTACCTTGAGACTCCCACTGCAAGCACAAGGACTCTCTAAATTGTGAAGAGAATCTTCTTCCTGACAAATTCGACACTCGCCTGTTCTAATAAAAGGTGATTCTTCATCATCCTCCACAACCAAGATAACTGACTGAGGAAGCTCTTGGCTCGGCCCGGCCGGCATCAAATCCGGATTCACCTCCAAATGCAGACTCATCTAACAAACCTTTATTTTTTCACCTGAAGCAAAAGTAATCAACCTTCAAATCCATAAAATTGAGTACAAATAACACATAGTAAGGATCATTTTAATCAAATTACAATATTTCAATGAAAGCTTCACAAAACAGGAAAGAACGATCTGGGGTAGTCTTTTAGAAGAAGAGATTAAATATTTCAAGCCCTATACCAAAAGAAAAATGCGTGATTCACAAAAGAAGCTTCAATGGGTACTGAAACTGAGTACGAAACAATCAACCGATCGCGCTGGGAAGCGTAGCGGGATCAGAGAGGAAAGAAACACAATGAGCAATCGATATGAATTAAACCAAAAAGAAGAAAAGAATACAACCATGGAGATTAAATAAGTAGCTATAAAAACAAGAACACCGCACCCCTAAAGCAAAGATCGCGAATTTCTCTCCAGACCGTCGAAATTTAGATGAATGAATGGGTTCCTCTGGGTTCACCGATTTCTTGATTACTCACTGACCTAAAATACATACAGATTGCATATATGCTCGAGCACGTCCGTACTCCGTGAGAATTCAATTTCAAGCGCTAGGATTCTGACAAATCCAACGGTCTTAAAATGATACCACTCTTCAAATTTGCAACGAAACCGTTTCGGACAAGGTCATATTCTTCCATACCTCACACTTGACACAAAACCACCCCAGTTTCATTTCTTTAAATCAATTTGTTATTTCTTAAAGAAGTAATATATACTTTCATAACTTTATTATATAGTCCGTTTGCTTTTGGATTATTTATGGGAGTAATAATGAATCGGAAAGTAGTGTCTTTTGGGAGATTTAGAATGAATGAGAATCATTTATTTTTTATAAGTTAAATATTCTTATAGAATAAATTGATAAATATTTATAGTTTTATATTCTACTATATGCAACATTCAACAAATCTTAACATTTATTTATATATTTTGTTTTATTTTTATATTATTTTATTTAAAATTTAGAAACGAGTCGATAATCAAATTCTTATAATCTTGTCGAATAGAACCGAATCCTATCGTATCGAGTCGGTGCTACATATTTAAATGTATTTGGATTAACAAATCCAACATTTTACACATATAAACTTTCATGGTAAAAATTATATTATTAATTGTTATAATCCTCATTTTTCGTCCAAATAATGCAACTGAAAATTCAGTTTATTTTTTAGTATGATCCATTTTTTAGTAAGCCATTACGTTTGGTATATCACGCGGCCGTGTTTTAGGAATGTTGCCGTGCTTTGGGCCCATATGATGAATTATTAAAACGTTTCTCAAATTTTGTAGATAACAATAATCGAACACAAGACCTATTCTATTCTAGGAAGTAATGAATATCAACTCAATTATTAAAATTATATATTACAAATCAACATATTATATATAATAATATTATTTTCACGATTATTATTTATATAAAAATATAAATAATTATTGTTCGAAATGATCTTTTAAAGTATTATTTTGATAATAATTGTTGTGGTTCGAAAACCTGGGGTGTCAACAGTCGACCGGTTCGTTGCAGGACGAACTCGGTTATTATTTGTTTGATGTGTGGAGAACGATTATAAATCAAAGGTAAAAAGACGCAAGATTTTAAAGTGGAAAACCTCGAAAACGAGGAAAAAACCACTTGACTAAGGGCTAAAGAAAATGCCCTTCGTCGGTTCAATAAGCAAATTCATGATCATACAAGACATGTTTGTTGTTTTGACAACAAAGAGAATGAGAAGAATCGAAAATAAATCGAAAGAGACTTCTCTATACGAAAGCTCCAAGGAGAAAACGGAAGAAAATCTTTTTCTCACACTCTAAGTGTCATTTTTATACTCCCACTGTGTTGTGTACAGTAATGTGTCGTTTTGTGTCCGTTCTTTGCGGCTAGGTCGGCTAATGTCAGGCGGAACAGCCGCCGGAAACGGCTTCACAAAGCTGCATGGCGCTAGACCTTTCGGTGCTACTAGCCGGCTATTCTCTGTCCACTGGTGGCTCGAACGCCTTCGCCGAACCACGTTTATATGTAATTTACAAACTTTAGGGGTACCGTCTTTACACTATTATAAAGTTTATGAGCCAATTACAAACACCACTCTTTTTCGAAGATAGTTGATATAAATAATGAAACAATAATAATTAATATTTCCAAAAGTCCACTCTTTATCATAAGCCTACCCAGTTTTAATTTTTTTAAAAATTGACAATATCATTGAAACTTTCTTGAAGTCTCAGATTTTTATTTTTAAAAATTTTGGAATCTCATCTTATTATATAATTTATTTATAAAATAACGCAAATATAATAAACGATGAGCAAGTCAAGAAACATTATTTTATTAGTATTGGGATAAAATATAACTTACACATTGGATAATTATATTTTATACAATATATTTTACAAAATCATCAAGCGTGTATTGATCTTCAATTCATGGATCCAAGTTGGGCCGAGCCATGGGCCAATGCACTATTTATATATCACAAGCACACATTTTTCATAACAAATATGTGTTTTACGGAAAAAATAATATTAATCAATCTAATTTATTATAAAATAAATGTTAGCTATTTAACTTAAATAAATTCAAACTTGATATATATTTAATTTTAATCCAAATCACAAAATACTCTTAACGCCAAATTATTATAATAATTATGATTAGATTAAGTTTTCTCATTTATAAACCAATGTTTAATTTATGTAAAATTTTGGATTAAATACCAATAATTTTTTGGCAACTAAATTCTGGACTCATAAGTTAAAACACAAATTAATATATATATCATGGGTTTAATTTTATTCACTTGAGTTTAAAATATCTAAATTAATGTTCAAATATAGACCTGAAATCGTACATACACATTTCAATTATATATATTTTATTGTTAACGCAAAATAATTATTTTAATTATATATCGTATTTTTTATTTATTAAATCAAACAACGATTATGTCGAAATCAGAAAAACCAAAATGACAATATTTTATTCCTTAAATATCGAAAATTCTGCGTAATTGACTCAAAGTGCACCAATTGTGCAAATTAGAATTTAAAGTTCGAAATAATTGCAAATTTGATTCTTAAAGTTCAAAAAGTATGCATATAATGACAAACAATCTACTATTGTACAAGGGTTAATAATAAAGGAGTTTAGCGGAAAATACCACCGATCCGGAACAGTGCCGGTAAAATACCACCATTCGCGTTAGCCAATCGCGAATTGCATTTTTTACGTAATTCGCGATTGGCTAACGCGACTCGCGTTTGCCAAAATAAAATTTTAAAAAAAAAATATTTTTTTTGTAATCGCGATAGCCTAAATCGAGCGCCAAAAGGAGCTCGATTTAGCCTATCGCGANAAACAGAAAAACAGTACAAAATGGAGCAATTCTAACACAAATGGAGAAGTAAATTTGATTTGTTTTGTTTTACCGGATCTTCCTTGAAGCTTCTCTGCAATGAGATTCCAGTTTTGTGGGCCGTAAATGGCGACAAGTTCTTTGAGCTTTGAGTCTTCTGCTGGCCTCCAATGGCCTCTTGAACAAAGCTTTGAGTTTCCATTTACATGCATTTGAGATTCTTCACATTCTTCATCGTTCAAAGTTGCGTTCAGATCAAGTTCCCGATTGTTTAAACCCCATTTCTTGTCTGTAAACCCATTTTTTCTAGGGTTTATAGAGATGTCTGGATACTCCATAAAGCAAGAACCAATGGGAAGACAAAAGAAGCGATAAATAAACTCATTTTTCTTCTTTTGACTATGCATATAAATATGATTCATTTAATTTGTTATCCATTAAAAAACCCAATTTCAGTTAGACAATTTTATTTTTTTAAAAAATACAATTTAGTACATACTATCTTATAGAAGTTATACCAATGTTTCAAAAATGGTACATTCAACTAAAAAGTCATATAGTAGGGATGACAAAAAAACCAACCTGGTGGATATTCTCCCCTACTCTATCCTATCCAATCCGTGAGGGTTGTATTTTTTGTGGGTATGGAGAAGGTAAGAGTTTAAAAATGATAAAACCGCTGTGGAGCGAGGTGGACGTGGATTTCTACTCAAACCTAAACTCATATCAATCCTACACGTCAAACTTAATGTAATATTTTAAGTTTTTTATATATAATATTGTTTAAATATATTATATGTCAATATGTTTGTATTATGATATGTAATTATGATTAAATTTGTTATATTTATAAATTATCATACTAAGAATTTATCTTATCAATTTTATAAAACTAAATTTGTTTGGATAAATGCATTTTGGTGTTATCATAATATTTTCGTTTATTTTGTAACCAAATATAATATAAAAGCGATGTCTAAAGTTTATAAATTGTGTGTTTTACACATGTTTATGAATGAACATCAACTAAAAAAATGGACGATTTTTCGTCCATTTTTTAGTAATCGATTTCGAAAGATTAAAGTGTTATTTATGTAATTTTTACAATTTTTAAGATTAAGTGATCAAACAAAAACATATTCATGTTTCAAACATTAACGGATATTAAAATCAAACAACAATTACTTTTAATCTTTTATATTAAATATGCAATTATAAATATTAGAGAATACATTTACAAACCAACCAGTTAGGCAATCGAATAAACTATATTAGGCAATAAACGAATAAACGAATAAACGATATTTATAAACGATTATAAATAAGTTTAGAGTTGTTTGATTATAACAATTTTTGTATTATTTTTATTATTTTCAAAGTTTGATATTTATTTATATTATTTTAAAGTTTCGATATGTTTATAAATATCATTTATAAAAATAAAAACAATCTATTTTACAATATGAATTTCTTTTTATTTAAAATATTTTTTAGAAAATTTTAAAAATATTGTCGGATAAAATGAAAAAAAATTATTTATATTTTTTATTATTTGAAATTTTAAGTGGGTTTAATTATTTATCGTGGGGCGGATATTCGTAATGGTAGGGTACAGATTTAAATATTCAAACCCAACGTGGATTTGAGACGGGCATGAATTTGAAGTTATGAGTGATGGAGCGGACGTAGATTTGACCAAACCCGACCCAAACCCTACCCATTGACATTCCTACATATGAGAAGTTCGTGCTTGTAGATATTAGATCATTTAATAATCGATAATAAAACGTTAAAATAAGTTTATATTTAAAAATATATATTTCTAATTAAAAGTTTTTAAAAATATTAAGTTTACGTTTTTTTGTAAATAGAACATTTTACATAATAACGTTTTTTAAGATCCGAACATTTTACATAATAAAATTATAGTCTTTTAACTATTCGATCATCACATTAGGTTTGTTTGGTTTGCCGATCAAAATAGCAGTGAGATGCTCAAATTGTGATAGTTTAACACAACAAAAGTAAAATTATTGTACGTTCATCACTAAAAAATCACGATTTCATCACAAAAAGAAATTGTGGCCTCGTCGCGATTATAAAAGACTAATTTACCTATATTTCTAATAATTATAATATGATGATATTTATTATTTTTTATATATAGAGGGTATATTAATATTTTTATATAAATCACTATCATAATTCTATAATTTTATGAAATATATTTAAAAATTCACGATTATCATATTTTATTACAACTCAATTTTTAAAAATTGAACCAAACAAACTCATGTTATTTTGTAAATAACCCAAACAAATTCACGAGTTTTCCCAACCTCGCTTGTCGTTAAAAACATGAAATGAAAATGAGAATTATTATTGTTAAACCAAAGTAGAAATATAGAACACAATAGTAACTAGAGTGTTGGGGGGTCTGAAAAAGGGTACCAATGAGCATCATGATTTCTTCATCTCCACCTTATGTGGCTTTTCTAGTAACTTTCACGGGTTAAAAACCTTCTGATTTATCTGCTAGGCCAAACTAAACACCATTTCATACCAAATCCCATATCAAAATGAAGGCTACATGCAAAAATAGTCAAATTTAATCTTCAATGTTTCATATTTGTTGTAATTATGAACCACAAAGTTTGGAGAAGACAAAAGTTCTCATACTTTCTATAGTAAAATCGGTCACAATTTAGTGTATTTGACAAAATTGGTCTCTAATTTGTTCAATTTTGACAAAACCAGATCTTTTAAACTTTGGGATGATAGTATAAAAAAATCAAAATTTGTGAGCTGAAAATCAAACTTTCGGGATTAAGAACTCAATAAACTCATTGTCATGTAAATGAATTTGATTGAGAAAAGATAGATAAAAACAACAACGTACAAATTAGTGATGGGGAGCAAAACCAACTGATGAAGAAACCATTTAATGTCTGCACAGAGAGAAAGATAAACAATTAATGGTTGAATTGTAGTGCGAATTCTAACTTTGTAAAGAAAAGTCTAGCGAAAAAGTTGCCTGAAATCAAAAAGCCATCTCCACAGTCACTAGTAACATAAGTTCACGCAAAATCATGAGTTTCTATGGTCTCTTACTAGTAGTATTTGGGGCATTGTTTTTCTAAAAATCTAGTCTTACCACGAAATATTGCTACCAAGTAAAAATATGTATCAACTTTTGCAAATAATTTTTCTCTAATATTAGTGCAAAGGGAATACTAGAGTTAAATGTTGAAATTATAGAGTATGCACGGATATTATGTATAAGGGGAGAATACCAATCCGTAAAAGACTTGAACAAGTTATTTCCGATGGTACCCATTCACTCTTATAAACTAATTCAAACCACGTTCATTTTTCAATATGGGATAATGTCATATTTCAACACACCCTCTGAATCTAAGTACCTGACAAATTTAGACTTGGAGATTGAAATGAATTGGATTTTACCGGTATTGATAATCCGAATTTTGACCGAACCAACTTCGATACCATGTTAAATTTCTAAAATCTGATCAATTTAATGTGATGAGTATGCTCGGATGCAACGTATAAAAGGAAGATATATCATACTTTAAAAGACTTTAACAATTCATTTACTATGATCTACGTTCCTTCTTATAAATCATTCGAATAATATTCATTAGTTCAACATTAAAGCCTTAACATAAATGTGAAGTAAAAATCTAAATGTTTAACAAACCTAGAGCAACAAAGTGGTTGAAAGGTCCTCATCATTCTCACTTACTTCAAAAGGCGTTTCATTTAATTTATTGTGCAGAATTGAACAAACGATGTCAAGTCTTAGTTGGACCAACAACTGCTTTCAATATTCACAATAAGGATAGATGCAAAACTGACATGAAAGAACCTCCTAGTCCCTGTAAAATAGGCATGCAAATAGGGGCTAAGTACTTAAAAACAAGTTTGTACCTATTTCACATAGAGTAGTACTCTGAATAAATAGATAATGCATGCATTGAATACCAGATAGATAGATAGAGAGATTGTGAAGTTCAAGAGGTTATAACTTAAGACTGACCTCAAATACATGTTAATAGTCAGTGCTCTCTGTGCTGCTGATCAACTTAGAAAATAATATTAGAAATTTAGGCATGCTAAAAGTGGCAATGAAAGGGTTTAGCTTTTCGAAAGTTTATGTGATATGGGTAAAATGTGTTGAGATTATAGAGTTTGACCAAAACTGTGACGGAAATGTGCAAGATATAGCTTATAAAAACATGAGATTACAACATAAAAGACTTAAAGAAGTCATTTACTATGATATATATTCTCTCTTATAAATCAATCAAATTTAATCTCAAATCCAATGTGGGACAATTTGATATTTCAATACAATGTTTGTTTGGTTGCAGGATGTTAACAACTATGAAGCTAAGAAGGGAGTGAATGGAACCAGTTATTGCACAACATACAGAGACTTTTTTTAAGCAATGGCAAGAAATAAGTGGGAATAATTGCAGATCTAAAATGATAAATACAGCATTTCTATGGTTTTAAAGGTTTGAAAACTTACTGTTTACTACTGACATTGTACAGATTCCCTCTCTATTTCTGTACGCATTTGATGGATAGTAAAAACGGACCTAAGTTTGGTTGAATTTGTACATGGTACAACTGAAAAGAAATAGATCCATCTATTTCCCCTGGTGTAAATAAAAAGTTGATCATTTCCAAGAAAAAAAAGGGGAACTTTAATGTAGTTAAATTTTGGGATTTGCAGGTATCAACAATGGAGTACTGCAGAATGCACAGAGGAGGTTAAGCAAGCAAGATGTCCAATCTTGTACCCAAAGTGTCCATAACCTTTTGTCATTTCAGGGATGATGAAAAATCTACGTAAATATGAGTAATTTTGACATCACAAGTTTTGATTTGAAACAGATCTGTTTTTCAAAAGCAAAAGATATGTTGATTTAAATGCTTTCCAGAGGCTTGAAATAATCGAAAATCAAGACGTACTAACAGGATAACATACAAATCACATAAGCTGCAACATTACCACAATCAGAACTGCCTCAACAAACCAAACCACCACATTTCTTCACAATTTTACACATATTCAGCACGATCATAAAAAGCAAGTATGGAAATCTAAATCAAATTAACTTACATGATGATTGATGTTAAAACGGCTTCTTTTCCGCCACCTGAAAGCGTTTATCAACCATTCGAACAGCCAGATGTCCGAAGCCCCTCAGCAACATGTTCTTAACATCACTGTAGTAACTATCAATAATCAATCCCCATTAATAACTTGAACTTCGGCATTAAAATAGTCTCAATCTGACGCAAATTAACTATTTGTGCAGAAAAACCCCAATTTTGTCAGGAAATCGATTTACGATCTTCCCGAATTCTTTAAAAGTTCCACGATGGTTTCGTATGGCGGAGCGGAACTTTGTAAAAATCGTCTTTGTTGAGGTACATATTGGGCCTGATTTAAGGGGCATAATATTTGTTTACCAAATCTTTAAAATGGATAAATAAGAATGATGATTAAAAATGTAAATTTTATAAATTATTTTAATTTAATTGAATTACAATGAAAAACATAATAAAACTAGAACTAGTATTTTTGAATTATTTATAATTTGCATGAGTTTATTATTTAACTCCAAAAGTAAGTAGTATAAGAAGTTCAAACTGTAATTAATTTTTTGGAATATTTATAATTTGCATCCGTTTATTATTAAATCAAGTACTCGTATATGACTCCAAATAAAAAAAATGTAAAATTTAATTACATAAAAAGTTCATATTTATATTATTTTAATAATATAAAAAATAAATCAATAGAAATCAACCTAAAGGCTAAAACAAGAATTCAGAGTCAGAAAGTTGGAGTTGTTTGTGTTGTCCAATTGATTTAACTCCATGTCTAAATGAGTTTCCTTCAATATACCTATACAACACATGATTTCATATACTCGATCAAATCCGAATGAGAATTCGTAACGAAAGTTTCCATTTACGAAGTGTTTAAGCAATAAATAATATCAAACACCACAATGAATAACTCACATTTCCTTGATGAATGGATGTTTGTAGAACACACCAAGAATTCTCCCAGTAAACAGATTGTTATCCAAGTATCTATAAAACCATGAAATATCTCAAAACGTATCGTTTTTTCGACTTTATGCAACGAAATAACACTCACAAGCGACTTAATCGAGGAATACGAGCAAGGCCATATGGTATGTTACCAGACATTTTGTTGTGGGACAAGTATCTAAATACAAAAATGCTTGATTTTTCAATTGTATGGCTTAATGAATGAGCATAAATGCAAAGAAGAAAACTTACAATATTTCTAAGTTGGTTAGATTTGAAAGCTGTGAAGGAATGCCTCCTCCCATGTTGTTGTTGTTTAGGTACCTGTCTTTGTTGCATAACTAAAAATAACAGCATTTGTTCATTGAAAAATTGCGATAAAAGTGAGGTGATCGGAGCATACAAGTTACGAAGCGATGTGAAGCATCCTTCTAGGTGAATGAGTTCCCTTATGGTCCCAACAAGGTGATTGTTCCCCACATCCCTTTATATGATGTAGAAATGATCAAACTTTATATGATGTAGAAATGCTTGTAGATTTTCAAGATTCAATGAGCCGAAAGAATGTCGGTGTAGCTCAATCCATAAGAAAAATGAATCATATTGAAAAAGTTTGACCATATCCAATTACTCATGCTATTACTTCCCTTACAAACTAGAAGATTTCTATTTTCACAACCGATGTAGGATAATACTTCAACACTCCCCTCAAGTCGAACTGACCTTAGTTTGGTTTAAACTTGCTTCAATATGCTCGATAGTGTTCGAATCGTAGGTCGAACTATTTTTGTCGTCTAAGTTCGATGTGCTTTTATACCAAATTTTTTTCTGTCTAAATCGGTACAGACCAGCCCGAAACCCATCCTACAGCTCCGATACCATGTAAAAATTCAGGATTCAATGGGTCGAAAGAGTATCGGTGTAGTACAGTCCATAAGAGAAGTGAATCACATTGAAAATGTTTGGTTCAAACTAATTACTCATTCATGATATCACTTCCCTTATAGATCGGAATATTTATATTTCCAAAACAGATGTGGGAAAAGATTTCAACAATCCTTGACTACATCCAAGAAAATCTTACAAGTGTCGTAGATTTTGCAAATTTCCCAGTTCGGGAGGGATTCGGCCGGCTAAACGATTGTGATGCAGCTGTAGGGTACGAAGTTCATGAAGATTTGCAAGTTCTCTTGGGATTTCACCTTTGAAATTGTTGAAGCTCAAGTAGCTGCAAAATCAATACAAGAAGATTCATATTTTAAACTATAAAAATAGGCAAAAATGAACTTACAGATGTGTTAGCCGTTTTAGTTGTCCAATTTCAGGGGGGATTGCATCTTGCAGCTTGTTCCACCTCAAGTTTCTAGTTAATCAAAACAAACAACAGAAAATATGAATTACGACAAAGATAACTTATATGTTTCATATGTAATAAAACAGTAGTATTATACAGTGTCTTAAGATGCTTCAATCGCCCGATTTCCGAAGGAATTTGCCCTGTAAGTTTGTTATTGTGAAGATCCCTATAAAACAATTAACTCTAACATTAAGAAACTCCCATAAAGTTAAGAGTATAGCACTTGTTAAATGGATACAACTAATAAAGGGAATTACAGATTTGTAAGGTCGATCAGATTGGTAACTCCAAGTGGAATAGGACCAACAAGTGATACTGAATAAACTTCCCTATCGATATCAGATGAAAATTACATTAGCTAGCAAATTTGTTACTTACTAAAGAAAGAAACACACAATGGGGACTCACAGTTCTGTGACTACTCGATAATCACTCTCACTGATGACCGAGCATGTGACGCCGGACCACGGTGGTGAATTACCATCTCCACAAGGATCTTCTCCCACCCATGCATATAACACTCTCCAACCAAGAGATGACTTTATTTCATTTAAGGCTTTCACTACAAAATTCATAAAATGTTCACTCAGACAAATGTACAAACATGTTATCTTCGCTAATATGTAGTATCATATTGGGATAAGAAAAGAATCTCCATTTCATTCTGTATGCTTATGTATAATGAAAACAAATACAGAGACAGAAAAATGGAACATTAAATTTTATTCTGATATTCATTTACCACCCATAGATCAATCAAAGGCAATCAATCTCGAGACTCATATCAACAAAAGCAATACAAAGCAAACCCATATAAAAACTGAGAGATCATAGATTTGAAAGTTTACCGTCACGCTTAAGAGTCTTGCAATGGACGTTATTACTGTTGGAGATTAAATAAAAGAAAATTAACAAGAATCGCCATTTTAAAACTTTAAATTTACAATAGATACAAGTTTTGTTCGGAGAATACGAGAGCCTCCTGTTTGATCTTGAAGCATTAAAAGAGAAGATCCGTAGTGCACTCAAATAGTTGTGTCGACAATGGATGAGACAAACTAGGAGTTGGTTAAGGTGAAATTAAAATTTAGTATATTAAATTAAAATAATTCCAGCTGTCGATTAAATAATTAATATTATATACAGAAACGAATTCAAATATTTTATCATTTTCAGATGTGATATAATAATTTTAGACAATTCAAAACAAAAATTAAAAACACCAATGATTAATATTAATCAATGTAAAATAATTTTTTTAAATATTATATTAGCATTAAACCCATGTAAAATTAAAATAATTTTAAAAGTAAGTGTTTTATAGATATTTATTGGAATTGAAAGTTCATATATAATTTAATAATATAACATATATTAAGTAATCATTTAATTATAAAATAAGGTACATATTCAATTAATAAAAAA
>RWGZ01000019.1:0-24084 GCA_009725065.1 Utricularia reniformis
TGCTTCATGGATAGATTTAACTCTTTTGCTGTGTGTTTCTTCAGGGAGCTACTATTGTTGATCAACCAGTCACCATTACTCTCGAACCAAACTATGTGCTTCCATCCTCATTATCAGTACGAGAATTCGACATCTATAATTTGTTCCGTTACATCGCCAAATGAAACTGTGGTTCCGCTTTTGCAGGAATCTAAAACCGATAACGTTGGTACCACATCTGCTGTCGAAAAAGCTGAAGATATAGTAAGTAGCATGTTAGCCAAAGGTTATATATTGGGAAAAGATGCTGTGAACAAAGCCAAAGAGTTTGATGAGAAACACCAACTGATATCACAAGCAAAAGCCAAAGTGGCATCATTGGATCGAAAAATGGGACTTAGTGTAAAAATCAGCATTGGAACAACAATTGTGAATGACAAAGTTAAGGAAGTAAACCAGAAATACCTGGTTTCTGAGAAGGCAAAATCAGCATTCTCTAAGGCTGAGCAAACGGTTAGTTCTGCGGGATCAGTCATCGTAAAAAACCGATATGTTATCATCGGTGCTACTTGGGTCACTGGTGCTTTTAACAGAGTTAGTAAGGCAGTGGCTGGTGTCGGAGAGAAAACACGGCAGAAAGTGTCGGAAGAAGAGGGAAGAAATGTATCTCAAGGTTCATCTTCTTCTCCTAAAAGCTCAGGCTCAAGCTCAGGCTCTGGTGAGACGAAATCTCCAACTTCTCCTAAGGATTGATTTTATAAGTGTCTCCCACATTGGAAAATTTAGTGACTCTTGTGATATTGTCAAAATAAATTGTCATTTTTAAAATACATTTTGAATTCGTTTACATAACACTCCAACGTTTTCATTTTCATTCTAACAATTCATTTTCAAAATGCGTTATGAGTTTCATTCTTCAACGCAAAATGACCTTATTCTCTTATTTTAAATTCATAGAATGCATTTTAAAAATTCATTGACCAAACTACATTTATGCCAGAATCCCTTATTTCTAGAGATATTAACTATTCGTTAAAAATCGAATACATAACCATTTACCGATTTTTTTTACCGAACCGATACCGAATCATAAAATTCGGTAAATACCGAAACCAAACCGAAACAATTCAGTATTTACCGAACCAACAAAATTCAGTTTGGTATTCGGTAGGTTATTTTTTGATTTATTCGGTATTCGATATTTACCGAATGAAAACCCCTACTTATTTCTAATTAAATAAATATTGTTTTCTATAAATATTTAGGAAAACTAATAGTGAATGCATTCTCATAATCATTTTTTACAAAACATCATTCTATTTCATTATTCATTATTTACCATGCATAACACTTAAATATATTCATATTCTATAAATACATTATGACAATCAATTATTAAAACACATTTACATTCTTATAATACATATAGAACACATCATAATGATTTATAAATTAAAATAATTTATACTCTATAAATTTATATGTATTGTCGTGTCTTTTTTTTATTTTATTTTAGTCAATGAATAAGTAAAATAATAATAAACTTTATATTTGGGCTGGGTCAAGAACTATATAATGGGTCTGAACTAATTGGATCGGGCCTGATTACGAAATGGGTTAGGGGGCGATTTTTAGCTCACGGGCTACAATTATTGGTAAAGCGTGTGTTTTCACTTTCCGTTGCCGATTGTGAACCACCGGCGAATGGCCGGGAAACATTACATTCATGCTTACGCCGCCATGAATTCTAGAAGAACTCCGTTGTTTGTCTTTGTTTTCTCTTTAATTTTAGTTTTTATCATCTTCTGTTTCTTCAGTCCTTCCTCTTCTTCGCGCGATGTCATCATACAAGCAGTTCCAGATCGCATTGTCGATTATTCTTTCGTTTCTTCACTGGAGAAATTTCTGGTTAACTCTGAACGCAAATCCTTCTCTCGAATTCCTGATGATACAGTTCGGGGCGACGTAAGTGAGCAGGATGTGAGGTTGTTGGACGACTTGATAAGGGAAGAAGAGGAGAAGCGAAATTTTGGTGACGGGAATTGGTTCTTTTCGCCGATAAGAGTTTATGTTTATAATATGCCGTCGAAATTCACCTACGATTTGCTGTGGATCTTTCATAATACTTACAAGGAAACGTCTAATCTTACTTCTAATGGTAGCCCTGTACATCGTTTAATTGAGCAGGTAGATTTGCTTTGGAAGGAATTACAGTCCTATATTTGTGATCTTCCTTTTGTTTATAAGCTTCTTGCTGTTACTTGTAGCATTCGATTGATTATTGGCTTTGGGCGGATTTGATAGCACCAGAGTCTGAGAGATTGCTGAAGACTGTTGTGAGAGTTTATAAGCAGGAAGAAGCGGACTTGTTCTATATTCCCTTTTTCACAACCATTAGCTTTTTCTTGCTCGAGAAGCAGCAGTGCAAGACTCTTTATAGGGTGTGAGTGTGTTACACCAGAGTCATTTGTAATAATTTGTCATATTTTTGGAATGCTATTGAATGACATGGTAAACTTTTCTCTTTTTTCTTTGTCAAAACAGGAAGCTCTGAACTGGGTCATGGATCAGCCAGCCTGGAAGCGTTCTGATGGTAGAGATCATATTTTGCCGGTTCATCATCCCTGGTCATTTAAAACTGTTCGTAAGTTTATGAAAAATGCAATTTGGCTGCTTCCAGATATGGACTCAACTGGGAATTGGTAGGTGACCCGACCACTCTTACATGAAATTTTGTTTTGAGCAGAGTAATCAAAACTGATAGAAACTATTTATTCAGGTATAAGCCTGGACAAGTTTACCTTGAGAAAGATTTAATACTTCCATATGCTGCCAATGTTGATTTGTGTGACTCCAAATGCTTATCAAATGCAAAGAGAACCACCTTGCTGTTTTTTCGTGGAAGGCTGAAAAGAAATGCTGTGAGTTCTCAAATTCTTGGTTAGATGACTAGGGAAATGAGGTTATGTGGATTGTTTTATATAAGCCATGCTCTGTTTTTGCTTCCAGGGTGGGAAAATTCGTGCTAAACTTGTAACAGAACTTAGTGGAACTGAGGGTGTGATTATAGAGGAAGGCACTGCTGGAGGTAATGGTAAAGAAGCTGCCCAAATTGGCATGCGCAGGTAAATTTATATTTTTCAATGTAGTGGCTAAAAATTGAATCCTAAGATGCCCCTTTTTTATTATTTGCCACCAACCAGATCTATCTTTTGCCTTTGTCCTGCTGGTGACACTCCTTCATCTGCTCGTTTGTTTGATGCCATTGTAAGTGGGTGCATCCCTGTAATAGTTAGTGATGAACTAGAGCTTCCCTTTGAAGGAATACTTGACTATCGCAAGGTAAACCGATTCATTATAGGTTGTTCAAAACCGTGACATGACAATGTGAAACAGTTTGAATTAACTATCCCTGGAACGATTCGACGAAGCTTGTTTTTGAGCAGATTGCTTTATTCGTCTCTTCGAGTGATGCGGTGCAACCAGGATGGCTCTTATCATATTTAAGGAGCATTTCACATACTGAAATCAAGCAGAAACAAATAAACTTGGCCAAGGTATTTATGTCTTGTCTATCCTGATCATATAATTTTGCTTCTCGTCGCCCTTTTTTCAGTATGCGAGGCATTTTTTATATTCTCATCCAGCCCAGCCTATGGGTCCTGAAGACTTAGCCTGGAGAATGGTTCGTTCCTTTCTCCCGTCATAAATTAGCACTTTTGACAAAATCTCAATGATTCTTGTTGCTGCAACCAGATCACGGGGAAGATGGGGAACATAAAGCTTCACACAAGAAGATCACAGCGTATGGTGAATGAATCAAGAAGCATCTGCACCTGTGAGTGCAAAATACATTGAAGCAAGTTATATTCCTCTCCTTTTATCTTCATTCAAATATAACCAAGTTATATTCAAATATTGATTGAGCTTCCTATATTCTTAAATTTCATATTGTTTTTATATTTTATTTGAATTATGATAAATATCGATGTTACCACTTAATATTAATCTACTTTGGAATTTGTTACATTAAAATTCCAAAGAATATTGCGGATTTACCCGCGGTGAATATTAATCTGCAAAAATGGAAGGTGTTTTCCGTAAAAATGTGCTGGGTTTTTTAGCAAGAAATCTCGTGTACAAATGTGAGTCCAGGTCTCTAGGGTTTAGCGTCTTAACGGCGCCATTGCTCCATTTCTTTCCGTGAATCATGAATCTTGCGAAATCCAGTTCCATCAACAAGTGTAGGATCATCGGATGCCTAATCAGATCCCAGTTGATCGCCTCCCGTTCGATTTCAGCTGCTCCTCCGCGACTCCTCCGTGAGCCCCTTGTTCAGGGTCCGCGGTCTCTGCTACCATCATCCTATTTACCCTCCACCGTCAGGTTTATCCGACAAGGACGGGACTCAACCACTGGGTACATTTCTAATTGTATTTTTTAGTTGCATTTGTTTAGAAATGGATTACTCATGTGATTTCGCTTCATTTTTTTATTGCATTTGATGTGTCGTTCAAGTAGTGACTGATTGTTTAATGGCATCTTATTGTTAGAAAACGGAGTTTTTGGTCAATAGTTGGATAATTAAAGTACACTGTGGGGTAGTTTTAATGTATTGTATACGGTACATGTATTTGAGTAAAGTCTAGAATAGCGCGGCAGAAGTATCATATGAATATGGTTCTCTTTGTAGGTATGAGAGTACTCCACCACCGAATTGGGGGATTCGCATTGTCCCTGAGAAAAGAGCATTTGTCATTGAGAGATTTGGGAGATACTTGAAGACATTGAATCCAGGAATCCATTTACTGATTCCTATTGTAGATAGAATTGCTTACGTCCATTCATTGAAAGAGGAGGCAATCCCCATTCCTGACCAGTCTGCCATTACTAAGGACAATGTCAGCATCCAAATAGATGGAGTCCTCTATGTCAAGGCACGTCAGCCAGTTGTTTCTTATTTTATTATTTTATTGAATGTATGTGAAATGCAACGGGTATCATTTATTTGCAGATTGTGGACCCAAAGCTAGCATCATACGGTGTTGAAAATCCACTGTATGCTGTGATTCAGCTTGCCCAGACTACTATGCGAAGTGAACTGGGTAAGATTACCTTGGACAAAACTTTTGAAGAAAGGGACACCCTAAATGAGAAGATAGTTGTGAGTGCTCTAATTGCCTATTTAGTGTTGTGTTATTGTGAACCTGAAAATTCACTTTCACACCATATTCGTTTCATGCATTTTCTTTGAAAGTACAAATTTAGTGGTTTTCAATGCATTTTTGTTTATTTTAGATTGCGATCAATGAAGCTGCTAGGGATTGGGGCTTGCAATGTCTTCGTTATGAAATAAGTGAGTAATTTAATATGAAATGTTTGATTAGTTATTTGGATTCTGTTGGGATTTCATAACTATCTCAATGTATGCATCACCAAATAGGGGATATATCTCCTCCACGAGGAGTAAGGGTAGCTATGGAAATGCAAGCAGAAGCAGAGCGTAAGAAGAGAGCCCAAGTTTTAGAGTCTGAAGGTAACTAGATATCATCTAGTATGCATATGCATTCTATGTATATGATCGGTAAATATCCTATTTTTATCTCTCTATCATGAAATAAACTTGCCATCAATCGAATGCAGGAGAGCGCCAGTCCAATATTAACATTGCTGATGGAAAGAAGAGTGCAGTCATCCTTGAATCAGAAGCTGCAAAGCAGGACCAAGTTAACAGAGCAGAAGGTAATTTTTCATATTTGAATTAGTCTTTCCTGTTTACAATCATATCTCAGATTTGTATTCCTAAAAAAGAGAGATCAATTAATTTCAATTTTTGTTTTCCTTTTTCAACATTATTCCATTCCGAGAGGAGGTTTTATCGTTAAAAAAATGATGTTTCGCGCATGTTTGTAGTATCATCGGATTTTTCAAGATGTAATATGTAATCTTCCATAATTTTTACCGTAACAGGTGAAGCACAAGCTATCCTCGCCAGGGCACAAGCTACTGCAAAGGGAATTGCTTTAGTATCGAAAGCACTGGAAGAGAATGGTGGAGTAGAGGTGAAATTTTGAAAGCCACAGTTCTTTTCATTATGCTGTCACAAAAAAACATCCTATCATTTTATTATTACTATTTGTTTCCAGAAAATTGACCTCACTGTGTTTTGTGTGCAGGCAGCCAGTTTAAGAATTGCTGAACAGTATATTCAAGCCTTCAGTAATATTGCAAAGGAGGTACTTCCTTTCGTTCTATAAGACAAACGTTAGTAAAATATCGTATTCTTTCAAATATTTTCTATTATTTTTTTGCAGGGGACTACAGTATTACTGCCTTCCACTGCATCTGACCCTGCAAATATGATGTCTCAAGCCTTCGCTATATATAAGAATATGATGGGAAAGAATTATGTTAATGAACATCCACAAATTTCAGCAACTGGATCAGCTGACCATGCAGTGCGAAATCCTCTACTTTCAAAATCAAGCGAAGGCAGTTCTGCTTTCACCAAACCTGCTGAGGAAGATCATCATGGCGAGCCTATTTTTTCTCTACAAAGCCCCAAGTCGAGATAAACAGGAGAAGGAGATTGGTGTACATCCATTTGAAAAGGGGCACTCCTTAGGTATTTTGAGGTTTTTATAATCATCAGTTTGTTTCCTTGGGAACCCTTAGGAACTAGGATGTGCAAACATGATACAATGCCATCTGAACACATGAGACTATTTTTTGATATTTTCATTGGAAATTACTCTATATGAGATTAATTTCAAGAATCCTCATTTTTTCAATTTCCAGTTGTGCATTCATTCCCGGCCAAGCTCTGTTCACCAGCATAGTTTCAAATTTCCACATCATTTTTTCTGCAGGTTCTTTCTGATGTTTCAAAAATGATTATCATGTTTCAAGATTAGCAAAGGTAAATGCTATGAATTTCCATAACTCTTTTGCTTTGTGGTTATAAATCGAAGATTTAGCAAATATAAACAAACTTATGCGTATTAGAAGTAGAACTTGTCTTTCATTTTGCCTGTTTTATTCTTCTGTGCAGAGAATGTGAATCTTTTAGTATCAATCAGCAGCATATTATGCCACTGGTGCCTCTTTCTTTTCCATCTCACCTGCAGATTCTTGTTCCTGTTTCAGTTCTATTGCCCCAGCCGGAACAGCTTCTACGACAGCATCCAGTTTATTTTTATCCTGTGCCGCAGCCTCGCTTGCATCCACCAAAGGCTCTTCCTTATTTTCTGTTTCAGCTAAAATTTGCTTCTCCTGAAATAACAAGGTACACCAAAGGTAAGACCATTATAAACTAGTTGAATACTAGATGATTAATGACACTCTTACTTGAAAGGAAGTCTCAACCCCATCCTCCGAGACCACGGCTTTGGTCTCGTTGGTGTGTTCCTCGATGGGGCTGGGAGCCTCATTCATAGATTCCAAGTCATTTGGTTTGCTGGCACAGCCTCCCATATCGCAGTTGCAGAGAGGCCGAGCTTTAATTTTTCTTAATGGATTTGGAATGCACGAGGAAGATGAACAACTGATGATTCATGAACAGGTTATATATAGGCATTCATCCTTTATTTATCCATTGGTTGAGCTTGATTTCCGTTTTGGCCTTCAGTAGTTTTATTAATTATTACCCTTAACATGAGAAACACCCGTTTGGCCTTTGGTAGGAAAATGAATTAATATTCTTAAATTCCAAATAATTGTACATCTATAATTTTGTCTATTTTTAATTTTTAATTTTTATAAATTTCATGGTCCCCACTATACTATCTATATATGTTTATTATATTATTTCATACCAATCCGTATTGTGACAAATTTTGGAACAATATGAAAATTTATCAAATTAAAATAAGAAATTCTAAATCGGATTTGTATCATTTTCGATTGGAATCGAGTAAATTGAAATATGATTTTAGAAATAGGTTGGTGTATTACTTTCACTTAGAGCATAGATGGGGCAGAGGGTGAATATTTATAAATAATAGGGGTGATTTTGTAATTTAATTTGATCAATTGTTCACGTTTTTGTCCCAAGTGTGAACAACTACTACTGAAAAATAGGATCAGTGGTATGCTTCCACTTCCTATAAATACCCCCTTTCTGTCTCTGTTTTTGGGTGCTGGGAGTGGGTGAGAGGTGTGAGTTTGAGTTTACTGTCTGTAGGGGAAGAAGGGAAGAGAGAGAGGGAGGGAGAAGCAGAGGAGTGCGGTAGGGTGTTTTCCGGTAAGTGGTTCCTGTTCTTCAACTTTTCCCGGTGTGGGAATTCTTTTTGGTTTCATGGGCTTTCTGTGTGTGCTTCTCNAGCCCTTAGTCCAGTGGTTTTTTCCTCGCTTCCGAGGTTTTCCACTCTAAAATCTTTTCGCCCCCTTTACCTTTGAATCATTAACGTTCTGCACATATAAACAAATAATAACCGAGTTCGTCTTGCAACGAACCGGTCGACTGTTGACACCCCCGGTTTTCGAACCACAACAATCACTATAATCGAGATTTCGAACGAAATCTCGCGGCCATCCCTTCATTCGCGAGTTTCAGCAGTTTCGTCGTGGCGGAGCATATTTGATTGCTTTCGTACCGTTTTCTCTCAAATTATCGATATTTATTCATTGTAATTTTATCTCTCGATTATTATAGTGAAAACCAATGTAAAGCTTCGTTCTCCCGATGACGTAAGCTCACACATTGTGGGTCCAACCTCGTATATCGCTCGTGTCCCCACAATAACTAAATTTCGAGTAATAAAAATTTGACTGATCTAAGAATAAACACTCTAAAATATTTTTAGACGAGATCACACGTATTATACAAAACATTTCCATAGGTTGTTTCTATCTCATCATGATGTCTCACTTGAATTTCTTTCTTTCTAAATCATATCAATCTTTTCTTCCAGCTCAAATACATGTCAATAGCTTCGTAGCAATATTCAATCTATATTAATCAATCATC
Organism: Utricularia reniformis; assembly: GCA_009725065.1. NCBI lineage: Eukaryota > Viridiplantae > Streptophyta > Magnoliopsida > Lamiales > Lentibulariaceae > Utricularia > Utricularia reniformis. Next base: position 8,948 of record RWGZ01000019.1, read on the forward strand.
ACTAATTCCGATATAATAAAATTAGTATTAATATGAGTTTCTACCAATAAATTGTTGACTTCATCTTTCTACTCAATCAGCAACAAAAATACATAGCTCAAAACTATGAAATAATTACGCAGATCAACTATGTTTCATACTAGTTAACTTTTTACTATTCATTTGATGTCCAAAATCATTAAAATTATCTAAAGTGAAATCAACACCCAAATGCTATAGTTTTCAGCAAAATTCACCTAAAACGAAGTTTAAAACCTTCCAACATATTTTGCAAATTTAGTGTATTAGAGTTTTTTCAAAAAATGGAAAACATTTGTAAGTTGTTGTGGAAAAATGAATTTAACTTACAATTTGGATTTCTCAAGCATCAAATTTAATTTTTTCATGGATATTAGATTCAATTAGAAAGATAGACATGTTCAACTAATCACCATAAATACTTAAATCCAACACTAGAAATTTTTTCGAACAAGCAACAATTACATAATACCTTACTAGTTCATCTTGCATATAATGTCCAACCATCACACATTTGCACATTGTTATTTTAGTTTCCAACTATTTCTAATTGATTTCACTTAAAATATAGGTACAAACTAAAAAAAAAAAACTTGAATATCTCTTAACCTTGGGTTAAATTAAACATTAAGGAGTGACTAATTTATTTACACTTTTTCCTACTATAAATAATTTCAATGTATTGTTTTTGTACCTTTCTTTCTCCTATAATACTTCAGTTGTTTACTCTTAATTCAAAGGTCTAACATTTACATCCCTAATACTTAGAAACAACATTGGACTTCTTAGAAAATATCATATGATTAGCAAACTCAACCAAGACAAATTTAAACTAAATGTGAAAATATAAATACAATTTATGTAACTTTAAATAAGATTTTGTTTTGATATCCATTTCTTCTTTAAAGGTCATATATAATTGCTCATATTAAACCTTATACACACAACTACATATGTGAAGAAGAATATTCGTAATCGCAGTTCTGGATCTTTCCAGAATCATTTTTAAACATGCCATATCTAAAACTGCAACTTACAAAACAAATTCTACGGTATCTAGAAGATTGAGCATAACATGCTAGTGTAATCTAATTTCAATGACTTCAAGTCTAATAAAAATAGATTCTAAATGAATGACAAACATGCATAGTTCATAATCAAGATTTGTCACAAAGCACTACAAATCAATCTTAACAAATGTATGCTAAAATTCATCCAAGCTACTTTACTTTGATGTATTCAATCACTTTAGATATCAAATATTTCTTGCTTAATTCACACTTAACTAAACGACATAACCTTTTAAAAAAACGGCGAAATAGCCTGTTGGGTCCCCAATGTTTTAACATTTTGGCAAATTTGGTCCCCAATGTTTGGAATGGCAAAATTAATCCCCAAAGTTTAAAAAATTAGCAAATTTAGTCCCCAAAGTTTTAATATTAAGGCAATACTGGTCCCCAAAGTTTAAAATTGGTAATACCGATCCCCAAAGTTTACACATACTAACAAATTTGGTCCCCAAAGTTTGTTAATTTGGGCAAAATCAGTCCCCAAATAACCTTAACTCCGTTAACTTTTTGTTAAGTTTTCGCGACTTCGTTCCCAAGCGAACTCTGTCGCTGCCAGCAGTAGACGCAATGCTTCTCTCTCTAAAAACAAATGTTATCCCACGGTTGATTTTGCAAGGACTGATGCTGCCCTAACGGGAGATGTTCTTCTTTTGAAACAATCATCCTTAGCGCTTGATTTTCTGGGATCCTGGAATTTGAATTTGATTTCGTTTTTGTCTCAGTTTGGTCGGTATTGGTATGTTCAATGGGTAATCACCTTTTTGTGTGTGCTAGTTTGTTGACCTGGGTGGTTGTTTGAATTTGAAATCCGTTTGGTAGTATACTATCTTCTGCTTTTTTTATCCGGGAAATGAATTTTGCATTATTATGGGTGTTCGATGATTTGCCCAGGTGAAGCTTGTGTTTTTTTTCTTATGTTTATTTTGAATACATGTCTGTGTTTGCTGGTAATGGAAGGATGTGATAGGGGTTTCACATATGGCCAGAGCTTAGGTTTTCACGGAAAATAATTTGGGGATATTTGGTTCTTGAAAAAATGGATTTGCATCTTGAGCAAATTCTTAATCAGTTTATCCTAAAAACCTTACATATTATACTGGATTCAAGAGTTCCCACCAACCGGCCATCTAGCAGATCTGGGACTGTGAAAAAGAGTGACAAATGGTTTAACTTAGTATTAGGTGACCGTCCAGTGGGTATGGAGAGCTTAAGCATTTTGAACAGAAGTTCTTTAGAACCTATGATAATTGATATCATAATCGCTCAAGGANTGTGTGCTAGTTTGTTGACCTGGGTGGTTGTTTGAATTTGAAATCCGTTTGGTAGTATACTATCTTCTGCTTTTTTTATCCGGGAAATGAATTTTGCATTATTATGGGTGTTCGATGATTTGCCCAGGTGAAGCTTGTGTTTTTTTTCTTATGTTTATTTTGAATACAGGTCTGTGTTTGCTGGTAATGGAAGGATGTGATAGGGGTTTCACATATGGCCAGAGCTTAGGTTTTCACGGAAAATAATTTGGGGATATTTGGTTCTTGAAAAAATGGATTTGCATCTTGAGCAAATTCTTAATCAGTTTATCCTAAAAACCTTACATATTATACTAGATTCAAGAGTTCCCACCAACCGGCCATCTAGCAGATCTGGGACTGTGAAAAAGAGTGACAAATGGTTTAACTTTGTATTAGGTGACCGTCCAGTGGGTATGGAGAGCTTAAGCATTTTGAACAGAAGTTTTTAGAACCTATGATAATTGATATCATAATCGCTCAAGGATCGCAAAGGGGAAGCCTTTCCATGGACCATGGTTCATATACTGGATTGGATACTGAGACTGTGATTGAGAGGTGGTCGGTTTTGTATGAGGGCCAGAGATCAATGAATATTCAATCAGGTGATGTGTCTTATAAGAAGACATACAAGAAGGCAATCATATTGCTAAGGTCTGTTTTTTCGATGTTGAGGCTACTTCCAGCGTATAAGGCATTTCGTAAACTTAGTTCATTTTATAGTGGACATTGGTCATTATAGAAATTCTAAAAAACACAAATCAAATCATCAATACACAATTCTAGAAATTCGGTATAGCCAACATCAATTTCGTATCGTTCGTCTTCACAAATCAATACACAATTCTTGTCATTCGGTAAAACGAAAAATCAATTTTCGTACGTATCCATAGATAATTTCATCAATCTCGGTATCATTACAATCATATACATCCATATCGACCTTCAAAAATATCATTTTCTATTATTGGGGACTAAATATGCCGAATTATGTAAAATATGGGGACTAAATTTGCCATTTCAAAGTTTGGGGACTAAATTTGCCACGTTTTGCAAACTTTGGGGACCTTAACGGCGTTAGGGACGAAATTTGCCATAATCCTCAAACTTTGAGGACCAAATATGCACACTAAAACTTTGGGGACCAATTATGCCACACACACAAAACTTTGGGGACTGGTTTTGCCAAAAACAAAATTGTTTGGGGACTGGTTTTGCCATTTTTAAACTTCGGGGACTGGTTTTGCCAAAATACACAAACTTTGGGGACCAAATTTGCCAAAGCACTAAACTTTGGGGACCAAATTTGCCGCTCGCCCGATCCAAACATTTTGACTAAATAAAACCTAACTTTGTGGGTTGTACGAATATACACATTTTACTTTGACTAGTTAATGTAAATTTACCCAACAATCTATATATAAACCTTAATCTTATTCTCACCATTGATCCACCATGGAGATAGTCACACGATTCCATAATCCGGTTGTTGACATACCGAGGTTCTATCGTCGCAAGTCATATACATCGGCCGCTAGTAGGGATTTAAACTCTTCGTCTGTCATTTTCACAAAACCTTTCAAATTAATCCGATCAATGAGTCGAACCAGAGTTGCCGAAGAATCAGAGGTGAAGCCAAATTTGAAGAAAGGGCATGTAGGGGTGTATGTTGGAGTTGTAAATGAGAAGATTTATAGAGTATATGTCCCAATTACACACATTAATCATCCTTTATTTAGTGAGCTCTTGACAAAGGCTAAGAATGTCTATGGTTTTAAACTTATGGGTACGATTCGAATTCCTTGTTCCATATCAGAATTGGAAGACGTTCAGATGAAGATTGTCGCCGAAGTTTACGGAGACAAGGGAATTGATCTATAACTTTTGATTTCTTCACCGATTCGGATTCCTTACTCCGTATCAGAATTGGAAGACATTCAGATGAAGATCGTAGCCGATGTTCACCTAAGATAAGGGAATTGATCTATAACTCTTGAATATTTCACAATATACACACAAGGGATAACATGTTATGTATGTATGAAATTATACATTATACATGTAAAAGTGTTAAAATATACATTATATGAAATTATACAATATACATGTAAAAGTGTTAAAATATACATTATATGAAATTATAAATGTTATAATGCATAATTTCAATCTTTTCCTTGAAATTCATTTTCAAATCCAAATTGAAATTTTCCCAAAATTAAAATATTGAGTTTAATAATAAAAACATAATTTATTTTTGATTATTATAGTGATTTCATTTTTAATAATTGAATAATAAAATTGATTTTGTATGAAATTGAAGAGATCAAAATTGAAAATTTTCCAATTCTAATATCGATACGACTCAATATATATTTACATAGAGAAAATGATGTGTTTAGTTCCCAAAGTTTGGTGATTTTGACAAATTTAGTCATTAAACTTTTGCTTGACATTTGTAATGTCTATGCTTTGATAGTTTTGACAAAAGTTGTACCTATGATTTCCAAAATTTGGTGAATTTGGTCTTCATGTGTCAAAATTAGTCCTAAAAATTTGAGGATCAATTTCGCCACATACATTAAACTTTGAGAATTAGAGTTTCCGAAATTTACAAAGTATGAGAACTAGTTTTACTAAAAATATAAAGTTTGATGACTAGTTTTGCCTCCAAAAAACTTGGAGAACTAAATTTGTCAAATTTTAAAAACTAAATTTATCAAATCATACAACTTTGAGGACCCTAAATTTATACTATTTTCATATGAAGTATCATTTCTTACTAATAAAATATTTTTTTAAAAAATATTTACTACACAAAAACATTGTTAATTAGTCAAAGTGAGAATACATCTACAAACATTACACTTCAAAATCGCTTTTTCACACTTTATATACAATCAATTAAATGAAAACAAAATAGCCCTTCGATATTTATAATTTTTTATTATAAAACAAAGATTGGGTTAAAGAAAAGATTAATACAACTAAGATGGAACTTATTATTTGGTCTTTGGTTTCAAGTAATTCACTCTTATGAATACCTACATATAAATCCAAAAAATCGAATACCTTGAATTTACTTCACTGCTTTAAGCGTTTACATCATGTTATCTCTATATATATTCAAAAAACTTAATACAATATCAAAATGAAATTAGGAAATTTNACAGTTATCCAGGTTAATTTCTTCTTGCTGAGGAGGCTCATCGGTGTTAGAACAAAGGACACAGAAAAGCAAGGCAAGGTTGCAAAGCTGGCAAAGGGAGAAATTCTCATGTTGAACATTGGATCTATGTCAACTGGTGCAAGAGTCATTGCTGTCAAGAATGTCTTTGCCAAATTGCAACTTACATCCCCCGTGTGCACCAGCAAAGGAGAGAAGATTGCATTGAGCCGTAGGATTGATCGGCACTGGCGTCTGATTGGTTGGGGTCAAATTCAAGCTGGTATTACTTTGGATATCCCCCCTTGCTCCATCTGAGTCAATACAACATTGAGCATCCAGGAGGTAATTCTTAATCACAAAAAGTAAGAAAATATGTGCTATTCCAGCAAGCTTTTGGGAACAATATTTGTTCGTCTGAGAAGAAAACATCATTTTGTTTTTAGATCGTGTTCTAATTTTTTGTTATGAATTATTTATTTTGTATGCTAATGAACCATTATTCTATTTTTCATGTGCTGTCCTATTTTATTCAAATCAAAGTTTGTAGCATGTTTTTCATGTAAATTTTGAAGAGGTGCGTAATCTGTGTTTCGGTTCCATGTCTGCTGCTAATCTTCAGATTTGCTGCACAGAAGATTCTTGACTAGCATTATCTAATTATTGTGATGATAAGTTTACAAAACCAGTGAGTATTCCTCTTTTTTGTATGTATTGTATTCCTCTTCTCTTCTTGATCTAAAGAGGAATCCACCCCTGCAAAGTTTAGAACAATGATCAAGCATATAGCGAAAGAAGAGAAAATGGGTATCTTGTGAGCATGCCTTGATTAATCCTTTTTCATTGCCACAGAGAACCATATCATTTGCCGAGAGCAGACTTGTTATCTTGCTGCCTGCTGTTAGTCTCCCTACTTTGTGCTGTGTTCCTCTAAGCCATATCTGTGTACAAGATAACCAAGCGATTTTTTAAATTTATGCTGCAAAAGGGAAGGTTTTCCATATTAAGAAACCTGAAGGCTGCTCATTGCTGTGCTGCAATTTATGTATACAAAATCCTCGACAATTTCCATCGCTAGAATGCTGCCTCCTTTCTCTGGAACTGTTGATATATGAGGACTGGTGCTTCTTCTCCAGTCCTGCATTTATAGTGCAATCAATATGATCTTAGAATGAGAAGTACTTAGTGAGCATTGAGACATTGGTAGTCAAGGTTAATTACCTTGATTGTTGAGCCTTCCAGGGATGAGCTTGAACAGTATAACCAGTTTTTATATATGGAAACTGAGGTTATAGGTTTGCTTTGCACCCAGCTCTTTGATGGACGTTTGATCTCTTGATGCCGATTGTTTATGATCATCAATTCTTGGATGCTTGAATCTATGCAGCCGGCATAAACCTTACCTTGCACTGCTTTTATACACTTCACCTTCTTGTTCTTGAAAACGTCTTTCACTTTCCTTGATGTGTCAATAACCTGGAGACCAAAGCTTTTGGAAATTCATATCATGTGGCTCCACCTTTTCAATACAAGTTTACCTTAAGTTTATAACTTTGAGTTGATGCAAAGATGAGTTCGCCGGAGGAGTCGATAAGCCTTATGGATTCCTTAAGAGGGATTACCTCAATGCATTCCAGATTCAGGTGGCGCATTTGCCACATCTACAGAAGAACAATATATCAATATGTGAAAATGGTATAGCAGATACACATTTTCCACATCTGCTTCGGTGCGGATATTTTGTTCGAGGATAAGCTGTGGGAAAAAGGTTATTGCCTTGATGGTTTTGTCAGCAGAGGAACTGAGAAGACAATTCCCAGGTTCAAAGAGAGCAAAGCATGTTACAGATTTTTTGTGCTCTTTAATCTCTTGTACAAGTGTAGCTGCATGTCCCTTGATTTCCCAAGCCTGAGATAAAATACCAAAAAAAGTATAATCCAGCCGTATTATTGATTTGAATATAAAGTTCAGCTATCAGTTCAAAAGCAGGAACCTTAATTGAACCATCAGCATATCCACTGTATAACAGTCCCCTGTAAAAGATGAGCGCAGTCACAGCTCCAAAGCTCTTATTTCCCATCTCGAGGATTTGGCTATGAACACAAGATATGCGCTGCATTCGACGGTATACAATTAAGCAAAGACAGTACGGATGGTGATAATGTAATCCACTTCACTCACCCCCTTGTTTGGCTGAAAATAATCAGCTACACTGAGTAATTCCTCAGCCATCCAGGTGATATTCGATAAACGTCTCAATGATTCTCGAACTCCTTCCGATAGACTGGCTAATTTTTTAATTCCTGTAACAAGAAGCATCATTAGTGTTTGGTTCATATGATTTGCAGATATGCCTTGTTATCAGGTTACCTCTTCCTGATGAATAGTTATAAATGCATAAGCAAGCTAAGAGGCGCTCTTCAAGCTCAAAACCAGGATGCAAGAACTGTTCTATAGAAGGTAGTATGATTTCACTTGCATTGTTTCTCAGTTCATCTTCGCATTTCACTAACTCACAACCGAGCCAAGCGGCAGCTATGAGACAATCCCTCGAAAGTCTTTTCGACCTGCTCCTTAGGCCCTTATCCAATGCATGGAAGACAGTTGCTCCTGAGAGAAGTATCCTTTGAGCTATTTTGCTGCACCATGAATCTATTCCAGCTTCCTGAAAGTAAAACGTAAAAGATTTTTGTTAGTGCAGATTGATTCAGCATTAGCTCCAGAACAGAGTTTGAAGCGAACACACCCTCCTAACTCTGAACAGTCTATCTTCACCTGTAAGCATTCTTCGAGGAAGTCAAATTTTTTAATCAGATTCCATTGGCGGGCTGAGGTTAAACCAGTTTTCCTCACAAGCCATGCTGTCGTATACGGCTCTCCGTTCCAGGAATATGTTCCTCCGAGGTTTGAAAGAATGAATGCAGACAGAATCCCCGCAGTAGAGTTCTCATCACATGTTAGAGAATTAAAGAGAGCCTCTGCTGCTTCTTCCCTGTAAATGGAATTCATGGATGTCTCTTCCTGAAAAGGATTGTACTTTGTCAAAAGAAACAAAGAGCACTACAGCATTTCATACACGCGGGGACTCACAAGAACTTCTAACTGAAGCAGCAAATTAGCTGATAGAAGCCGGATCTCAGGTTCGGAGTTATGCATCAACAGAAATAGTGAGCACATGTTGTTGATGCTTCCTTGTCTTTGTATCTGCTGTAATAAAGTAATTGCTGATGACCTGAAGCGTGAAAACAGAAATTAAGACACCGGTTTCTTTCAAAAAATGATGTAAAGGTCTGATGGCCTTGATCTACCTTGGTATTTTCTGGAGTTCACTGAAATATTCCAATGCAACAGATGTTGCCCTGCGTTGATTACTCCACAGAAGTGAAACAAAAGGGGCGATAGGTGAAATCTCTGTTATACATTTTCTGCTTTTTTCGCCAAACCTCATACACTTTACTAATATGGAAGCCAATGAAATGAACTCTTCTAGGTTATCTTGTCTTGGAACTTGCAAGAGCCTTGAGAGCACTCTAGGGGAGCTAATTTCAGCCAAGTGCATACTGTTTGTTTCGAAATCAAAAGCAGACACTAAAACCTCGATCATCATCAAAGATGCAGCAGGGGGAGTCAGCAGGAGAGACTTTAAATCTATCTTGTTATACTTTGAGGCACAAACAACATCAACCAAACAAGGTAAAAGTTCAAGCGTCTTGATCTCTGCAGGAGATGGATTTATCAAGTATATCAGAACAACAGCCTCATGGACATTGCGCTTGAGCGCAGTTGCTAGATCATTGAGCTGTAGCCCTTTTTTCTTGATATCTTCAATCACAGATCGATTAGCTGTCGCAATAGTTGAGAGAATTGAAACTGAGGTTCTAACAACTCTCTCTTCTTTGGAAGTTGTAATAGATATCAGCAGCTGATCCAATATTATATCCTTAAGGATTGAATACTTCAGTCCCTTCTTACTGTTTAGTATCTCGTAAATTGTCTTCATCTCAACACCACAGTCTTTTTCTCCATGACCAATTTCTTCAGTGTAGCAAAGCTTTGAGACAATTCTCTGCAGGATGTCACTTTGATCCATGACAAGGTGTTCTTCATGATGTAAATGAACATCACGGAAATCAGCTCTGCAATTTGAGCCTTTATTGGATCTTACTAAGCTGCTACGACTTTTCATTGAAATCGAATCAATGCTGTGATTCTCAACACCATCATCATCGAAATATGCAAGCCTTTCCATGCACCTCGACCCCAATTTTGATACATCATTCACACAAGGTGTGGAGGAAAAAGGAATGCAGCCTGTGACATTTGTTTCAGTGGCTATTAGTTGATGATCTTCTGAATTTTTTCTTTTTGAAGTGTTCATTTCCACTGATTCATCCTACCAGTTGAAGGATCCACAGGCAGTGATATCAGCAAAATATAGAAAAGGTATGAGCTTTAAGGGAATATACCTGGGGACAATGATCTTCCCCAAAAGAAGAGCTACGTGATGCAAGAAAAACAGGGGAATCCGATTCAGATTCCGTCAAAATATCTCTCAGGAACTTGCAGCTTGAACTTCTCTCACTTGCTCTACTGCAGCTATTATCTCCAAGAACCTCCTCTTTGTGGCCAATTTTATCAAGCTGCATTGCATTGGCATATTGTAATCCGAGAACAGAATCATCTAAAAACCACAGATATTACAAGAAAAATAGGCACTAAACTTACATCCTGGTTAGGACTTGAGCCAGCTTCATTCCCCAATGAATTCTGAAATTTAGTATCTGTTGATCTGTTCCTGAAAATCCACAACGGAAACAAGATTATGATTCAATAAAGGACAAGCATCATCAATCTTTGCCTAAATAGGTTGATTTAGATGATCATTTTGCTTCTGGAAAATCGAACAAGGCCACTTACTCTTGAGTAGAATCACCAATAGCCATAATCCGATAATACATCAGCCATGGCTTAAACCTTTTGGCTATCCATTTCAAGACTTGATCAACAATTCCAGCATCATCACTAAGCGCCCCATCAATTATCACACCTTCTCCCGATGATAAGTTATCACTGTCATGCTCAATGAACAACGGGAACAAACTACGGCAAACTCCAGGCGCAAGTTTAGAATAAACAAGCCTCGGTGAAACTGAAACAGCCTGAAGAAAATGCACCGCCGATTGCCACTCGTTCTTCCTCAACAACTCAACCACAGAGAGGTAAAAATAAGAACAGCATATCAAGCAACTATTAGGAATCCCCAATGTGGCTCCGTCTTCATCTAATGAAGCTGGAATTTGAAGCATTTTCTCTGAGTTATCGAGCTTGATAGCTCTCTCTTCCGCGCAATCTGCGATAGCCGCAGCTTCACTGGCCTCTATACCCCAGTATAGATTAGAGAGTACGGAATGTTCTGAAAATTCAAAAAATTCCTGCGGTTGAAGATTCCTAAGCTTGTAAGTCGCTTTCAGTTTCAAGGCTCTTCGCGATTCCGCATTCTGAATAAGTGAATGCATTTGTCGATTGATGACGGAGACAAGCTCACGTACGACGTATAGCTCCATTTTCGGGTCGCCGTTTGTCAATTCCGGCGGTGGCTGAGACGGAACTGAGGAAGACATTTGACGTTCACGAGACACAAGAAAACAATACCAGAGTCTAGCTGCTGCAGTTGTGATAGCTCATAGAGATTGAAAAACAAAAAAGGCAAATTCAGCCGGTAAAGTAAATACCATCAAAATATTAAAATAAAATTTAAAAAATGAATCAAATCAAGTTTAAAATATGTGTAGCCCGTGGATTATGTTGTAAAATGTTAACAAATACTTATCATATAATTATTCTTATAAATTAGATTATTTTTAATCCTAAATTCAACATTTTCTTACATGTATTGTATGAATCACCAAAGTAATAGAAATGCTTATTTTATTATTTTTAGTTAATAGGACAAGGATTCCTTGGTTGTGACCCACGTTTTCATACCCAGTTTTTGGGTCGACCTAGAAAAAAAAAAATTATACCGATCGTACCGACGATATACCGGTCATATCGATCCGGACCGGTATGAAAATATTGATAATGACTGTGAGTTTTGTCGATCAGAACGTTCATAGAAGCCAAGCGCCGCCCTATCATTCTCCTCAATTAACTGAATTTTGCATTGCTAATTTTATACAAAATATATACATTTCAATATAAATATGATAATTTCATCCAATATTCATTTATCAAATAGTATTACTTACACATACGCGAAACACGGAAATCTCAAACCTGATATTAATAATATACACGTGACACACGAAGCTCGAATCCAAGTTTCACATTAAGGTATGAGATGTGTTCAAGTTAAGAAATACATGACACATCTCAAATAAGGTTGTTAATAACTCTTGTTAAATATGATAAAATTGAATCAGTTATTCAAGTTAATAAGGTTTTTAAATAAAAAATAAATGTGGGTTCGAACTGGATAATTCATCCATTTATTCAATGGATGAGTTGATAATCAAAATCTAAATATTAATACCAACAGTCCAATTAAAAGCATTGGTTAGAATCAATTAAAGAAATATAATCAAATGTACCTCAAACTTCATGATATTGTGAATAAATTTTATTAATTATAAAAGTGATATATATGATAATTTTGATTTATTATTTTATACTAAATCGAAATTATATTATAAATAAGATATATTTAATAAAAAATGTGTGTTGCGGTTGCCAATAAAATTACCGAAAAATAATTGTGAAGAAGATAGGAGGATAGAGAGGAAATAGTGCAACTGTAGGGTTACCTCTCATTTCAAACCAAAGATTGACCTGTCAGAAAACAATTATTGACGTGGTTTTTTACCAACAAGGGCCCCCAAACCTTTCGTTATTGCATTTAAAGCCCTTCAACTATTCATTATTCTCTCTGCTGATGTGTCATATCATTCTTCAATGCACCAAAATAGTCATTCAACTATTCATTAATTGCACCCAAGTCCCACACACAAGTAGCATCTCCTCAAATTACATATATTACATGCATCTCAATGCTTTTTCCTCTTCATTCTCTTATACCAAACACAACTCAAATAACCCTTGTGTAACTAAACCCGATATCAATAGGATCCAAGGTCGGGTTAGAGTTTAATAAATTGAAATACAATTTTATTAATGTATTAGTTACCACTGTAAAATAAGAAATGAACTTGGAGCCATTGGAATTAATTATATCATATTCTTGTTCAAGTCTTAGGGGTAATGATCTTATAGAATTTGGGTCCGAATCTAATCCAATTAAATATGAACCCAAGGCATGGTCAACCCTAAGGGTAAATATATTGAGATTGAATTATAGTTTTAATACTATGATCAAATGCATTTTTCATTAAAATTATAAATTTTAATATATAAGAGTTGGATTATGAAGTAATCCGATGGAAGAAAGAACTTATTTATAATCTTAAGACATAACTATAATCTTGTTAATGAATTAATGTTAGAAGCTTAGATCTTATGTTTGTATTTGATTGATGGGATGTCCAAATAAGAGACAAGTAAGGCATTGGGGTATGTGTTTGGCTTTATATTAATAACTTTTGGCTTATTGGTTAAAATACTTATTGTCGTATTGGTAAAAATGAATATGATTTGTGGTTGTGAGTTTAGGGTGGGGACAAATAACATCAAAAGGCTTGTTATTGTCATTCACGGATTCTAACAAATATGTCTCCTATGCCATGTGGTCATACCTTTAAGGTTCTCCCAAATTACATATGCTTTTCTCTCTATTTATCAACATGTGAAATATGTTTATGAATCATAAAAGAATTATGACAATGTTAAATCGCAGATTTTATGCAAGGGATATGAGTATCAACATATTTTTTGCAATGTTGCATCAACAATGGTGTGAGATGTAAGATTCGTGGTGAAGATTTTTCAATTTTTTACGAATCTGATTAAGATGCATTAATGAAAATCATTGATTAAAAATATATAAATATATTATTTTTCTACAATTTATTCAATATTCAAATAATATTTCAAATAATTTTGATTTCTAACAAGATGGATTGTGTAAAATTCAATGCAAATTAATTACATATATTTTTTTCATTTTTTTTTAAATTTTTTTAATATTAACACACCCCGTACACACCCGCGTTCAGTGTTTATCGGATGCGTTAGGTTATACAAATTCGAACGAATCGTGCAACCTAGGTTTTTTGATCTTACAATTGATAGAAATTGCTATTTGTACATATATTTGCATATTATCATTAACGAATATTTCAAGTTTACACTGCAAATTTGGATTTGTCAATTTTATATAAGAAATAGGTGTAGTTATGACACAACCACAGATGGTGTATAAATTGGTTTTAAAACATTGACCATATTATATGAATATAAGCCAATAATAATAAATATTTTAAAAATAAATAAATAGTTAAAATAAAAAATTTTAAAAATTGAATATTAAAATAAACTCATGTCCAATAAATATTGGAAGATATTACGACTAGAATTTGACATACTATGAGAAGAGTATGTCAAAGATAGAGAGTTAAGGAGATGAAAGCTACGAATATTTGAATGAAAGGGATGATACTAACAATTTTAAGAAAAAAATTGATTTATTAGAGATGATAATAATGTAAATAATAAGTGTGTTCTATCGTAGGTATACTTTATTCTTCTGAAAATAACTTCTAAAGGAGGAAGGTAGTGACTTAAGAAAATTAAAAACTTGCCGTGTTGCTGTGAAGGACAACTGTGTTAATACTTTAAATAATACATTTGAAATTAAAATATATCAGGCTACGGCTACACTCACCCATATTTCAACTATAGACCGGCCCCTCCCCAAACATGAAACATTTTTTAATAAATTATTGTTTCTATTTATTATACCAACTTGCCTTTTTCTTTAAAATAAAATGTATTTCTATGTTATAACTTAGGTTTTAATAAACTCGAACGCAGTTTAGGATGTGCGATCGTTTTGGTAGACTCATTTAAATAAATATTAGTATGATATATAAATTTGATCCAAATAATTTTATAATTTGATAATCTTGATCTTCATATTTTTATGGTTCAACAAATTTGATATCCAAATTATCAAGATACTAAAAAAATCAATCTCAATATCTTGTAAGCTTTTGCAACACCAGTCCATAAATTTTAGTTTTCATGATATAATTGTTTTATATAGTTTCAAATTTTGACAATTGAGATCTTCGATTAAAAATTAAATTTCGGGTACCGATTTATTCACTTGAGGATATGATTTGATAAATATTGCAAACCCTAAAGTTTGAGGGTTAAATATTCTATTATAAATTATTTAGACTAAGTTTACCAAATTTGGGATAAAATGCAACGTGTTCTCTAAATATTATCTAGATCCAATCTAAACATGATTCTTAAATGGGTAAGGAAAACCATGTATTTTGGGCTATTAAATGAACTATAATGCCAATAAACCATGTCCCTAGGCTACAAAAACTAAGAGAGTACGTTAATTTGGAAGCTTAAATATGTTACTTTGGATAATTAATTGGAGCACATGTTGAGTATTCATAAACTAAGATT
>RWGZ01000020.1:0-24047 GCA_009725065.1 Utricularia reniformis
AGCAGAAGGGTAGTTTAGGTATTTGATAAGACGACTATAATGAAGATTGGGGGCCCATTAAAGAGAAAGGGGCAGCGCGGCCATGTGAAGGATAATCATAAGTTGGTGGGCTGGGGTTTATTTAGGAATTAGGGTTAAATAATTTAGGGTAAATTGAAACAGACAATTCTGCCACCAGTATTAGCTCTTATCCGGTGGGCTCTCAAGTGTCGGGTTGTGGAATCTTACAAATTTGTAACTTGTAAGTGGAGAACATCATCATGTGAAAACCAGCTGGATTTTTCTCTTGTGGTCCACACACAAAATCACCAACACTAATTGTTTCTTGGTTGAATTTTTAAGTATATTTAATACAAATTATGATATAATAAATAAAG
The DNA here is from genome assembly GCA_009725065.1 of Utricularia reniformis. Taxonomy (NCBI): domain Eukaryota; kingdom Viridiplantae; phylum Streptophyta; class Magnoliopsida; order Lamiales; family Lentibulariaceae; genus Utricularia; species Utricularia reniformis. Next base: position 378 of record RWGZ01000020.1, read on the forward strand.
AAAAAACAGTTATAGATGATAATGTTATCATAAAATACACAGGACTCAAACTTATCTACAGTGCAGGATATGGATAAGAATAAGAGAGAGACCTCAATCATAGACATCTCATTATGTCATCGACCACAAGTGTGAGTGTGAGTGTGCACAATAATGAGACGCCTTTTGCAAAGTAGGTTGCAGTGCAGTATCTCTCCTGTCTTTTTCTTCTTCAATATCTAAAGCATCCAAATTATGTATAGATATTTTCAAAAACTCCTAAGAACTCATGTAAGAGCTGTTGCAGATGTGCTAATTTCAATTCCTCAGAACAAAAACAAATAGCTGCTCTTCATTATTAATCCATATGGATTGAAGGTGCAAACTGGGATATCTAGTAAAACCTTCTCACAAAATATAATCTAAATTATGATGCAGAATGGCAATAAATATTTAATGCGAAAACATGGACATTAATTAAATCAACAGCTAAAGAAAGAGCCACGGAAAGGAATGAGCTAGAGAAATGGCCAAAGTACTTTTCTAGCGTGCTTTTGAACCTGTTTAAAAATAGAATATGAATAAATCAGTTTAACTCATATTAATAACAACAAAAACAAAGAGACGTCACCTCTACTTCTCTTGCACTTGCCAGAAGCATTATTACTAGAAGCAAAGTTACCATTCAACTTCGACCAAGACATTGCTAATTATGAATTATCAAAATCACAATCACGGGGTCCTAAGCAAAGATCCTATTTCTCCATCGATCCTATCCACAAGCAAGCACTTAAGCCCAGCAACCTCAGCTTCAAATAAAGGTTGGTTTTGTAGCCTCTTCATGATCTCCTGATTCATACTTCTCAAAGCACTCTGCTGTATCATCAGTAGGAGCCTGGGCTTCTTCACAATGGGAAGGCATGATCTAGTCAGAGCTTCAAAATCGGAGCAATTAACAAAACTCAGGATTTCAAGATGATGAGGGCGATATAATACTGTACCTCCCCAAATAATCCTCCTTTTTCTGAATTTTGCAAGTCAATATAATTCTCGACTCCGTCTCAAATAAATATAATTCTCAACCACAGATGAGTAAAGAACATAACACAAATCTATTTCTTTAGCTTAAACACAGATGATGATGGCTATCTTGTTATGCTACTTAACTTTCAACTATCACTATTTACAGGGTAAAAGTGAGAAAAGTGTAAATGTGCTTATTACAGGCAATTTTAAGGATGCCAGTGTTCATTACCCTCTTTCAGAATGTTTAGTCAGCCCTGAAAAGATCATCCTCTCTGAATCTTCTGATTCAAAACAACCTGCAAAAGTGGAGCTCACAAAAAACACAGATCTCTACGCAAATCCATAACCATGTTCCATTTTATCACTGAGTTGATCAAATTTGTCTTCATTACCGATATTTCATATTGGGAAATATCAAATTTTACTAAAAAACTCTAGAAACAGAAACTATAAGAATCAACCACGATGAGTTGATTAATTGAACTAGCAAGTTAACATATTTCTCAAGAATGGATGTCAAACCATCTATGCAAGGCAACAAAGTATCCAGCATGGCAAACACAAATTTGCAAAGTATGTATACCTAAACTTGTCAACAATAACACCCTACGGCGTTTAAACAATGTGAAAGTGAGAAAATGTAAAAAACAAGTTTCCATACTTCAATTGAGCAACTCTTTACAACAGCCTTCACTTTCACGCATCCCCTTTTTCCATGTTCGCAGCGTATTCATTTTCAGATCCACCGGCACTACTACAAGAGGAAACGAGAGTAAATGCAAGTACTAAGGCAGAGTATAGAAAGCATCAGAATGACAATAATTGAGCTTACTCAGTAACAATCTTGCTATTTAACAAATGTAGTTCTCATGTATTTAAACATGTAAGGACTGATCACATCAGTGATCAGCGCTCATCATTTAAGACCCAACATAATGGAGTAAAACCACCTCAATATTCTACAAGTATCAATGCCAATATACATACCTATGGGGGCGAGAATCAACTGATCCTGGTCTTCTCCAAGCCTTTTCAGTTTTATCTTCTACTCTGCTATTTAAACTCCATATTTTTTTCTTCCCAAAAGTTGTAGGCATATCAGTGGACTCCAGAGAAGAAACCTCCTTCAACTTCATCGAATCAAGCTTTTCATCAATCTTCCTCCAATCTTGTCCCTTATCCTTCAGAACATCCTCCCTTGGCCTTGCATCACCAAATGGATTGTTAGCCTTGGGCTTCACTACCTTAACAATTTCAGACTTTTCACCTTCAGCCAATGGGGATTGCAAATTTAGTCGTGTCCGACTACTTGTAGTCACCTCCTCTTTTTTACTAAACCAGCTCTGCGAATCTGCCCCATCGGAAGCAATACCCACACTTCTCACCCTGATGCCATCAAACCTTCCGCCTTCTCTTCTCCCTTCTTCCTTCCTTCTCACCCAACTATCTGAATCCGCATTGCCGTTTCTGGAAACAAACCCGAATCCCTCCCTTTTCTCATTTCTCCTAGGGTCGGAGGGAACAAAACTCTTATTTGCTGCCCAGTTATCAACCTCATCTGCTTGTGAATCTGAATACCTAGGAAAACCCCCTCGGTCTCCTTGTCCCCTCCTCTCAAACCCATTAATGAACGACTGCTTCTTTCCCGCTGCCCAACTATCAGTCTCATCAGCCCTGGATGGAGCAAATTCACGATTAGAATCCCTATTAAAACTTCCATGTCGCCTAGTCTGTTCATCCCTGATACCGCCGCCATAGAATCTGAATCCACCTCCAAGTTTATTCCGATCAAGCTCCTCCGCAGAGCGTTCACGCGGGCCAGTAGGCAGACTCATAAGTTCATCTGGAGTCAAACCCTTGCTCTGAAACTCTGACTGCTTAACCGCGTGATACGTATTGAATTCCTGAATAGATATCGCCTGGGGCTTCTTTTTCTTCTTAGTCTTGGTGGCGGCAGCCACAGCAAGTGAAGGAAAATCGGCCGCATCCTCATTGTTAGCGGCGCCTTCCCTCAGTTGTTCTCGGAGGTCCGCCTCATTCTCTTCGGAATCCAAAGCCCATGCTCCAGGTTTCGCCCACGCGCTCACAGTCGACGCCATCTCTGTAATTCTTCTTCTCTTTCTATGCTTCCGTCGCAAGCCAAGACTCCCCTGTATTTAAACTTTTAAGATACGTATGCAGGATCCGTTAGAATCCTCGTTGATATGATTCGCATCGACGGTTCAGATTCTACGCCGATTTTATGAAGTTTGATTGTGTCGTTGGTACTTTTTATTATGTTTGGTCATGGGCCGGACCAATCCAAGGCCTATTAGTAGAAGAGGCCCACTCAGTTTACACCCATAATTATATCGAACCCAAAACATCGTAAATGGTTTCAACCCATTTAAACGCCGGTTCGGGCTGACCCGTCCATCTGCCTGCATATGCAAGATGCTAACAACAGTAGACTGGAAAATACGCTTATGTGTCAAATAACAAGCTCATAAGCGAACTTATTCATGGAGGTGTGCGGATTTGAAAAAGATGGCCAAAAAAGGCCTACAAAGATCCTGAAACGTGAAACTTAAAGCACAGACTGTCATCAGATCCAATCCATGAGATGAAAGGGTGAAGAAGTGATGGATCTAACTAATCTGACCACAATCAGCGATCACTACCGGCTTAGCGGTCTTTCCACTGCCAGATCCAACTTTCTCTATGGCTTTAACGACATCGTATCCCTCAACAACATTCCCAAACACCACATGCTTCCCATCTAGCCACTCAGTCTTTGCAGTACATATGAAGAACTGCGAACCGTTCGTGCCTGGTCCAGAGTTAGCCATGGATAGAACGCCTGGTCCGGTGTGCTTCTTGACGAAATTCTCGTCAGCAAACTTGGATCCGTAGATAGACTCACCTCCAGTACCGTTCCCTGCGGTGAAATCTCCGCCCTGGCACATGAATCCAGGAATCACGCGGTGGAAACTAGATCCCTTGTAGTGAAGAGGCTTGCCGGATCTCCCGACACCTTTCTCACCGGTGCAGAGGGCACGGAAGTTCTCAGCAGTCCTTGGGACAACGTCGTTGTATAGTTCAATAACGACTCGGCCGACAGGTTGGCCGCCGACGCTCATATCGAAGAAAACCTTTGAATTCGACATATTCAAAACTATTCACAGTAAAGACGAAGCTAGGGTTTTGAGTAGGGGTAAATACAATTCTTTATAGGAACTGGTACTGATCTAGAGCGAACGCGTGTCGGTAAATCAGCGATTCCAAAAGTAACCATAGTTGGAATCTGAGCGTTATTATAACCTTTGTAAATGCTGCCATTCTCTTCTTGGATTGGATATACTCTTAAAAATAGTCATATTATACATTTACCCAAATGCCAATTAATAATAATTTTTTCCATATATTGGGCATTGGCTAAATTATATTATTATTTTAAAATTAAAATTAATTTTTAAAAATGAATCCAATGATGGATTAAGAAAGTTTTATAACTTGTTACTCAACCTCCCGAGTAATCACTATGATGATAGTGGTCAATGGCCCATAAATAATTTGTACAGTAGGCCCAATAACAATTTAATAAAATCTTTAGTGTAGAATTTAAAAATCGAAAATTAGACTTATGTAAAAGAATGAGAATTTATTAAAATTTGGATTTGTAAGAATGTCGCAAAAATGTTATTTTGTAATAATGATTTGATTTAGAAGAGAGTTTTGGGTGAAGAGAAGACAGTAAAGTTTGTCATTGATGATTGTGGTTACAAAAAGAGAGATGGAGATGGGGAGTTAGCGACTAATTAATTAGAATACATATTGATCGTCTTAAGTTGAAGTAATGGAGAAGAAGAGAGAACGAAAAAGGAGTTCTTCACAAGGAATAGTGAGACCCATTTGATAATAAAATCCAAATTCTTCTTCTGATTTTCTGAGAAGAGACTGAAAAAGAGGATGAGTCAAGAAGGAGATTGGCACGATGTATCTGCTTCTTGTTTCCCCTACGTAAACAACAAAGTGTCCTTTTGGTACATCTACAGGTAGCTCTTCCTTCCTTAAGCTCCACCATTTTCTCAGCTTCAACCCCGGGAGCTTCTTCTTCATCATCCCCATTATTCTCTGTGTTTGAATGAAATGAACTACTCACTACTCACTAGTCAGATAAATTTATTGAAGAAACGGAATTGACTGGCACATGGGAACCCAAAAGCAGCACTTGTTTCTCTGGGGCCGAAGCCCCTCTACGGCGTACGGATCCTTACTAAATAGTAAATACTTCTCTCGAAGTGAAAACAAACAAAACTAAGCAGACATGGCAAGTTATTAGCTATTTGTTCTGTAATAACCTATTTTTGGTTATGTGTTGATTAAAAGGGAACAGTAATTGTAATTTATTATGGATATTTACCTTAATTCTAACATTCACGTGCTCTTGTTGTTATATGGGGTCGGGGACATATCCTAATGATCACCCAAATGCGGTCCTCACACCACAGGGACCAATGCGCAACTTGCAACATTGCTACAGTAAAGAGTAGTAGTCAAATTTGTACAGTAAAGGCAGTGATATTACCATTTCCAATAATTCAAAGTTACATCTCCTGGCCTGGCCTGCAATGTTAGAGAGATTTTTTTACATTTCCCACAAGTTAAAGGGGCAGAATCATGTGATTATTTTAAATTGCCTACAACTTGCTCTTACCAGCAACTGGAGACCCGGTACTGGCACATGAGACCCATGTTACTCCATGGACAGAAACAGAAACAGCAGCAATATGTACGGTCCATTTATTTAAATATACAATAACTCCCAACCACTTTCCACAACTGCCTCAACACCTACTAAATATACAGTATAATATAATCAAGTCCATACAAATTATGGACAAACAAAACAATTTGCTTAGTGCTTAGGCGACAAATAGTATAGCATTAGGATGTTGATAAAGGTGATATTATGCAACAGATAAGCAGCATATGTGTGTGTGACTGTGTGTTTGTCTCACGAATAAATGAAGATCCAGCAGCGAATGTGACAGGATTAAATCATGGACCCAATCCCACTTTTATGAAAATTAACATCACTCCATGCATTTCAAATGATTCTATGGATCATCAGACTGATATACCATTAAGATTAGGTACCAAGGACAAACAAATCATATCTTTAATACTTGGCTAAAACTAGAAGATCAATTTGTATTCACATTTCAGGGGCCACTTTCGGTTGCTGCTTCCCATCAATCAAACTCAACTGTCTCCCAAGCCTGGCAATATAAGCTTCCACCTGTTCATCCATAACACATTTCTCTTCATCATAAGAAAAATAAAGCGGAAGGGATCCATGCTCTTGGAAATAACATGTGCAAAATATTTACACCGTAACAGATGCAATGGAATTTGTTATTTGACCTGCTGTCTAGCCGCACCAAGTTTTAGTAGCTCATCTGCCTCACAGAAACTGGTAAACCATTGGCTGAATGGATGGTCTTTAGTATCACCCTTCTTCTTGTTTTTAGTATCCTCATTAATAACTGTAAACAAAATACAGGCAAAACGCAAGTAAACATACACATTTACTAGCATCAATATGCCAACTACAAAGGCTATTAATGTGACCAGCTATGTCTGTACGAATACAAAATGTGAGAGGAAAAAAATGTGCACATTACAAGATATTCAAGTCATTTAAAGAAGACGAACACACCAGGGGGGAAATTAAGGCCTGGGGGAAGCCTTGCCATAATTCCTGCAGGATGATATTGCAAACGGGAAAACAATGCTACGGAAGGTTCTGATATCACAATCTCGTCATATGATTCCACAACAACTGGCTTCTTTGTGGACGGTCCGGATTCATCATTTGGGTATAACTTCAAATGATGGAACCTGCCAATAATTGTTAGAGATAGTTCAATCTCCATTTTTCAGACAATATGAAAAAGATAAATAAAAAACAGACAAATTTTACATCTGAAAGTTCAAAACTACAAACACATAAAAGTATACCAGACATACACAAAATACAGATGAAGGGAAAAAGACTGACAAGTGCAGTGGTTTATCGCTAACATCACTGTGAAAATGAAGGGTAACTGCGATTTCAAATTCACCCCAACCACACTCCGAAAGCTCAAAAGGCGGGGTGTCGACGATTCTTGTTGGGTTGTTAAAACTAGAGTGCAACTGGAAAACAACACGCTTGATCACCACTCCCAAGTCTTCATTTGTTGCTCCACGTACATAAACCGTCCATTTATGAGACAACAGTCTATCAGTGAAGATGTAAATGATTAGAATCAAGAAATTTTCAGAAACTAAACTTAGTTCAAAACAAAAGAATACTACTTACTCACTCGCCTTCTTACCAAGCCAGAAAGCAATGTTACCGTAAACTAAAGGAACACAAATCTCTGACTCCTTGAGCTTCTTCTCCAGCACCTTCACAACACGAACCCAGTAAATGATTTCCTAAACAACATCAATCACCCTAATCTAAACATAAAATTACACCTTTGCGCTATTATCATCAGAAAGCTTATCCATTTCACTCGCTGTTGATTGATGCCCCCTTATCTCCTACGCTGTAAAAACAAAATCAAATATCCAACAAAAGGTAAAAGTTTCCTTCAAATCAAGTAAACCCGACAGCTAAAAAATTAGGGCTCCAAATTGAATTCACAATTCAGAAACTGTTCTACGGTTCAACCCGAAAATCCGAACCATTTTCAATCAGGATGAAACAATTACTTTGTGAGCAAGATGTTGAAAAAGCATCAATGGATGATTTGTAGGCATTGCTTTTGTTTTCGTTACAATGAAAAATTCGAACAAACATTATTACAGTATCCTTTCCTTTTAAAAACCAAACACAATTTTAATGTGGGATACTTCTTTGGATGATCCAAACCGAATTCTTTTTCTGCTAGAAGCAGCAGTTGTTTAAACTCATTTATTATGATTATAAAGCAATCAAATTTTATCACAAATTCAATGTGGGATTCAGTACATTATTGAGAAACCACCCCACCCCACCCCACAGGCATTAAATTTGGATTGCTAAATCTGGTGTAGACATTAACTACAAAACATGGATTGCCTGAGATGACAGAGAGCACATGCTAAAGCCTCTGCTCACAATCAGAACCAGAAAATTAATTTTTTTGTGGCGTGACAGTAAAAAGGGACCATTTTGCTATAGAAATCACATGATTCGTCTTGTCAATTGTTAGTTAACCTGTTGTGGGTGGGCTCTAGTGTTTGTTTTATGCCATTTTACAATTATTAAATTCCCTTTTTTGCTTCTTCTGTTCTTCAACGTAATCTGGATAACAAATTAGAGATCATCTGAGTTTCTATGTGGTTTCTGTTCTGTGATTCTCGGTGGAAAACAATGTCTTTTAGCAGAGATATAATATCATTTACTGGTTCAGTAATCTTGGAATGATTTGGAGAATTAGTAATTGTCATGAAAATGGCGCATTGCATTTCATATGCAATAAAACTCGACAATCTCAGTTCTCTAACAAAGAGAAAAAAGAATGAAAATTTACAAAAAACTAAGATGTTCCTAAACCAAACAGACTAGCTCAAGCGCGATGTTACTTCAAGGAACAAGTCTTGACTACAAGGAATTGTCAAGCCACCCATAGGATGATTGAACCCATATTCTTCTTCAGCTTGATATAGAAGTTGTTGAAACAAAGGGTGATTCAAGTATGAAACTGGGATAACAAATCTCTTCTTTTCCAACTCTCCAACATAAACAGTAAAATGACCCTTTGGAACTTCAGTTGTGGATCTCCTTTCACCAGACAAGGATCTACGAAGCAATTGTCTAATAGCCATTCTTATGTGAAACAAGCAAAAGCTTTTGTCTTCAACTTGTGGTGATCTGTTTATGAGGAATATATATAGATGTAAAATAATAGAGAAGTCATTGGATTTTGTAAAGATTTGATTATGGGTAGTTGAAGATTTGAGACTGACAAAACAGCAGTAGCACATGAATACTCACATGCACTTGTCCTTCTCACCCATTCATTTAGACAGATTTGACCGAAATAACAATAAAAAATAAAACACAGGGATCCCTACACTGCCTTGACACCCTTTTTTGAACTGTTTTTTTAATCTCCTTCAGTTTTCTGAAGGGAATCACGTGCTGATTATGTTCAGGGAAGTTAATGTTGTTGTTGAATAAGTTGAGCCTCATAAAGAAAACTTCATGGTTTTTAATGGCAGAAAAGGGTAGTCCATACTTCAAATAAAAATAATGCAAGTTGAAGGACAAAGTAGCAGAAAATACCATGTGATTATGCAGTAATTCCAGGTCATTTGCCCTTTGAACATTTGCACGTTCTGCTTCTGTAAGAGCAGACTTGGACCCCCCCTGCCCTGTTATTAATGAGAGCATTAAGGGTACTACACAGTACGTCCAAACAAGGACATTTTTTTCTACATGTATAACAGTATGATTAAATAAGTTCATTGATTTTTCTATGTTTAAGTTTATTGAGAACCAAAAGTCTTGATGATATTAATGGATTGTGATGTTGGTGAAATGAAACCTTTACATTAGGGCCTATAGGTTTCACCGCGTTTTGAAACAGTTTTACAGCAGACTTAAACGTGCTTAAGTAGAGTAATAACCCCTAAGAAATTAAAGCAAGGAGACCTCAGTGTCAAAAATGTCAATTTCATATATCATAGTGGGACAAAGGGGAACATGGAAGAGGATGATTTACCGTGTTTTTACTAGGGAAGAATCATATGGAAGAACATGCGTTCCGACAGTAACGTGAAAATAATGGGGCTGTACAGTACCTTTGAACATGTGGTTGTTCAAACAAGCCTATCCATCTCTTTAAGCATAGACCGTTGGATTTTGTTCCTATTATCTGCACAAAGTAGCATTGAAATACTTATTATATGACACAATCGCATAACAAATAAGCAATGATTCTGAATGACTCATATTTGTGAGTGGCTCCTAATTTTTTAAATAGTCTAAAGACGATATACTTATAGTTTCAAAATTGTGTACGAAGCACCTAAAGTTTACATAATGTGTGTGGTTGATCCTTTAACTTTTTAAATTTGTAAACATCATACCCTCAAAGTTTAAAAATTGTATGGTTGGCCCCCAAAATTTCAAAACCGTTTAAATTTGACTCTCACGTCTGATATTTTTTTGAGTTTTTTCGCAATTGACATTGTTCTTTCCAAATGTTGAAATTGACCGATTTTATTTACTGATTTGATATTTAGCATCCGAATATGTTAAAGAGTTAAGAATTGACTTGGAGAAATATGTAACATCCACTTGCTAAAAGACTTATTTGTCTTACAATGTTTTATTATTATAGTTCATGATAATTTTACTTTGTATATAAACTCAAAAACATACCGGACGTAAAGGTCAAATATAAACGATTTTTGAACTTTGGGGGTCAACCATGTAATTTTTAAACTTTGAGAGATGTTGTTTACAAATTTAAAAAGTTTGAGAATCAACCACACACGTTATGTAAACTTTGGGTGCTTCATACGTAATTTTAAAACTATAAAGGCATCGTCTTTATCCTACTTCAAAAATTGAGGGTTATCCTTGCAATTTTTTCGATTCTCTGAATAGTATTTGTAATATACCTGAAAATGAATCCTTCCTAAGATGTATGAGAACGATACAGTCCAATCTTGAATGGATGATAAAGGACTTGAGAGATACATTTTACCCTTCCTTGCTGCGTTCAATAATACCTTCATCAAGTAATCCATCAGAAACATGTGTAGAACGTTTCAATAATGGGCCAACAGAATGAAAATTTCCTCATCTAAATCTAAGTTGTTGGAAGATAATTATGCATGTGGATGGATGTTAAATTCATGGTCCCAACTGTCCAGGCAACTTGCTCTTGTATTTCAAGCATCACGATTTCTATAAATAGGATTCTATTAACTCATATCTCACTTCCCATCACTTGGAACTAGCGTACACACAACCAGAAAGAATCACAAGTCTTTAGTTCAGCTGGTGCTAAATGGGTTTTAGACTGCCGATGTTTCAAAATTGCGGGCACATGTTGGGTTCAATGTCATCATCTGCAACTGGGAAACTTGGGGTGGTGCCTAAGGGTCACTTGCCAGTCTATGTAGGGGAAAGTCGAGATAAGTGTCGATTTGTTGTCCCGATCTCGTACTTAAATCACCCTCTGTTTCATGAGCTGCTGAGGAGTTCAGAGGAAGAATATGGGTTCAATTATCCTATGGGAGGCCTGACAATCCCCTGCAGTAAAAATGCATTCACTTCTTATTTGAACCAGATGCAATCATGCAGATACAAACTTTCCAGCCAGTAGAGATTTGTATTTGTATCCAGATTGGAAGATCATTTAACATGTTAGATATAACAATGATTATATACAGATTTTGATAAACTTGTGATGAAAAATGTAAACAGTAGAACAAAGGTAACTGGAAAATATAACAACCCATATTCAAAATGAGACGATAGAAGTCAATATTCGATCTACCGTTCCGATACCATGATAGAAATACATATAATCGATTTGATTGGTGGTCTCGTAGCTATTATAAAGCTATGAGACTACCTTAGAGATGAACGAAATCAGGGTTTAAGACTGAAAAAGAGAGCAACCAAGATTTGCAACTTTGAATTTCGAATACAACTTGATGCAATATCTTCAACTTACATCATATTTAAACACGTATTTTAGGCCCATCAAATAACCTTCACCCATTGCAGTCCCTTGATCCATCATATAACAAAAACCCAATAGATGATTTCCGAAGGCTTCATCAAATCTAACACATTTAACAATGTAAGAAAAAAGTTGCCCATGTACAAAACACCTAATTCGAAGAATGAAGAAGAAGAAAAAAAGGACAAAGAAGGTACCTGCCTTCTCCCAAAATATGGATTGCAACTATCAACTAACATTCTTCTACGGTGTATCAAAAGACGGCAACATGCTCGTTTTTCAATGCTTTTCGGAACCTCTACCATCCTTCTGGACGTTTATATCGCCGTAGTTTTCGTTTCGCATTGCTCCGATGGTTCTAACAGCCAAGTAATCGCCGAAAGTGGCCGCGACTTCACAGAGAAGAAACTCGACTCCATTGATCTCAGTTCGACTTCAGCGTCGGAAACTCATGATTTGGGTATGAATAATCGCATACAACGCCGCTGTTCGCCGGTGTCTACAATCCAAACGGTAGGCGCGGGGTGGACTCTTTACCGACCGTTATCTGAACGCTTTTCAGAAAATGTACAATAATAACATGGGCCTGTAAGATAATTTAAGAAAGGCCCAGTTATATCCAGTCATAGGCTAGATCGTGATCCAGCCTACTCCTGAGGTGGTCCACTCGTGAGAAAGCCACAGATCAGCCCACTGGTCGATCCATATTTAATATTTTTAAAAATAATAATAGTTTAATAAAAACATTACAATATATTACTAAAATCTTTATTCATCCAAAATATATTCTAACCGCTGTTTTAATTCACGTATGTAGGAAATTTAGGGTGTATTGGTTTTAGCTTATATTTAAACAAAATAGGAATCGATACAGATTTTAAGCTGATCGGATCGGATGTAGCTTTTAAATTTAAGATAAAAAGATATAAAGTTTGCAATTTTTTCTTTTATTTTTTCAATTCAAAAATAATATAAAATGAGAATGAATTAAAAATATGTATAGTATATCTAGATTAATAACTTGTTTTATTTTATAATTTTGATATATATCCGATAAGAATCCGGATACTTGTGTATTAGACTCATTCAATATACCGATAGATACCAATTTTTAAATATTTATTGTAACATATATGTGAAGTATTTTAATTGTAGCTAAAATATATTACTCGTCTTCTATAATAAACTACCTTATTTATGGCAATTTATTACATTATATATAATACACTATAAAATGAAATTATAATATTTGATTATTTATGTGTGTATAAATACACTTATTAAATAGGTTGTTCTACTGGTCATTATTTATAATTATTTTTCGAAAATATATAAAGGAAATTATGATAGGTTTGTTTGGTTTTAACTCATTAAAATGTAGGTGTGGTGAGTTTTGATATGATGTTATGAGTTATGTTGAGATGTGGTTGAATAAAATTATCTATAATTTTTTAAATATTTTTGGTTAAATTATATTCTCATTATTATGAATATTGTAAAAATAACAATATATTCTTATATATATAAGGAAATAATAAATATAATTAAATGTAAATTAGTCATTTATATATAAGTTAAAAAATAACGATTTTAGAATGTTAGGGTATATCAAAATAATTTGAAATTGAATGATGAAATGAGCTCAACTGTGTATCCGAATTAGGCAAAAAAATAATGAGCGGCCGCAATTACAGTTACAGATTTGAAATCTGTCAGACATGGATTTAATGTTTGTGTCAACACCCCATGTGTCGTCCTTAAATTCTGACCATCCAATAACCCTGAGTTTCTGTCGGCTTCGGTTTGATTTGTGTTTTATTATGATTATGATACTCTCGGTAAGCCTTGTTTATCCCTAATTTGATTTTGACTCATTTTCCATGACTTTCATTAGATCAACTAATGCCACCTACTTTAGATGCCTATATATTTATTAAAATTATAATTTAGGGACCATTCTCCAATCTCTTCTTTAAATCTTGCACCTTTATTCGTAAAACCCAACTTTTAATTGAACAAATTAAGNGTATACTAAAATAACGCAAGTTCAGATCAGAACTATAACTTTAGGGATGCTTATTACAAATACAAGACAAAAATTTATTTCCAATATATATATATAGTATACTAAAATAACTCAAGTTAAAATAAAATCTATAACTTCAGGGGTGATTATTACAAAAAATCCAACCACGATAATATAACAAATTGATATGAAAACATTTATATGCATCAACACTTAAGATTGAGAAGCCATAATGTTACCATGTTGCCGTGTGGTGCAACATATATACATTATACTTAAATAACTCAAGTAATTAAGATACAATCTAGAAATTGTACAATAGACCGATATAAAAATATTGATTTACATCAAACAATTAAGATTGAGAATTTACTTTCCTAAAAATATAGTTAGGGCAATTTATGATATGCACGAGACACTTTTGATTGAGATGTTATATAAATTACTATGTTGTGGTGAGGTGCAACAAGATTTATTAAAATGAACTAATTATTGGTTGATTTAAAAATATAAATATAATATTTTTAGTATTTTCCGATAATGATATAATATTTCAATTACTTTCGATACCTACTTTGGATTGTGAAATTTTATATAAATAAATTATTATTTTATTTTCTTAAAAAAATAAAGCAACAAGTTGCACAAATTGGAGAGAATCAAAAGGTATATACATCATTAACTTTTTAATGGAAACATTTTGGTAGCCAAATTGGGTCTTGATAGTTGGGTTTCATTTCCAAGGCCCATTTAGTTGATATCTAGCATTTGTCACAACTTTACAGTATAAATAGGGTTTTGGACGAGAGGGACACAAGGAGAATTCTCAATCGGAGGTGTAGGAATGGCAGCGGTTCGATGGTGTGCATCTGCGGTGCGTGGGTTGGAGTCATGTATCGAACAAAGTAAGCCAATTTGTCTCGGTTCGTCAATTGCTCCAATTCTGTGCGGTCGGGGGGACAAGCGGACCAAGAAGGGCAAGCGATTCAAAGGTTCATATGGAAATTGCAGACCGAAGTTGGAGAAAAAGATCGAGAGGATAAAGGATAAGGTGGAGGTACCGAGGTCTACCCCTTGGCCTTTGCCTTTCAAATTGATTTAGTTTTTGTGCGTTGCCTGTATTTTCCATCTATTCAGTTAGATCTAAAACAGAACGGTTCTGATTGATGCTTGTGCTTTGTGAGCGCTCAACATCGCAACTTACATGCTTATTTGTTCTATCATTTTAGAGAATCCCTTGCAGATAGATATTAACTCTCTGTTTTGAATATTCAAGAATGGAGTGCATTTCTTATTGTGCAATTCGTGAATATGTTTTTCCTCCATTTCCTTCTTCTGCTTTAAATTCAGGAAATGCCTGTAAATGTTCTTCCCTTTTTTCTAATCACAGTGATATTTGATGAAAATGAACTTTATCAGCAGTGTTTGTTACAGTGAGCATTCCCAAATGCCTGCTATGGAGTATAATTCCCTTAGTTTTATATGATCCATGAAAGAACAAAAACTTGTGATATCTAACTACTGAGCAGGGAAGATTCACAGTGTTCATAGCAGATGTGGGAATCTTGACTAAACAAGTTTTTGGAATTATAGTGTCTTTGCCGAAATTATGATGGAAGTCGTTTATTACGGCTACTAAATCTAGATGGATTATTATTGAAATATAATAAATAATTAATTTATCCTTATGTGTAATAATTATAATAAGATTGTATTTATTATTTCTTATATATAAAAATATATTAGTATTTTTAAATAAATAATACAATAATTTTACTAAATACATTTAAAAATTCACTATCATAATATCATACCACATTTCAACAAATTTTACAATTACTAAATTTTAAATAGTTGAACAAAATAAACACATTTAATGAACCATCCTTCAATTAATTTTATTGTATAATTAGGAAAATATTACAATCGAAAGATGGGCCTTTTTTGTATGAGCAATTCGGCCCAAGTCATTAAAGAAATTTAGTAATTTGTTTTTCTTAAGGAAAAGGAAAGAACGTTAGAAAACTGAAATCCCTACAGCTCTGACCTTCAAAACCCTCAGTTCAGAGATTGCTCACTCATCTGGGATATGCGAATTCTACTGTAAGGTTAGGACTACGGAATGGGATAATTGGTTGGTAATGGGAATATTCTCTGTAGGACGTCAAAGGAAAAGGTGAACGGAATATGGAGGGCGAAAGATTGGAAAGTTCAACAAGTGCTGGAGAACGCGAGTCGGAGACCGTTGTAAATCGAGACGTTGATGGCGGAGAATGGAGAACATTGTCGTTGGAGGATAAGTCAACGTGTGTCGGGGGAGATTTCGAGGGTTTTGATAACCCTGTGACGGGTGCGTTAGAAATTCCGATTGCAATGGAGGAAGTCGACCTACTCACTGTGGATGAGTTGACTGAGCAGCCTGTTAAAATGGAGGAGATTGAGCAGTCAATTGTCTCGGAATCTCCTGCGGTTTTTTTGGCTGAGCCTGTGGAAGGATTTGGGTTGAGTGAAAACGCTGATCCGAGAGATTTGGAACCTGAAGTTGAAGATAAACTGGAGGAAGTAAATAATGGAATTGATTATGTCAATCCTGAAAATGTTGCTGATGAGTTTCTTGAGTCAACGGATGTCCCTCCACTTGGTGAGAAAGATAGTGTGATAGTCTGTGAATTGGAATGCATGTCAGAGAGAGACATGTTTGATTCAAATTTAGAAAAAGATGAAGAGGCAATGGATGGGGTCGCCAATTCATGTGATGGAATTGATCAATCATTAAATTTAGAAGTGGGATCTTTGCAAAAGCCAACATATTTTAATGAAGAAATGCCTGATCGTGAGATTGCTATAAATTTAAGTTCTATAAAATTAAATGCAGAATCAGCTGTGAAAACTGAAGATTCTACGATTGTAAATACTGGCATTGAACAAGTTCAGGATTCTAGATTCAGTGGATGCATGATGTATGCCAGTGGTGATACGCCATCTGACACTGATGGGGATGAGTTGATGACAAAATATGAGAGTTTAGAATCTAGAACGCGGACTATGGACGATATGACAAACAGTATAGAAGATTTCAAGGTTTCCAATTTTGATAAAAATGCAAACGCTGTGGAAACAAATGAGGAAGCAGGGGATGAAGAAGAGCTACCATCAGGTAATATGAAAACTGAAATAAATTCGGAAGTAAAGATAGAAACAATGGGATGTGATATGTTAGAGAAGATTCAGCTGGCAGATGCTGGAGTGGAAACTGACCTGGGTCCTGTTGTGTTTCCTAAAGGTATACAGGATGAGGATGGCAATATGGGGACTCAGGAAACATCTAGTGATGTAGATGAGACAGGTCAAAGCATGCATGATTCTCCAGTTGCTTTACAAGATGAGGAAGACGATACTATGACTGGGGATGAGGACATAGGGACACAAGACACAGAAATGGAGATAGAAACAGATGTTGTTGAATCAGGAAAAACTGCTGGAGGGAAACGGAAAAGAGGGAAATACTCTAAAAGTACATCTGTATCTAGGTCCAGTGGGAAAAGTTCTTCAAGAAAAAAAATTCGAGAGGATGTCTGTTTCATATGCTTCGAGGATGGGGAGCTTGTGGTTTGCGGTCGCAGGTTGCTTTTGATATTTGAGAGAAAAACTCGGATTTGATTCATGCTGTATATGATAATTTATGTTTATTTGCTGCATCTGCAGAGGTTGTCCAAAGGCTTATCATCCTTCATGTGTGAATAGAGATGAAGCATTCTTCCGGTCTAAGGGACGATGGAATTGTGGTTAGAATTCTCTGTGCCACCGAACCAATAGCCCTCAGATTTTGTTTCTGGAATTTTGTTTGTGTTACAATAGTATTGAATTTTATTTGTCAAATATCCTTCTCAGGTTGGCATTTGTGCAGCATCTGTGAGAAAAATGCTTCCTATATGTGTTATACATGTGCTTACTCCTTGTGCAAGAGTTGCGCTAAGGATGCAGTCATCTTTTGTGTTCGTGGGAATAAGGGTTTTTGTGAGACTTGCATGAGAACTGTGAATCTAATTGAGAACAATCAACAGGGAAGCGACAATGTACGCAATATTTTGCTCCTTTTTCTTGCATTGTTTGCGTCTACCCATATGTATCTTAGTATCATTTTTCCCCTACTCTGTAGCATATTGTCTTGATTCCCCGCCTATAAAAGAGAATCATAAAACACACTAAGAACAGTGTTTTATTTTGTGTTGTGATCGATTTTGCATTTCCTGTCATGCCTATCTGTGTTTTTATTTTAAACTTTTATCTTAAAAAATATATGTTTATGTCATGAATTATCCCATTCTCTTCATTTTTTCAGTTTCATTTCTTATTGAATTGTCTTCTTCTTGTTCCTTGAACTGATTAATTCCTTTTATTTATGTTTTATGCAGACCGAAGTAGACTTTGATGACAGAAGCAACTGGGAGTATCTTTTCAAAGATTATTACACAGAATTGAAAGCAAAGCTCTCACTTTCTTCTGAAGAGATTGCTGAGGCCAACAATCAATTTAAAGGAGCAGAGGCTTCTGCTGGTAACATAGAAGATATTAACTATGGAGATTCTGGTTCTGAAGATTCGACTGTTAACATAGAAACTGTCAAACCCAAAACTCGAAAATTAGGGAAGAATCCAAAAGGCGCCACCAAGGAAGAGGGTGTGCACAGCACAGCTGTTATATCTGGAAATAGAGTTAGTCCTTTGTATGAAAATGCTGAATGGGCTTCAAGGGAATTGCTTGAATTTGTTTCACACATGAAAGATGGTGACATATCTGTACTTTCCCAGTTTGATGTTCAAGCTCTTTTACTAGAATATATCAAGAGAAATAAACTACGTGACCCTCATCGAGGAAGCCAAATATTATGTGATGCAAGACTCAAAAGTTTATTTGGGAAACCTCGAGTTGGACATTTTGAAATGTTAAAACTCATTGAGTCTCACTTTCTGTTAAGGGATGAACAGAATGATGATATTCAGAGTAGTGTTGTCGACACTGAAAATTTGCATTTGGACACTGATGGCAACGCAGACATAGTACAAAAGGGTCTGAAAGATAAGAGACGTAAATCACGAAAAAAAGGTGACAGAACTCAGTCAAATCTTGATGATTATGCAGCTATTGATATGCATAATATTGGTTTGATTTATCTGCGGAGAAAGTTGATGGAGGACCTACTTGAAGATGCTGAAACCTTCCCTGACAAAGTCATTGGAACATTTGTACGGATACGAATTTCTGGTAGCAACCAAAAGCAGGACTTGTATCGGTTAGTGCAGGTTGTTGGTAAGTGCTAATGTCCCTTTATATCGGCTATAACTTATTAATTAAGCCATATGTGTTTATATTCCTTAAGTTTAGATTATGTATGCTTTGACATCTCTTTTAAGGAACAAGCAAGTCACCTGAGCCATACAAAGTTGGTAAAAGAACCACTGAAATCATGGTGGATATACTGAATCTTGATAAGACTGAGTCAATATCAATTGATACACTTTCAAATCAGGACTTTACACAGGTAGGCTATTTTTTATACTTGTGTGTCATGAACCCTAGATTTTAAGTAAATAGTAATGGAATTATAAAAAATATATGGTGCTGTTTTCTTTGTGCTATATACAATTTCAATTTTTTTGGGCCCATCTTAATTTTTAAGCAACCTAGGTTAATGCAAACATGCATATGGCTTTAGGTTGCTCCTTTTCCTCTCATCATATTTAGATGGGTTTCTCAAATATTGCATTATATATGAGGTGTGAATAGAATTATTAAATCAGTACATGTTGAAGGTTCGACTGTTCTGGGTAATTTTGTTACTTATTTCGTGCATTGCTTCCAGTTGAGCTATGCTCGTTATTTTTATAGTTGCTCTTGGACTCAAATGCATATCATCTTAGCAATCTGTAGGACGATTATGAACAAAGTTTGAACACTTGTGAACTATTCCATCTTATTTTTTCATGTTTTTCATATGCTTTCTTGACTCCATATCTGTAAAAAACGTAGGAGGAATGCAAACGCCTTCGTCAGAGTATAAAATGCGGACTTATTAATCCGCTTACTGTGGTGAGTATTAACAGGCTTATCTGATTATAATTTGGCTGTTGGGATCACAATATTTATTTTTGTAGGGAGTGATCCTTGCCAAGACAATGGAATTGCAGATGATCAGAGTCAATGATGTAAGCCTTATTTTCATAATCGGGAATCATTGAAGTGGATGCCTTTTTTATTTATCGAATTCTATATTCCTTTCTAAAGACAATCTGTGATGATGAAAATGTCACTCTTTAATTGTCCTACCAAAAATATTTTTGTAATTGGGAATAATCTGCTGCTCTAAACTTAACTCTCCAAGAATAAATCTGTTCTTGCTGATTTCTTGTTTTATTGCACCTAACTGCTATCCTATAAGAATTTAATCTGATTACAGATTACTAATTACATGTGCATTCGATGATTTTGTTTGATTTCTTCTGAATGATGTGAATTAAAAAGCATTTAAATAAGGGTGTTTTTATAAATTATCGCTCTTAACCATAAAACTTCTTGTGTTGTGTGCAGTTGCTGGAATCAGAAATCTTGCGGATTAGTCATCTATGTGACCGGGCAAGTGATTTAGGCCGTCGAAAAGAATATCCTTTTTTTCTAAATAAGGATACATTTGAGCAAACTTACATCTTTTCATAATATCCACCTGCTATGACCTGATGTGCTTGAGGTTAATTTATGGAGCTGCTATTTTCGTTATTTATTTATTGTTTTTCAGTCGTTTGCTATATATCCTGGTACCTGCATTTTAGCTGAGAATGAGGAGGTCTTTGGTTTTCTCACTGAAAATATTTTTTAATCCTTAACAAATTTTCACTGTAATGGGCGTGTGTTGCTTGAAAGTAACTCATAAAAAGAATGCATCTGCATTCTGATGGCCACATTATTGGTGTTTTAATGGACGCTTCCATGCTATTTTATCTGTGAAGCTATAATTATGATCCTTGACAGACTTCAACGCACAGAGAATGTGTGGAGAAATTACAGCTCTTGAAGACCCCGGAAGAACGGAAACGTCGGCTAGAGGAATCCCCAGAAATACTTGCGGACCCAAAGATGGACCCAAACTATGAATCTGAAGACAATGACAGTGAGACTGAAAACACACAAGGTTTCTATTATAAATATTTTTCTCTCTTTATGGAGTTCTATAACATCATCAACCGTCACCAAATGTAACTTGTTTTGTGGCGCAGAGGCTTTTATGAGATCAATGATTTCTGATACGAGCAAGAGGGACAGGGTATTCACTTCACCAAGAGGTGATAATTCTTCAAAAGAGTTTTACAATCTCTCCAGCCAAGCTTCAAGCAGAAATGTGGAATCTGGAAGAAACATGTCTCGCAACACTTATATCAACTCCAGTCCAAATCCAGAGATGGTCTATGAGAATTCTTCGAGTCTGGGAAGAAATAAAGAAACAACTCAATCTGCCAATTTAGCAAGGGTAAATTCTGCCATGACATCTGAGTCTTCTGAGTTGGCTCTGCAACCCAGGTCAGGATCAGTTTCGGTTGCCACATCACTTACCTCTGAAAAAAAAGGAGCATCTGTATCCCCAGGCTCTGTGGAAAAGCCAGTCAAGATAAATGAATCAGGAAAGATATGGCAATATGTTGATCCTTCAGGGAAAGTTCAAGGACCCTTTTCTATGGTTCAGCTTCGAAAATGGAACAACACAGGTTACTTCCCTGCTAATCTTAAGATATGGAGAAGCACAGAGAGACAAGAGAATGCTTTCTTCCTGACTGATGCATTGGCTGGAAATTTCCCACGGGAGTCCCCATTTTCTGACAACAGTTTTTCAGCTACTAATTCACATAGTGTGGTTGATCATTCAGTTCGAATTACTGATGCATCCTTAAACCTAAATATGGAGAGATCTAATGTGGAACGGATTGCTCTGCCCTCCCTTGCAAATCTCTCCAGTGACACATTTAGCCGAAATGGTACAGGCACCCTGCTATTTCCTGGTCCAGGACAGAATAATATTGAGCGGAGGGCAGAAGATGGGAGTCCTCTCACTGGAGCAAGTATATTAGTTGCTGGAAGTGGATTGCAGCCTTCAACTCCTCTGTCACATAATATTGTAACTTCTATGACTCAGACTGCTCCTTTCACTCCACCTAGCTGCTCCCAACCGGTTATCCCTGCAGTTTCTCAGATACCTGCCCAGCAAGTTCAGAATGCCCTTACTCAGAATCCACATCCTGATAATCAGGCCTGGGGTGCCAGTGCTCCTCCACAGCCACAGCCACAGCCACAGCCACAGCCACAAGGTTACAGTTGGGGTACACCAAATGTTCAGAATCCCTCTGGTGGTTTCCAAAATTTAGGTCCATCTGGGATGCCACCCGATGCTTGGAAGCCTATTCAGGGAAGCCAACAAGCTACACAAAATGCTTCTATGGATAATGCCAGTTGGGGCCCGACACAGACTAATCCGAACATGGGTTGGGTGAATCCAGCGCCAGGAAATGGAAACGTTAATTGGGCACAGAATGGGAACCAAGCAAGCGGATGGGGAGGGAATATGCAAGGATTCATGGGCGGTAATGTGAATCCTGGTTGGGGTCCGACTCAAGGATGGAATAATAATCCTCCGAACCCAGGGTGGAGCCAGCCACCAGGAAATGTGAGTGGGCCACCACCACCTCCTTCTCAAGGGTGGGTGCCTCCACCACCTAGTGGAGGTTGGGTGCCTCCATTAAGAGGTCAAAACCAAGGGTGGGTTCCTCCATCAGGTGGTCAAGGCTCATGGGCTAACGATCAAAACAACAACGGTGGCCGGCCTTGGAACAGACAGTCGTCTTTTGGTGGTGGTGATTCTAGATTTAAGAGGGACACGGTTTGCCCGTATAATGCAAATGGCAGATGTAAGAAAGGTGCACGGTGTGATTACAGGCATGCTTAATTTAAAACAATATGCCCCCATCTTTTGAACTTGATAACTCGTCTCAAGCATTCAATCCTTGTTTTACTTATCTTAGCTTTTCATTTTCGTACCTTAAATGTGTGGAAGAGAGATTCATAATTCAACAAGATAAATAACGGCTAGTTTTTAGGCGCTTGCTAAATCTCGAATGTGACGATCCATATATAGAAAATTCAGCGGCCCAAATAAAGATTGGGAATTAGGGTTTTTATAATCGGACAAGAGATCCAGCCTTCTTTTATCCGTCGGCGTTCTCGTGCTCCTATGGTGGGCGCCTTTATTTGAATCTCTTGTATCATAAGGAGGAGCCTGCATTGTGTCACCTGATTTCTCAAATGAATATTGCTTCCTTTTGTTCATCCAGGCGCCGAAGAAGGAGAAGGTACCCCCACCGTCGTCAAAGCCAGCCAAATCAGGAGGCGGAAACTTTTTATGGTGTAATCTGAGATGGCATTGTTGTTGACGAATGGTAAGTGATTCCAGAAAGGAGAAGGGAAACAGCATGGTGCTGTTTGATAAGGTAACCTGGGACAAATTTATCTCCGAGGAAGCTCATTACACCCTCTCAGGGTCTTTCTTTTGTATTCTTCATGAATCAATTGAAAGCATCTCATGTCTTCACATGTTTTTTGTTCCTTAGTTTGTATTATATGTAATACACTCGCGCCACGAACACCCAGACTTGGACGCATCAACTCCGGTCTCAAATAGCACCCTATGTCTTTCAAGTCCAAGTCCAAGTCCAAGTCCAACTCCGGACTTGGACTTGGACTTGGACCCACTTTTTAGCTTCATTATAGCTTATAAGCCCAGTTGCCGTTTTGTAGGCCACGTGACTGTGCATGTGTCTATGGATTCCATAGACACATGATGAACCCAAGTTTGTGCGATTCAATTGATTTAATATTTAA
>RWGZ01000021.1:0-23903 GCA_009725065.1 Utricularia reniformis
AATCAAATAAATTAATATAGTTGAGTTTAAAATTAAATCATATTCAGTTTCCTACGGGTTCCGGTTCGAACAAGATGAACTGGCCAAAATTTGTTCGATTTCAATTTCTAAACTTAAATAATGAATTGAGCATTTTCTAAAAATGATCCATCGGGTGCAGATTATCTGATAATTTTTTTAATGTTTATTTGATATTATTTTTGCAAAATATAATAATTATTATACGCCAAAAGTGTCTCTATATCGATCCGTTTCATAACGAAAATTCCGGATTGTCATGAAAATCAAATAAGGTTTCTTAGATGTTTCGATTTGAACCGGTAAACATGTGAAACCGGCCCGATTTTCAATTTTTAACCCTAACACTAATGTTAACGGTGCTAAAATTGGTCAGGGATTAATTTTGCCAAAATTTACGAACTTTTTGGACTGATTTTGCCAATATGTGTAAACTGTGAGGACTGATATTGTCACAATCAAACTTTGATGACATATTTTGCTACTTTGTGATTAAATTAGCCCAAAATATATAAAATATGAAGATTAAATTTGCTATTTCAAAATATGAGTACCAAATTTGTCACAATCAGTAAACTATATGGACTAAAATAGCAATTTTCTCAATATATGTATGTTGGAATTTGTCCCACATCGCTTATAGAAGTGAGATTGATTAGGTTTATAAAGGTGAGAATTTCATGATATATTGATTTGTTCAAGTATTTTAAATGTGTGAGTTATTTCTCTTAATTCCGTTCGTTCACGTTCTCCTGTCATAATTTTGGCCAAACTTTGTAATTCTAACATTGTATCGGAGTTGGTTCGGTTCATTTCAAGTCGAAACCTTATAATTGGAATTTGGTACCGACCAATATACCGTCCGATATATCACCCGTACCAATCATATCGGTTCGACCAATATATAATTTCAGACCAATATGAAAATATTGATATAATATAATTGAATCTACTTATATGTTTTGAATTATCACAAGTTTATATCCAATTTATTTTTCTATAGGCCGATGCTTTGATATCTAAAACCAATAATTCTCAAATCATAATTAATCTTACAATATTTTTGTGAAATTGTTCTTTATCTCACGTCTAATTCATCTAAAAACCAAGAATTATATGGGAGTTATTAAGTTTAGTCTAATTCAGATTTCAGAGTGAAAAATATATCGTGAAGTGGGAGACGGATTGTTAGACATCCTCCTATCAATCTTCATGTTACAACACTTTGTAACATCCATTGGAAAACCATAATTCACAATAAATTTTTGTAAATTGAGCAATTTAATTACTGTACAGAAATAATTTATTTAAAACTGATCCACATCTGCAATCGTAACCCAATCCGCTCGAACGGAAATACATCCCTTCGCTCATCGCAGTCGCCTTGCGACTGAAATCGAAGTAGCGAATTGATTGAATAAGGTGGATTGAAGTTGGAATTGGAGCCAATGGCGCCGGCTCTATTCTCAAACCCTTGTCTTTCCCTTCGTCCATCTTTACTAGGCTACAAGCTGTAAGTTTCTGTGTTTGAGATTTTGTGGAATTTTTTTCTTCATTATTAGGGTTCTTGCCATTTATTCGCTAAGATTACATGTGTTGGAGTTGTAGACCAAATCGTAGCAGTTTGGGAAAGAGTGCACCATGCATGTTAAGTTGTAGGAAGAGCCCCAGATGTGCCATTGACACGCCTCATGAAGGTGACTTTGATTCAATAAGTATAGTGATAGTATTATGCTACTACTGAAAGCAAGTATCCAAATTTTTTGTGAGATTTTTCTTGATGCAAAAGTGTTGGAGACGTGCATTATTGCACTGAGTGATTTGCTCCCTGATTATGGTTAAAAGATGAAATTTTTAATTCTGTTTTGTTTGTAGGAAGTGTTGCAAAGTTCCCTAGGATGAATGTATGGAACCCTTATAAGCGTCTGGGGATAAGCTACTATGCCTCCGAGGAGGAAGTATGGAGTGCTCGGAACTTCTTGTTGAGTCAGTATGCCGATCATGAAAGAAGTACGGAATCAATAGAAGCTGCATTTGAAAAACTACTCATGACCAGCTTCAAGAATAGGAAAAAGACAAAGATTAACTTGAAAACTAGGCTAAAGAAAAAAGTTGAGGAATCTCCACCTTGGGTCAAGAATCTTCTTAGTTTCGTCGAGCTTCCTCCTCCTGTGATCATAATGAGGCGATTGTTCCTTTTTAGCTTCATGGCATGCTGGAGCATAATGAACTCTGCTGAAGCTGGGCCTGCTTTTCAGGTACTTTACTTTCTTATATATAACGAGAGTTTTTTATTTTCTACTATACAACTTCAACACATGTTTACATATACATTTTAAAGCCTGAAATGCACCGAATCCATTTGATTTGAAATTCATTACAACTCTATTTCCAGGTAGCATTATCACTTGCTGCTTGCATATACTTCATCTTTGACAAGAACAAAAGCTTTCCAAGAGCTTCCTTCCTTGGGTGAGCCATAACTACACTTCAATTCTGACATGCCTATTTATCTCTCACTTGACGTACATCTGTTATAATGTTTATATCATGCAGATTTGGAGGACTTGTTGTTGGCTGGATCTGTGGTTCTCTCTTAGTTCCAGTAATTCCATCCTTTTTGTTGCAGCCCACCTGGTCCCTTGAACTTCTTACTTCTCTAGTAATGTACGTTTTCTTGTTCTTAGCCTGCACTTTCCTTAAGTGAAATACTGAAAGCCTCACCATTTTGTCACTTTTGGATGTTTTAGAAAGGGATTGATGTATCCAAATGTTGCCATTTTCTTCTATTGTTTTGATGAAGTAGTATACTATTGTATAAGGCTTTTGCTTCATGACTTGTTTGGTAAATTACGAAAACCTTGAGATCTAATCATTCATTGCTCATATTTGAAATGTTGAATTTCCCTTGAGCCAAGACTATTTTAATATTTGGGAATATTTGTAAAATACCATACAGCATTCGAAGATTCTGGTTCTCACCTAACACTTCAGTTTGGTTTGATACTTTTTTTTAACGTTGTCCACATCGGAAATCACGACAACAGGTTTTTCTCTTAGCCGCCGCAGCGGACTATCCAAGAATTCTGCTTTCTTCTCGCTGCATTTTCCTGTTATTGCCTCATTCTTTCTTTCTGGTTTCCAGTGGACATAGTCATATATGGCATTGAAACCTACTCATCTTCCCGAGTCTCTTTTCTCTTCAACGCCCACTCTAAAGGGTTTTTTTCCAAGACCCACTTCCCAGAAGATCAAGTGCCGTCACTTTACTGTAGCTTGCTCTGTTGCCGCCATCACGCAGTCTTCTTATATTGCAGCGAATGCTTCTGCTAAGGTGAAGTATGTTAAGGCGCGGCAGATCGTGGACAGTAGAGGGAATCCGACGGTTGAAGTTGATTTGATCACCGAAGATGATTCGATTTATCGATCAGCTGTTCCTAGCGGAGCTTCTACTGGGATTTATGAGGCTCTTGAGATGAGGGATGGTGATAAGACTGTGTATGGAGGTAAAGGAGTGCTTAATGCTGTTAGAAATGTCAATGAAATATTGGGTCCTAAGCTTATTGGAATTGATGTCAGGTAATAAGATTTTTCATTTGATTTGTTGATTATTGGGAACGAGAATCTGACTCTGAGTTTTGAACTCTTTTAGGAATCAGACTGAAGTTGACAAGATAATGTTAGAGATTGATGGGACTCCAAATAAGTCAACCTTAGGGGCTAATGCAATTTTAGGTGTTTCTCTTTGTATTTGTCGAGCAGGAGCTGGAGCAAAAAGAGTACCTCTGTATAAGCACATTCAAGAATTATCTGGAACCAAAGAGCTTGTTATGCCAGTCCCTGCATTTAATGTTATAAATGGAGGGAGTCATGCTGGAAACAATCTTGCAATGCAGGAATTCATGATATTACCAGTTGGAGCAACTTCATTTTCCCAAGCTCTTCAGATGGGTAGTGAAGGTTTGTCAAAACTAATGAATTTGTTGCTTCGATGGTCGTCTTTCACTGAAGTTTGTACAGTGCAGTTTATCACATTCTAAAGGGAATCATCAAGACGAAATATGGACAAGATGCATGCAATGTTGGGGATGAAGGTGGATTTGCTCCCAATGTACAAGATAACAGGGAAGGTTTGGTTCTACTCATGGACGCAATAGAAAGAGCAGGTTGCACCGGCAAGGTAAAGCCTTTTTTTGCCTTTGTTTTGTAAATCTTTTGTTCACATGTATGTTCTCAACAACAAATACCAGATCAAAATAGGAATGGATGTTGCAGCTTCGGAGTTCTTGACGAAAGATGGCAAGTATGATCTCGATTTCAAGAACAAACCAAATGATGGTGCTCATATACTTTCATCTGAGAGCCTTGGTGAACTATATAAAGAGTTTGTCCGAGACTTCCCTATCATATCAATTGAAGATCCATTTGATCAAGATGATTGGAATTCTTGGTCGTCCCTGTTGTCCTCTGTTGATATTCAGCTGGTCGGTGACGATTTGTTGGTCACAAATCCAAAGAGAATAGCTGAAGCAATTCAAAAGAAGGCTTGCAATGCATTGCTACTCAAAGTATACTCAATACACAGTTTTTTTTGGGATATTCAATTCTGGAGCTTAAACAGTCACTAAACTCTTCTTGTGAATGCACCTGTGCTTTGCAGGTTAATCAGATTGGCACTGTAACTGAATCAATTCAAGCAGCTCTCGACTCAAAAGCTGCCGGATGGGGAGTGATGGTTAGTCATCGTAGTGGTGAGACAGAAGACAACTTCATTGCAGATCTCTCTGTGGGTTTATCCAGCGGTCAGGTACTCCAATTTACAATCCATAGTATACTTGCATCATTTCTTTCGATAATATCTATCTTATTCGTCATAGATCAAGACTGGAGCTCCATGCAGAAGCGAACGGCTGGCCAAGTACAATCAGGTACTATATGTTGTGGTAAATGAGTCATGAAAGAAATCAAAGCAGGCAATGACCCTTATCTTCATTGTTTTCGTTAAGCTTCTTCGCATTGAAGAGGAACTCGGAGATGTTCGCTATGCTGGTGAAGCTTTCAGATCCCCGTTATAAAGCGGGGGATCAAATTTGAATCAATGGTATGTTTAGCATCATCATTATTCCTCTCAGCTTTTGATTTTGGCATAAATTTGTGCTTCCTTTTTTCTTGTTTCTGTTTTGTTTAGAAGTTGGCTGCAACAATTCAGAATGAAAATGGCTTCCATTTCCAAGGAGGGTATTTACTTACTAGTTTCTTTCTTTCTTGATCCCGACTGAATGTTCGTTTTTTATCTTTGATGTGGAACACTTAATTACGGATGAAATAAAATCGCAAAATTTGAACTTTATATTAGAATGGCGTTGAAGTTTGGCTTCGTCATCGTGAAATGAGGTCCACAAAGCGTTGAGGTACTTTCAATGGCGATTGCAAAATGACTGACTTCTTTATGTTGAGATTGAAGGCAAATCATACAACGGTAAATAGCCTAAATTGTTTGCCCAGCCCACCTTATGTTTTGTATGCGGGATAACGTTTACTGATCCCTCTCTTTTGTCGAACTGGAATGACTACTCATTTCTTGTCAATTCCTGGTTCATCCGCGCTACCCTTGCACAAAATTTGTTCGACTGAAGGTCGACCGTCGTTCTCAAATTGTGTTTCTCGCAACTCAGTGAACTTGAAAAATCCCTACTTATGTCTTCTCCAAAGGAGACGGGGTTTACGCGGGTCGTGGGTGCGAGCTTTTGATGGGGAGAACGATGATAAGTTGCCCCTCGACTTTGGAATTACTGAAGGGGAAAGTGAGTTTGTCAAAGATGACGGGAACTCCACCTCCAGCTCTTGCCGTGATCAAGAAGAGTACCCAAGTGGTGATTTTGTCTACAGAGAGTACGATCCTTGGGAGAATTTGGTTGTGAAGTTTAAGATGTTGATTGCATTTCCTTGGCAGCGCGTTAAGAAGGGTTCTGTGCTTACCATGAAATTACGTGGAGAGGTGAATGTTGGGATTTACCACTTATCACTTCATCTCTGTGTAATTTGGTGCTCTATTTCCTGCATTTTTTACGTACTTTTGCTTCTGTTTAACTCTAGAGAGTGTACTTCTTGATGAATTTAGTAGTTGAGTGAGCTGATTTTAAGTTGCATGTTATCGTTACTTTTCATCTATCCAACTGGTGTTTAAACCAGAAAAGTTATTGAAACTGTTTTCTATTTTGCTAGATATCTGATCAACTGAAGAGCCGTTTTTCATCAGGATTATCTTTACCTCAAATTTGTGAAAACTTTATAAAAGCAGCATTTGACCCTCGTATATCAGGTGTTTATCTCCACATTGAACCACTGAGTTGTGGGTGGGGAAAAGCCGAAGAAATCCGTAGGCATGTCTTGGACTTTAAGAAATCAGGTATGTTTGTTTTTGGAACATTATTGGGTCATATCCATGAATCTGAGGCTTGCTTATGTGCTTTATATTCTGTATTTGAAATTTACTCTCTCCATCTTACAGATATTCTCCAAATGTTCATGACTTTTTTCCTACAATATACAGGAAAGTTTATTGTTGGATACACTTTGGTATGCGGAGAGAAAGAGTATTACATTGGAAGTGCCTGCGACGAGATTTATGCCCCACCAAGCGCTTACTTTCAGTTGTATGGATTGACTGTTCAGGCATCATTTCTTGGAGGCAAGTCATATGTGATTAGAAACAAAGCAAAATAAAATAAAACTATGTGTATGATAATGCTGAAACTTGTTTTTAGGTGTACTTGAAAAAATTGGGATTGAGCCACAAGTTCAAAGAATTGGTAAATACAAGAGTGCTGGTGATCAACTAACTCGAAAAAATATATCAAGTGAGAACCGTGAGATGCTGACTGCTTTGCTCGACAATATCTTTGAGAATTGGGTTCAAAAGGTTTCTATTGACAGAGGTAAGTCTTATCAGAAAGTTACTGCCTGTGTAGAGATATTCATATATAATTTGCCTCTGTAGGGAAGAAAAGAGAAGATATTGAAGCCTTTATAAATGATGGGGTATATGAGGTTGAAACATTAAAAGAACAAGGCTGGATAACAGATATAAAATATGATGACGAGGTAGACTCCTTTCAAACATTTTCACTTCATGCAATTTTCCCTGTCAATCTAAACATTTAGACAGTGAAAGTGTGTAATAATACAACGTGCTGGTTTTCTCTGTTATGTCTAAATATCAGGTTACAGCACTGCTTAAAGAGCGTTTATCAATTCCCAGTAACAAGAATCTCCCAACAGTTGACTATAAGTACTCAATATCATTTCTGCTATTGGATTATCTCATCATTATATGCTTGCCCCATGACTGCAACAAATGCTTTTCTGTACTTGGTTTCTTAACACAGGAAGTATTCCCGTGTTAAGAAGTGGACTTTAGGAATGAGTGGCTATAAAGATCAAATAGCCATAGTGAGAGCCTCTGGAAGCATTAGCCGTGTACAAGGTTCACTCATTACCTCCAGCTCTGGAATAGTGGCCGAGCAGTTCATTGAGAAGATTCGGAAAGCAAGAGGTGCTTTCATTTTTCTAATATTACATGGAAATTGCTGAACCAAAAATGTGCTTATTTGATGTGCGAAGCAATTTAATGCTTTGGATCCCTTCACCTTAATCTAATAGAATGTGTGCTAACATGGGTGCTTATTTTTCAGAGTCGAAGAGTTACAAAGCCGTAGTTATTCGTATAGATAGTCCAGGAGGCGATGCTCTTGCCTCTGATCTGTAAGAGAAACCTTAAATGTGTATGTTTTTGTTAGAACAGAGCATTGATCCCTTTCGACCTTCCGTTCTTATGTTGAACAGAATGTGGAGAGAAATCAAACTTTTGGCAGCTTTGAAGCCAGTGGTTGCCTCGATGTCCGATGTCGCTGCTAGTGGAGGGTATTACATGGCTATGGGTGCACAAACAATTGTTGCAGAAAACACTACCTTAACTGGCTCAATTGGAGTTGTGACAGGTGACACTTGTACTCTTTCCTAAACAAAATAAACTGAAACTAATCCATACCATTTTGTTATAATCTCTTAGGAAAGTTTAATTTAGAGAGACTTTATGAGAAAATTGGCTTCAATAAAGAGATTATTTCCAAGGGAAGATACGCTGAACTCACAGCAGCTGAACAAAGACCATTCAGGCAACTTTATTAGTCATTAGATTATTTGACTTGAGGAGTTAGTTTTATGATAGATTCTTGTTGTGTTCTTAGGCCAGATGAAGCTGAACTCTTTGCAAAGTCAGCAGAAAGTGCATACAGAAGTTTCCGCAACAAAGCAGCGACTTCTAGATCAATGGCTGTAATGAAATCATGTGAAAAAAGTTAATGTTTTTAAACTCACACTGTTTGTGCTACTTTAGGTGGAAAAAATGGAAGAGGTTGCTCAAGGAAGAGTTTGGACTGGTAGAGATGCTGCATCTCGAGGTCTCGTAGATGCCATTGGCGGACTATCTCGTGCTGTAGCAATAGCCAAAAGTAAGGCTAATCTTTCTCCAGATGAAGAGGTGAGTGTGAATAGTAATAGTCTCACTGCACACAATGCTCATTTTGTAATAATTTTCGAAACCTTCAGGTCACTCTCGTCGAACTGTCGAAGCCTTCAACTTCCATACCTGAGATTTTAACTGGAGTTGGTACCTTCCTTGGAGAAGTAGACTCTGTAATTCGAGCATTTATAGAAATCACGGAGTCGTCTTACGGGATTCAAACTCGTATGGACCGGATCATACCGGAACGAATGAAGGGATCTTCTTATGCCAACATCATCTTTAACCTGGTAAAACACCACGTCAGCTCTCTATAGATTTCTTCTACCAATCCGTAATTTTTTAGAAAATTAAAAGATTCAATATGTTATTATAGATACATACTATTGAAGATATATTTGGTACAATACTACAATGTAATATAATCATCAATTATTGTAAAGAATAAACATGCATGTTAAGATACCATGTAATGTATAAATGTCATTTATAAGATAATATATTATTATTTTAATGGAATAATATTGCATGATTTAATGATCTTGAAATGAAATTGTTTAATAAGTAGTATGAGATATATTACAATATATTATTTTATTAGTTGACAGGATAATTGATGAAAAATATAACAAATTACTATCTTAGATTAAGAAATATAATGTAATTATCTTTATTAAAGAAAGTAAATCAATAAACTTAGAAATACTTGTAATGATTGGATAAAGAATATATTTTGCATAATTACTAATGTGGTTTAATATTATAATCGGACTAACATAACATAATGTTGAAAATATAAATATACAAGCAAAACGTAAATTAAGAATGTATGTAATGTAATATTATATTAATTAAATATTTAGTTATTAAAGATGGGTAATTAAAAGTAGTAATATATGATTATTTTAGAAGTTGGGGCAAGACAATAATTTTGGAAAAGATTGGGTGGTTAACCTTAAACCCAAATGCGATCCACCCATTTTTATGGGTTTGAGTTTTTGATCGCTTGGGTAGTTTGGTTTTGATAAATTAAAATTCATTTTTTTGGAGATTGATTTTAGGTTGAAAAGAATATTTATATAATTGACTTTGATTTTAAATAGTGGATATATGTTTATTTATTTATCAAATTATAATTAGAGGTTTTTCAAAACCTGTAATTTCTTAATCTTCTCTTTTGATTCTTATTCATATTTCTTTGATTTTTTGGTTTGATGTTTGTTATTTGGTTAATATGATACTACAAAGTTGTATGTTATTTGGAAGAGTTTGTTTAACATATTTGTTACATTAAATCATACTATTTAATTTTTTAGTTTTCTGGATATCTATAACTTTTTATATAAGGAGTGAAATACAAGTTACTGAAAACAATGTGAGATGATGCTTCTACAACTATGGTTATAGAAAATCAAAGTAAAATACAATCTAAGTGGTGAGATAATATTGATAGAATTATCAAATAATCTAATTAGAAATGTTACTAAACAATGGCCACGTAAATCTAAGGATATTACACAACTATTCATTTAGAGAATTCATTATCTAAATGAATTCTTGCAAGATGAAATTATACTTATTTACAATTAATAATTGAGGATTTTTTAACCGTATTATTTAAGTTGGTTGTTTTAGCGTTTTCATAAGTCCTCTAACTAGTTGAAAAACTATGAGACTTTTGAGAAACATGTTCTTCATCAATCAATTTGTTTTATTCTTTGGGGAATTAATTTCTTTAAAGAGTTTCATTACTAAATTTCTGATAAATATCAATTTTAGAATTTTAATTTCAAAATTACTATTGCAATTATTTTCAGATTCATAAATTTCATTTACATTACTCTTCACAAATTTTATAAACATTATTTGGTTGTGACATTTTTCTATTTCAACAAACGAAAGTCATGTTTTATCATTGACATCTAAATATGTTATTCAATTTTTCTATACTATCACACACATCAGGTTCATGTTCAATATTTAAAGGAGACATAATTTTTTTGTATATATTTTTCAAAACATATTCATGCATATTTATCAAATTATTATATTTTTTTTTCTCTAAAGCATTATATTTAGAACTCAATATTAGAAAAGAACTAGCAACATCAAATTTAGAAAAATAATCACTTGAATATGAAGATGGATGGCTCACCTAACAACTATGACCGCTATTTTCATGATCTATATCCATCATGGCCACATTCTTACTACTACCAAATGCAAAATTATAATATAAACATATTTTTTAGATGATTTCTCATCCAATAAAGCTTCCAAGACATTTTTCTTTTTTTAAAATTTTTTTAAATACCCTACAACATAAGACAATGTAATTTTATATGCCCAAGTTTTTTGCAATAACGACAATTGACTTTCTTGTACCATTTTTTCACATAGAGTTTTGTATGTTTAGATACTTTATTTTATTTATCTATGATTTTATGAACTTTCAATTTTCTTTGTTAAAATTGTTATTTCTTTATACTCACATTCACTTTCTCCATCACTCTCACACATACAAATTACTACATTCTTTTGTTTTCTATTAATTTTATATTTGTTTTCTGAATTTTTAACATTTAAAGATGTATATCTTTAACTGTTGCCAAATTAGACTTAGGAATAGAAAACCTTTAAATGTTTATCCTACATTTAAACCCCACAACCACCACCAATTCTTAGGAAAATTCTCATCTCCGGGGAAGAAATGAATTCCCGTTATCCGGGGTTGGATCGAATTAATACGATGAGAACC
Source organism: Utricularia reniformis (assembly GCA_009725065.1). NCBI lineage: Eukaryota > Viridiplantae > Streptophyta > Magnoliopsida > Lamiales > Lentibulariaceae > Utricularia > Utricularia reniformis. The sequence continues at coordinate 11,301 of RWGZ01000021.1, forward strand.
GAAACGTAAATGAAGAAAAGTAGAAGACACAAGATTTAGCGTGTAAACCCAAAACCGAGAAAACCACATTATCGATAAACTTAGATCATAAACTCACTATCAATCAATCTAGGGCAACACTTCTATGATTTTTTCCTAAAAGTTCTATTATATTCACTAACAAATTAAATTTCCGTTTTAACTCAGAAATATTATCTACAAGTAACATAATAAAAAATTCAAAATAACCTAAAAGAAGATTAAACTTTGATTTTTAACATTTTATTTACCTCATATATTAACCATAGCTTCTTCCAGATTTCATGAGCATTACGATATCCAACTATTTTATTAAATTCCGCAAATAAAAGTGTAACATATAATATATTTGAACATTTAATTCAAAAGCTTTATTTTTTTCACTGTCTCTAGGTTTATCAAAGATATTGATAGAAAATTCAATTCCTTTAATCACACAATCATAAACTTTCATATCTTGTTGCAAATAATTAAACATCAAAGTTTTCCAATAACTATAGTTCGTGCAATCAAACATATGATGCTTTGCAAGTTACCAATTAGTAACGATGGATGACATACTTGACATGTAATAAATTCTTAGAAAAAATGAGAAACAAATCAAAGTAGCCCTCAACATATTTAGATAAATAAAAAATTCAAATTTCAAGTAAAATAAATTGAACTTGCAATAAAGACTTCTAAATAATCATACCCCGCATCTCCACCACTTGTTGAAATGAACGCACAAATGATTTTTATACCTAAAGATGTTATTGAATGTTGAATTTTAACTTGATTTTATTATCCAAATTCTAAAGCATTCACAACAAAGAAGAAAAGATTTGTTCACTCGGAAACGAGAAAACTAGGTGTACCAAGCCAGGAAACGCCATGAAAACGAAATAAAAAGTAACCAAAATTACATCAATAAACAAACCAAATGATATTTCGAATTGATGATTTTGATAGCTTGAGATTTCACGCACAATTCCCCTTTTATCGTAGATAAAGAAAACTTCAATTTTTTTTTCATGTGTATACGATCACCCTCCTTTATATACAATACTTTATCTTTAGAAACCCTAATGAATATGTATAAAGACCATATAATTAACTCATTAATAAGCCAATATAATACACATAATATTAAAAAATATATGTTAAGAATCATCCACCAATATCACCAAATTCTTAGGAATGCAAATTAGTGGGCCTGGGGTGAAATATTATGTTTTCAGTCACTTTTCCTTGAGAGGGATCCATTTTCGTTACAAACACAACCCCTACACACAACTAGATCTAAAAGTGAAAAGGCTACTTATTCGACAGCAAAGGAATGATGCTATCTTACTCGACTCAGATAGATTGCATAATAAAAACTGTTTGGAATTTAGATTAAATTATCCTTTCCTTCTTGCTAGGTTTTATCAGTTGAAGATAGATGCAATTTTTTGGATTCCATGGCGTTAGCAAACGCCCATATGGAAAAGAAATAACAGAAAAAATTAATAAGTCATTTTTTAGACATACTGTCATGGTTAATGGATCGGGTCATTAACTAATGTTATTTTGTTAAAATATGAAATTCACATGTTTTTAAACATTGTGTAAAAATTATATTTCTGAAAAATACACACTCCAATCATGACTTCTATTGTTTTCATATTAGTCCAACATTCGGTTAGACACCTATATGATCGGTACGGAATTCCGTTACAAGCCATTAGATGGTAGAATCGGTACAAAATTAATTTATTGTTTTAAATGTGAATTATTTTTTTATGATTGGATTCGAAAAATCCGGAATCCGAAACTATAATACAATATCGGGTGGTATCGAAAAAAGTATCAATAAATCCCGATATTTCATGTATTGAACGAGCGGTATAAAGTATTACTTCTATGAATTCACTAAACACCCTCCAATATAAAGTCCAAAAAGTCAACTACTCTCTTCATTTGACTTTAGGTGAGGCTATAGGATAGGGTAGTTTGAGTTTTATATATGTCTTATAACTAATATAAGCGGATATATTAGAAGAATCCTTAATTTTAAAAACCAATCTCTAATTTTCTAAACTAAGGCAAAATATTCAACAATACTTATGGGCTTTAGGAATATTATATATTATTAGTTATCATACAAATTTGAATAATTATTCGCTGATTTAATCCTGAAATGAATTGTACATTTCAAGAACTTAGCTTGATGTCATAGTTATTTCAATCTCCTCCTCCTTGTATTGCAACTTGTTTGGTAACATCGTAGCTAAGATTCTCATCTTGTTTGATAGACAATTGTTGTTCTTCATCAATAGTTTGTGATTTGTAATCATCTTTTTTGCCCCAAATCACGAAATAGAGTCCAATGATGATTACCATGGCACCCATCATCCTGCAAGTCGCATAACACAATCATATGAGTGTAACGGGGCTAGATCGTTCATAAAAATGAGAATGCTCATGAACTAAATTAACCTCCCCAAGAACAACTTTTCAGATAGAATGACGAAGCTCAACACTGCAGCAATCACCGTGCCAAGAGGATTAAACGATGTCAAAAAAACAGGACCTCTTTCTTTGATCACCATTCCTTGGACATAATATGTAATCCCAGAAGAAATTACACCCTGCAAAATATTGAAACAATTATTGAAAAATAAAATTAAGAAATTTAACATATAATATTTTTTAATAATTTAATATCTAATGACATACACCATAAACAATAGCAAGAAGCTTAATATCCCATCCAATGGACCATGCACCATGGTCTCCTTTTTCTAGCACTAACGCCATTACAGCTGCTTCTAAGCTTCCCAGTAAGCAAATCCATGATGTTAAGGACAGCTCGGCTGGATAATCTTTTAGAATAATTGCCTATAAATCCCGAGAAAACATTAAATAAATAAATAATAATATTACAAGCATCAGGAAAATAAGACATACTTGCAAGATCGCGAAAGCCCCATTGCTAAAGCATGCAATGATGATTAAAATGGAACCTTTTACCGAGTCATGAAGCCTGATCCCGCCTTGTTCACTAGCTTGACCTCCGAGATTTCCGGTTTTCTTCAAATGAGCACCCAAAGCTGGTCCTCGTACCAAGGTCATCACCATGGCACCAGCCACCGTGACGAGTGTCCCTATTATCTTAGCTTGACTTCGGATGCTCTTTAGCCTTACCTTCTCCAACCTACATAACTAAATATTGTTAAACGTACATTAATCACATAATGATGTTTTCAGCTAACCTGAAAAGGAAAGCCATAACAAAAGTAATAGTCGGGATAACATTGTCCATGGCCGCAGCAAAAGTTGCCGTTGTGTACTGCACACCCAAGTAATACAAGTTCTGATCTATAATTGTCCTGTTAATAAACACAAGTATATGTTATTTACTAGAGTCTATACTCAATATATGTTTGAGATATATGAACCAAACAATTGTTCTTACCCGATAATGCTCAGAACCACAACTTTTCCAAAAAGGGAAGGGGTCATTTTGGTATGTATCTTCCTGTAATGCAATGGAATACAAGAAAGTCTTTTATGAGTTATCTGGTACGAATTCAGACAAGGAGAATGAGTTCTTACTTGTCGAGAAATAGAGCAAATGGTGTAATGACAACAGTGGCAACTATTTGACGATAGAAAACAAATACATAGGTGTTCATTCCTTTGTTAAGTGCTGCTTTTGAGATTATAAGCATACCCGCAAAAGCTACGTTTAAGAACATTACTCCGATAAAAGGTTTCGCCTTCTGCAGTAGAAACGCCATTGCCGCCTTCTACTTTTTTCCAACAAAGTCTTTTGATAACTATAAGTAGTAACTTGACTTTTGATATCGTGAATAACAATGGTGTGTATGGTAGATAGGATTTTTATAATATTGTAGAGACTAGTGAATGACAAGTTGTCTATGTTTTTATAATGTTTGTTAGACTTCACTAACATGTATATGATTTGGTCCTATAAATATCGTTGTTTTGCACCGAGACCAATATTATCATATTTATAAATATTATAAACCATTTTTACCAAATATAAAAAATGGCATAACTTTATCTTATCATATTTTTGGACCTAATTATAGAACAAATACCAATAATTTATAATATTTGAACTATTTTTGTCACTCGTTCTAATAGTTCTATTGGTAAGTCCTTAGAAATAATAAGGTAAATGTAAAACCTTCATCTTTGGATCAAATAAGGTCAAATTTCGACTCTAAAACATTTCAATGAATGTAAAACCTTCAAAAATGATTGAATATGGTCAAGATTAAGCATGTCATTGAACTGAAATTGTTTGCAAACCTCCTGGGCTGAGCTTGTCAGACTCGAGTTATAATTCCTAACAAATATAACCTCAAGCCCCAATATTTATAACGGATCGAGCCAGTTCACTAAATAATTTTTTTATTTTTAAATAATATATAATATATAATATATAATGAAATTTATATTATATATATTAAAATATATATTATTAATTAAGTTGAATTATAAACAACAAGTTCGACTTAGTTTGATCATTTACCCCTAAACAAGATTCGATTAGAGGCACAAATCAGGGAAGGGAGCAGTCATCACATCATNTATAATTTCTAACAAGTATAACATCAAGCTCCAATATTTATAACGGACCGAGCCAGTTCACTAAATAATATTTATATTTTTAAATAATATATAATATATAATGAAATTTCTATTATATATTATTTTAATTAAGTTGAATTATAAACAACAAGTTCGACTTAGTTTGATCATTTAGCCCTAAACAAGATTCGATTAGAGGCACAAATCACGGAAGGGAGCAGTCATCACATCATTACTATATTTATTTTATCGTTAATAACAATGATGTGTGCTGAATTTTATAAATATTTTAGAGACCATAAGTGCACCCCATATTTTAATTATTAATTATAAAAATCATAAAATTTAATCAGTTGACTTCACCAAAATATAATTTTCATATCAAAATAAATTTACTACAATATATGATTATAATTGAATAATTGCATATGGATAATAATTTAAATAAGTTTAACATTATAGCTTCACATTTCTTATAATATTTATCATTTTCATTCTTTTTTATATATAGGTCAGTATATTCATGATATTATCAATTTATAAATTATACTATTTCTATTTTCATATTTGATATGATATTCTATATATACAACTAGTTCATCTTCTTTAATAGAAATCATATGTTCTGTAGCAATCTTATAATCATTTGTAGGACACAACCCTAATTTGGGTTTATATTCCATTACATTTTAGTTTTCGAAAGCCCAATCTTCATTTGGTTAAGCAGTGATTCTAACATTCTACCACGTCTCATGGTGCTGGAACTCGTTTTATTATAACTTCAATACTCGAGTTTTCATAGTCCTATTCTTGCGTTGATAAGTTGTTGTTGTTCATTTTCTTCATCAGACAACAAAATAAAGTCGGATTATAATTGCTACAGCATCCACCATCCTACCAAACCCAAAAAACATTAACAAAAATGATAGTGGTCGTTAACATTAATTAGTTATAGATTTAGTTTAAGTATTCTACCTCTCGAAGAAGAAACTTTAAGCTAAGATAAAGGAACTCAATCTAGCAACACTGATCATGCTTAGAGGGCTATACGATGTCATGGAAACAAGTCCTCTTTCTTTTATCAACGTGATAGCTAAACAAAGGACACCCTGCAAAACTCTAAATATAAAGAAATATCTTATATTTATTTAACTTACACTATAGATAATTGCCGCAAGTGTAATATCCTATTTCGTGTCGGTTTACTCTTTCATTTTAGTCATAAAACTTGTACCACTTTTAACCATCATTATTTTTGCAATCTTTGGGTTATCAAACTTATATTTGTTCTATTTTTGGTCATTAACAGATAAAATTAATGTTTGACATGCGTTTAAGTTGTATGTATCGTTATAATAAAAATATACTATGTTGGTGTTTTAAGTAGTGTTTGACTTTGTCTAAACACTTGAATATGTAATCCTAATATTTAGGAGGTTGTTAGACATGTTAGCTGTGTGTGAGTTAGTGGTTGTAGAGTCCAAGAGCCTCTAAAGCTCTTTCTTTCCTTAATAAAATTAGTCATTCCATTTTCTATTACAATTTTGCTATCACATTTGGCGTCGATAGCAGGGTACAAAGGCAAGAATGACTCAAAAAGCTACAAATGGTGAATTTATTCAACCAACCATCCCTCGTTTTGATGGCCATTATGATCATTGGAGTATGCTCATGGAGAATTTCTTAAGGTCCAAGGAGTATTGGGATCTGCTTGATCCTGGTTATGATGATGTTGCCACCGGAACATTGACGGATGCACAACACAAACAACGTGAAGATATGAAGCTACATGATTTAAAAGTGAAGAATTATTTGTTTCAAGCTATCGAGCGAACAACTCTCGATACAATTCTAGATAATAGTACCTCAAAGGCAATCTGAGATGCCATGAAGAAGAGGTATTCTGGTAACGCAAGAGTTTAAAGAGCTATTTTACAATCACTTTGCAAGGAGTATGAACTCCTGGAAATGCAGAATGATGAATCTGTGGATGGATATATCCCTAGTTATGGCTATTGCAAGCAAGATGCGAGCAAATGGTGAAGAAATTAATGATACTATAGTGGTTGAGAAAATTCTACGATCATTGACTGAGAAGTTTAACTACATAGTCTATTATATTGAAGAATCTAAGGATATCAATTCCTTATCCATTGATGATATTCAGAGTTCTTTATTAGTACATGAACAAAAACTGAAACGTCCTATGAAAGATGAACAAGCACTTGTTGTAGAACCTTGACGCGGTAGAGGGCGTGGTCGAGGAAACTTCAGAGGCCAAGATAGAGGTCGGGGTAGACTGAATAGAGAAACTATTGAATGTTATAAGTGTCATAAGCTTGGACACTTTCGAAATGAATGTCCGGAAACTGAAGCTAACTTTGTAGAAACCGAATTGGACATTATGCTCATGGCATATGCTAAAAAATCATCATTCGAAAATACATGGGCCTGGTTTTTAGATTGCGGATGTTCAAATCACATGTGTGGTAATCGATCACTATTTGATACATTGGATGACTCTTTTCGGCACACCGTGAAGCTTGGAAACAATTCAAAACTTCAAGTACTTGGAAAAGTAAATGTTTTCTTATATTTTGAGGGTGCACGGTATATTCTATCGGATGTGTACTACATTCCTGATCTAAAAAGCAATCTTTTGATGCTCAACTTCAAGAGAGAGGATTAGCAATCCTAATCAAGGAGGAACATGCAAAATATTTCATCCAATGAATGGATTAATCTTACACACAACTATGACTTCAAATAGCATGTTTATTCTCACTTCACAATCAAGTTCTGTCGAGGAACAAGATGAATCACGATGTCAAGTAACCACTTCAGAGATTACACAACTGTCGCACTGTTGATATGGCCACTTAAGTTACAATGGATTAAAAACATTGGTAAGGACACAAATGGTGGAAAGTCTTCCTAAATTAAATATCAAGTTGTTGTGTGTATTTTGTCTTCAAGGCAAACAACATCGATCCACCATTCCAAAGATCAGTAAATGGCGAGCGAAGCAGCCATTAGAGATCGTACATGCATATATATGTGGCCTTATTACGCCAATCTCCAACAGAAAAAAAGAGGAATTCTTCGATGTTTATTGATGATTATAGCAAGAAGGATTTGATATATTTTCTTAAAGAAAAATTAGAAGCCTACATACTATATAAGCAATTCAAACTTCGATTTGAAAAAGAATATGGTCTATAACTTAGAGGACTCCGAATAGATAGGGCAGGAGAGTTAACATCTCAAGAATTCAAGTCTTTTTGTGAAAATCATGGTCTACTTCGTCAACTCACAGTCGCTTATACCCCTCAACAAAATGGCGTCGCTTAACGAAAGAATCAAACAGTTATGAATATGGTTCGATCAATACTTGCCCATGCGAATATGCCAAAGTTATTCTGGCCAGAAGCTGTAAATTGGAGTGTTTATTTATTAAATAGAAGCCCAACTCGAGCAGTTCATGATATCACTCCCGAGGAAGCATGGGCCGGTGGGAAACCAAGTGTGGCGCATCTTCGTGTTTTTGGGTGTATAACACATGTTCATGTGTCCAGAAGTACAAAGAAGAAAACTAGATGATCGCAGTGTAACTTGTATTCATCTAGGAATAAATATTGAATCAAAGGGATACAAACTACTTGAACCAACCGAAGGAAAAATCATCATCAATCGAGACGTTGTACTCCATGAAGAACATATGTGGAATTGGGATGAAACTCAACAAGGCCATGATTATGACATGCTGATTTTTGGCAATTATGAACAAGAAACAACAAATGATCTTGAGGACAACGATATTGAATCCAACGTAAATATAGAATTTAATGAAGATTTAAAAAGTAATCATAGAGATGAAAATATTGAAGGGAACGGAACAGATACTGCAAATGGAACACAAGAAGATGGTTATCGACAAAAAAGATTTGTCTAAACCGCTTCAACATGAATGAGATATATTCTGAAGAAACCTTATTGGATGAATGATTATATCATTGGAGAAACCTTGACTGATAATGAGGCACACATAGCTCAGATTTCTTCCACTAACGATCCAATCACTTTTGAAGAAGCGATCAATTCGAATTCAGGGCGAGCTGCAATGGATAAGGAAATATTTTCAATCGAAAAAAACAACACTTGGAAACTCATGGATTTACCGGAGGGTGCAAAGAAGATTGGTCTGAAATGGATATTGAAAACAAAATACAATGAGAATGGAGAAATCGACAAACACAAAGCTCGACTAGTGGCAAAGGGATACTCACAACAACATGGAATAGATTACACCGAGGTTTATTCTCCGGTAGCAAGAATGGACACCGTAAGAACGATTATTGCAATCGTTGCTCATCATGGTTGGATAGTTTGGCAACTAGATGTCAAATCAGCGTTTCTACATGGGGAGCTTACCGAGGATGTATACGTTGAACAACCGAAAGGATATGAGCAAAAGAAGGCAAAACATCTTGTTTATAAACTCCAAAAGGCACTATATGGGTTTAAACAAGCCCCTAGAGCTTGGTTTCAACGTCTTGAATCACACATCGAAAATGAACACTTTCATCGGTGTAAGGGAGAGAAGACCTTATTCATAAAACATAATCCACTGGGTAAGTGTCTCATTGTAAGTGTCTACGTTGATTACTTGCTTTTTACAGGGGACGACGATGAAATGATGTTGGCCTTTAAAAATCTATGCTACGAGAGTGATATGACCGACTTAGGACAAATGAAGTACTTCCTTGGTATTGAGATTCTACAATTAACAAGTGGTATTTTCATTTGTCAACGGAAATACGCTATTGATATTTTAAAGTGTTTTGAGATGATTAACAACAAGTCAATTGGTACTCCGATGGCACTTGGAACTCATTTGAATAGTGATATGAATTGAACTCCAGTGGATGAAAATCAATTCAATCAATTGATTGGGAGCTTGATTTATCTAACTACCACTAGACCTGATTTGTCATTTGCAATCTCACTTGTCAATCGATTCATGGCTCATCCTAAGCAAAGTCATTTACAGGCATTGATGAGAATTCTTCGATATGTATAAGGAGCACAACAATTTGGGATTTTCTATAAAAAAAGGAAATCAAAAGAATTGACAGTATTTACGGACAATGACTATGCGGGTGATCCAGACGATAGGAAAAACACCTCGGGATATGTGTTTCTTCTTAGCTCAGGATTGTTTCGTGGTGCTAAAAAAACCTATTGTTACGTTGTCAACCCACCGAAGCCGAATTCGTAGCAGCTGCTATGTGTGTATGACAAGGCATTTGGATACAAAGAGTCTTGGAAGCACTAAGTCACAAACAAATGGATAATCCTAAGGGATTTTGTGACAATTCGTCTACTATTAAGCTTTCAAAAAATCCCATGCTACATGGACGAAGCAAGCATATCGACGTGAGATTTCATTTTCTAAGAAATCTCACAAAAGAAGGATTACTTGAATTAATACATTGTGGTAGTGTTGATCAATTTGCTGATATTATGACTAAGGCATTGAATTTTGATGTGTTTCAAAGACTCCGGGAGTCGCTAGGTGTTCGTGAAATTCCCAAACTTACCTAAACTTGTATGTTTAGGTTAATGGAGGGATTGTTGGTGTTTTAAGTAGTGCTTAACTTTGTCAAAACACTTGAATAAGTAATCTTAATATTTAGGAGGTTGTTAGATATGCTATTCGTGTGTGAGTTAGTGGTTTTAGAGTCCAAGAGCCTATAAAGCTCTTTGTTTCCTTTATAAAATTAGTCATTCAATTTCCTATTACAATTTGCTATCACACTCTCTTAATTTATTTGCAAATTTGTCCATCGTTTGCAAATATTTAACCACCTTATATAATTGTTGATCTACCTTTATAGATTCTCGCATTCTCCTTCTGTATAATTTCTTCTTCATTTGTTACACTTCTGCTTAAAAATGACCAAGGAGAGTTAAAGAATTCAAGTGACTCCTGAGCTTGGTGTCTGTTTTGTGTGTGCGTGTGCTTCAGTTTTGGTTTGAGAACTTGAAAATTTTGTTCATTTCAACAAAATATTATATTTTGATGTACATTTGTTTGACCTTGACTTTGTAAGAAACAAGATTAAAATTACCGATTGAGTTTGAGTTTGATAGAACAAAAGGAAATTCGGAATAAAATATAATATTTTGAAAAAAATATAATATTTTAGAATTTTTAAAAAAATTAAGAAATGTAACATATAAAATTTTCTCATTAACTAATATATTTAATATTTCATGACATACAACATAGACAATAGCAAGAAGTTAAGTATTCCATCCAATGGACCATATACTAGGGTCTCCATTTTCTATCACTAATGTGATTACAGCTGCTTCTAAGCTTCCTAATAAACAAATCCATGATGTCAAAGATAGCTCAGCTGGATAATCTTTTAGAATAATTGCCTATAAATCCCGAGAATAAATTATAAAATTACAAGCATTAGAAAAATAAGACATACTTGCAAGATCGTGAAAACCCCTTTGCTAAAGCATGCAATGATGATTAAAATGACACATTTTACCGAGTCATGAAGCCCGATCCCACCTTGTTCACTAGCTTGACCTCCGAGGCTTACGTTCTTCTTCAAATGAGCACCCAAAGCTGGTCCTCGTACCAAGGTCATCATCATGGCACCAGCCACCGTGACGAGTGTCCCTATAATCTTAGCTTGACTTGGGATGCTCTTTAGTCTTACCTTCTCCAACCTACATAACAAAATATTGTTAAACATGCATTTCTCACATCAGATATGGTTGGGATAATATTTACAGCTAACCTGAAAAGGAAAGCCATAACAAATGTAATAGTCGGGATAAAATTTTCCATGGACGCAGCAAAAGTAGCCGTTGTGTACTGCAAACCCATGTAATACAAGTTTTGATCTATAATCGTCCTGTTAATAACCACAAGTATGTGCTATATCCATAGAGTCGATCAAAATTTGTGTGGGGAGTGTGCACAAATATGTTCTAAGATATATGAACCAAACCAATGTTCTTACCTGATTATGCTCAGAATCACATTTTACATCCAAAGACATGAAAGTAACTAACATTAGGTGTTTTATCAAAAAGTAATTCATAGGGTGTTTTCTTAAGAATTCCTCTTAACGTAATTCTATTTATTACATGACAAGCTGTATTTACAGCTTCAGCCCATAGGTTTTTAGGGGATTTATGTTCAATTAATATTGACCTACCATTTCTTGCAAAGTTCGGTTTTTAAGTTCGACGACACCATTTTTTTCGGGGGTTCGAGCACAAGAGAAATTGTGTTTAATTCCAAAATTTTGACACAAGATTGAAAAATCGTTATTATTGAACTCACCACCATTATCACTTTGTAAAAACTTTATCTGAAGATCCAATTTATTTTCCCACTCGATTTTGAATTTATTAAAGTAAGAAAAAGTTTCTGATTTTAATTTTAAGAAATAGACACAAGTGAATCTTGTATAATTGTCAACAATTACAAAGCACTAGCTTTTACCCCCAAACTCGATAGTTTTATTTCACCAAACAGATCCATATACAGTTTTTCTAACTTCCTAGTTGAATTTACAGAATTAATTCTTTTAAAAGTTGCTCTAGTTTGTTTAGACCTAGCACACACATCACAATTTTACTTAGTATTTTTAAAAATGTTATATATTCCTCTAATTAGATTAAGTTTCTTTAGCTTAAAGATAAGATCTAGACTAGCATGTCCCAATTTTCTATGTCATTCATAAGCACAATCAGATTGAAAAAGTAAGCATGCATCCAAATCCTCAACCTTATTTAAAACATATACATTTTTCAATCTGCATGCTTTGAAGATTAATTCACCACACTTAAGCACATTGCATGCATTTTTGCAAAAAGAAACATCATAACTAGAATCACACAATTGACTAATACTAATCAAGTTATGCATCAAATTGTTAACATGCAAGATATTCGAAATTTCAAAATGCC
>RWGZ01000022.1:0-163499 GCA_009725065.1 Utricularia reniformis
TAAAGCAAAATTACTCTTTCACCAAGAATCTGGGCTTTGTCTGGAGTACCAACACCAACTGCAATAAGCTTGACCCCAATAGAATCAAATTTCTCCATTGCATCTCTCAACGATGTAGCAAGCTCCCAACTTAAATATATCAAGGTAACAGATGTGATCAATTGAAGAAGAAGTATTCATAACTTACCAACAAATACACCCAAAGTGTCTTAGAAGTGCAACAACAGCAATTCCCTGGGAGGAACAATTTCAAATTCAAAATCACAAGAACAAGAACAACAAAATGGAGATACAATTTTTTTACTCATTCCAGATTGTTCTACTGTAAGAAAACACGGTTAATTTTACCTCTTCTTGGTCCCATAGGTCTTTGAATTTAACAGGCACGCCGGCGGCTGTAAAAATATTAACTTCTCCTAGAACATCCGCGATATCACCGGACGCCATGGAGGAGGCAACTACGGCTGAAGAAGAGCTCATCGCCACAGTTTGTCTACTGTGTGAGGTAGAAACGCCAGCGAAACTCACCGATTTTGTAGAAGCTCCCAAGGATTTCGAATCCAATAATGGCTTCCGATTGTAGATTGAAGGGCGAGAAATATATGGCGGAGAAGAAAAAAGAATACGTGGAGAAACCAGTCTCGCTGTCGCCATAACTTCTTCTACCAGACAACAGCTACGCTCACCGAACGTGAGGAGCGTGAGAGTATTCTTCTGGTAAGGAATCAATCCAAGTCACAGTTCCCAATCAACATCATTGTTTTTGAAATTATAATTCCACCCCGTAACTCCTTTTTAATTCACTTCTTTCCGTTGGTTCAATCAAAATGAGCTCTTTGAGTCAGATTACAAGTTACAAGCAAAAAATCAAACTAACCGCATATATCTGGGTAGGGTAATAGATAATAACCACACGAAGCAAATTTATATATTCCTTGTTCTAGCAGAAATTACACAGGCTACGAACTTGAAAAAAATTATAGGCACCAATTGACATCCTCTGTGAAGATAATTACTCCGCCATGACTTCAGATGATGCTTCTCTGGTAGGTTTCTGGGAGGTTTGCTTCTTTATATCTGTAAATACAGAGGTTATAAGTAGCATATCCGTGAATGCGAATCGTGGAACAAGAAATTCATACTCACCTTTTTTCTTTGGGTGCTTAAATCTGAGTTTGAATTTTGAACAGTTTTTCATTGAGAACTTGACGGGACGCTTATCTGGAAAATCAAACTGACGCACAAGTCCTAAATATATTAAACTCGAGAGAAAAAAAGAACTCACCATCAGCATCCGCCATTTCCACGTCTTGCATCGATATTAAGCCCTTTTCCACCGCTTCCTTTTGATCCTGTTAACAGAATTGTGAAATCATTGAAGATGAGGAGACAAGGAGACGGAGAATACTGACCCGACGCCATTTCCTAAGAAGCTTCTGCTTCCTCTTGCCAGAGACGGCGACAGTCTGTTGCTTCAAATGAAGCTTTTTTGTAACAGGATCACCATGAACACGACGCTTCTGTTCAGCAATTGCCGCGCGGCGGCGCTTCTGCACGACGTTGAATTTCGCCATCTCCGATTATCAAAATAAAAACCTAGAAATTGATTCGCTTCTAATAGATTTATGGACATATAAATAAAACATAAAGCCCATTGGGCCTTAATAAATATATGATAACCCAATTAATTAATTGAAACAGGTGAACAGATAATGAATGGTTATGCACAAATAGAAGTCATGAAAATATTGTTCCAATTTCACAAGGAAATGTATAATGTTTGCATATCAGTTACTAACTAACTCATGATTATTAACTGACCCGGAAATACTTTCATCTGTTTTTCGTCTTGGGGCCTTGCAGAGAAAAAATAGGCTCCCCTTCAACAGCAGATTCGTTTGAAGTAGAACTGCTACTGCAGCGTTCACCCGATTCTGAAGCTGCATTGCTAGCTGAAATTTGTTGAAGCTCATTCACATGATTCTTTCCCATCATATTCTTATATATAGCAAACGCTTGAGACATCATATTTGCAGGGTCGGATGCAGTAGATGGAAGTAATACTGTAGTCCCCTGCAAAATATTTAACATACTTTTACAAACGCTTGTCTTATTATGCAACTGGGATTACCAAATACCTACCTCCTTTGCAATGTTACTGAAAGCTTGAATATATTGTTCAGCAATTCTTAGACTGGCTGCCTGCACACAAAACACAGTAAGTACAATATTCTGGCAACTAATGAAAGGAAATTTGGTTGACAGAAGCAGAATTTCACCTCTACTCCACCATTCTCTTGCAGTGCTTTTGATACTAAAGCAATTCCCTTTGCTGTAGCTTGCGCCCTGGCAAGGATAGCTTCTGCTTCACCTGTTGGACGACCACAAATTACATCTTCAAAAATCTGATGCTGCTATAAACATGCGGGATACCTCATATTTTTAACGATAAAACCACTTTAGGATTAGAATGATCATTGAAAAGGAAACCACAAATTGAAATGATTTGATCTCTCTTTTTTCAGAAATACAAATATGACATCATTGTTAACAGGAAAAATTGATTCAGTTATGCAATACCTTCAGCTCTGTTAACTTGGTCCTGCTTTGCAGCTTCTGATTCAAGTATGACTGCACTCTTCTTGCCATCAGCAATGTTGATATTGGACTGACGCTCTCCTGCATTTGAATGGTGGCAAGTTTACTTCATGATTGAGCGATGAAAATAGAGCAATTACCTGATCAGATATATAGAATGCATATGAATACAAATATCTAGTTACCTTCAGATTCTAAAACTTGGGCTCTCTTCTTACGCTCTGCTTCTGCTTGCATTTCCATAGCTACCCTTACTCCTCGTGGAGGAGATATATCCCCTATTTGGTGAAGGATACATCAATATAATATGTTATCGAACCCCCAAAAAAACCAAATAACTAATCAAACTTTTCAAATTTAAATACTCACTTATTTCATAACGAAGGCATTCCAAGCCCCAATCACTAGCCGCATCATTGATTGAAATCTGAAATAAACACAAATAAGGAGTATAAATCAGTGACCCCTTGCGTCGGGAGCAATTAACAAAAACCCACCGTTTTCTACTTTCAATGACCAATGAAAAATTTAATGAAAGGCATAAGGTGTGACAGTGGTAATATGTTTAAGCGCACAACAACACAACATTAAATAATAAATTATAGCACTCACAACTATCTTCTCATTCAGGGTGTCTCTTTCTTCAAAAGTCTTGTCCAAGGTGATTTTACCCAGTTCACTTCGCATAGTAGTCTGTGCAAGCTGAATCACAGCATACAGTGGATTCTCAACACCGTATGATGCTAACTTTGGGTCCACAATCTGCAAATAAGTGATTCGAGTTGCATTTCAGATAAACGCCAAGCAAAAAAACAAGGGCCTGACGTGCCTTCACATAGAGGACTCCATCTATTTGGATGCTGACATTGTCCTTAGTAATGGCAGACTGGTCAGGAATGGGTATTGCCTCCTCTTTCAGTGAATGAACGTAAGCAATTCTATCTACCATAGGAATCAGTAAATGGATTCCTGGATTCAATGTCTTCAAGTATTTCCCAAATCTCTCAATGACAAATGCTTTTTTCTCAGGGACAATGCGAATCCCCCAATTCGCTGGTGGAGTAATTTCATACCTACAAAGAGAATAATACTAACATGATAAGCCTGCCGCACTAGTTTTCATTTAGTTAAATATATGTACAGTAGTCAATACATCAAATCTAGGACACAATGTACTTCAAATTATCGAACTACAAACGCGAAATTTCTTTTGCTAACATAAGATGCCATGAAACAATCTGCCCTAATTGAACGACGCATCAAATTCAGTAAGAAAAACGAAACGAAATCATATGAATAAACCATTTCTAAATAAATGCAACTGAAAAAGACAACCGGAAACGTACCCAGTGATCGAGTCCCGTCCTTGTCGGATAAACCTGACGGTGGAGGGTAAATATGATGACGGCAGCAGAGACCGAGGACCCTGAACGAGTGGCTCACGGAGGAGTCGGGGAGGAGCAGCTGAAATCGAACGGGAGGAGATCAACTGAGAGCTGATTAGGCGTCCGATAATCCTACACTTATTGAGGGAGCTGGATTTCGCTAGATTCATGATTTAGTTCTTCCGGTCTAATGAAAAGAATTCTTGAGCAATGACGTCTGTAAGAAATCAAATACCGCTAAACCCTAAAGAGTGGACTGACATTTGTACACAAGATTTCTTCCGTAAAAATCCACAGTTCACACAGGGTTTCTTGCACAAAAACCCAGCACATTTTTACGGGAAATAACCTCATTTTACAGGTTTACCGCCGGTAATTTCAGGAGTTTCAGGGGTAAATCTGCAAATATTTAACATTTTCCGAAGTAATATAGAAATATATTTACCAAAATTAAATTAAATTAGTCATTGAACCAGAAGTCCAGAACGCGTTAGCTTTATACACGGATGACACGCGTCAAATAGGACAGTTCTGTCTGTACTTGTAGTATACTGAGTTTCCACGAATCTGCGTCAAGCGACTTTCGTTTAGGGTTTTGATTGCTTTTCCTTTAACTTGGCGATGCTGTTTTGTTTCACGGTTTCAAGATTGGATTTACTTTATTCTTGATTGACCGATGGCTGTTCCGGTTGGTTATCGATTTAGGCCTACGGATGTGGAGCTAATTAATCACTACCTGAGTCTCAAGATCAGAGGCCATAAGAAAGAAGTTAGCGCGATCGGAGAAATTGATGTTTGTAAACACGAGCCATGGGATTTGCCCGGTAATCTAGTTTCCTGAATTGGCGAGTTTTTTTTTCGTTTATAAGATGAGCTGATGGTGACGGATCTTCTTTTTGCAGCTCTGTCTGTGATTAATTCCACTGACAATGAGTGGTTCTTCTTCTGTCCAAAGGATCGGAAATATCAGAATGGACAGAGATTGAACCGGGCAACGGAAAAAGGTTATTGGAAGGCAACTGGTAAAGACAGGACTATAACAACGACGAATGGATCAAAGATTGGGATAAAAAAGACTCTAGTTTTCTACATTGGCCGTGCTCCAACAGGAATAAGGACAAATTGGGTCATTCATGAGTATCGCGCTACTGATAAGTCACTTGATGGCACTCACCCTGGCCAGGTTAGGCTCAAATCATTTTTTGATCACTTGTGGCTTGTATTGTTTTCTTTGTTGTTATGCTATGTTTTCGGGCTTCTAGGTCAGTTTCGTGATCTGCCGTTTGTTCAAAAAGAATGAGCTAACAAAGGAGATCACAAATTTAGCAGAAGATGGAGAGAATGAACCTTCCCCTCCTGCGATAATGCCGACTCCACAATCAGAGCCTATTAGTCCGATTCCCACTTCCTTCGATGAAACTCAACCGTCTTTTAGTATGGAAAATAATCCTAGTTCAAGCTGTGGGGAAGCTCTACATTACAGTTATGGGCCTACACTTACAAATTTACAAAGCAATAGCTACAACGTTGATGAAATGGAGTATGCCGACTCGATATTTGATCCAGTGAGTGAAAATGCAGTTTTGAGTGAAATTCTCATCTGATTTTCGTCCTTTTTTCGTTAGCGTTACGCAGATCTAGAAGTGTTACTGGCGAGTCCGTTGGAGTATCCGTCAGATGGGAAGCTATTTTCTCCATTGCATACACAGGTGCAGTCGGAGATGAGAAGTTCATATGTCTACGACATTTTTGCGGATGATGAATACAAGAATGATGCTGGGGACAGTGATTTCATGAGCTCAATTATGAATGAAATTGAGCAGCAGAATTCTGATGCAACTTACTCATTTTCAGCTTTCGGTAGTCCCAGTGACATGAATATGCTTCCATTGGTGAAAGAAAGTAATTCTAGCTGTGATTCTGATGGTGAGGTATCACAAAAAGAGGTAAGTCTTCCTTTCTATAATTTGATGTGCTCTGAAAAATTGAACATTTTGTAATCTTATGAATTCAAGCTCGAGTTTCCTTCTCCGGGTGATGTGATTCAGAACCAGATTCCTATGAGAAACAGTCTCCTCCCCACTACGGAGATCAAGATAAGGCCTCGGACATTACCGATTTCGAATCAATCGAATGAGGAAGCTTCTGCATTGCAAGGAACTGCTCCTAGAAGAATTCGTCTGCAGAAAAAGCTTCAAGTTGGACAAATACAATCTTTACCTCCTAAGAATTTGAATGATTCGGATTCAGTTCAGGTTAGTTAGATGATTGCTACCCTGCTTAATCTGGCCTTCATTCATGTCATAACACCGCCTGTTTTGGTGTCTGCAGAATGAAAAACCAAGTGAAGTGCACCCCCTGTCGGATTCAAGTTCTGGTTCATCGACCAGAATTTACTCTTACAAACAATTCACAACAAAGTTTTCAGTTTTCCGATCCTCTGCTGTAAGAAAGGTTGTTGTCGGCCTAAGTCTCACTGTCTTGCTTGTTGCTGTCTGGGCATCATGTACATTGTAGGAATTGCTCCTATTCTTTTGGTATTTATGTGAAAAACATGGATGATAACTTCTGTGTAATGATTGAACACCACAAACAAATACTGGCACAAGTTAGCTAAATACTAAAACAACACATTAGCTAAATACAATCGTATCCTGTCCTGATAATTTAGTTGTTCTTTGTAATCTGATTCACAGTATGTGTAATTTAAAAACAAGTGAATCTACTTCTGAGCAGAACAGAGCAAATCCCCTAAAGGTTGTGATCAAAGACTGAAGAATCTTTGCAGGTTTCATCCACTACCAAAATGCCTGCTGCATTGGTTGTATTTCAATGAAATGATATTAGGAGTAGACTTATAACTTACTGAGAAATCACAGTTTCCATTTCTTAGGAGGATCCAGCTTCAGTGTTGTTAAGGTGTTGGGTGCACTCACAAGTGCAGATGTTTCTTGATTCTTTCACCACACGCTGTGATCTTCTTATGTGAAGCTTTATGTTCACCATCTTCCCTGTAATCTGCTTGCACCACCATGAATCATAAAGATGTTGATTGCATTATACTGTCTTGTCTTGTAATATTCGTATAATAACAAACAAGATGGAGAGGAGCATGAAAAAGTGATAATGCCTTATAAGGAGAGAAAGGAACGAACCATTCTCCATGCAAGGTCTTCAGGACCCATAGGCTGAGCTGGATGAGAATATAAAAAATGCCTCGCATACTGAAGAAAAGCAGAGGAAATTAGGATTGTCAAGTCAACCTATGAGATTCTTATTTATTTATAGAACAGTAAACCGTGAACTAATAGACATTTAAAGGATACGAGAATTGAAGATGAAAATACCTTGGCCAAGTTTATTTGCTTCTGCCTAATTTCAGTATGTGAAATGTTCCTCAAATATGCTAGGAGCCATCCTGGCTGCACCGCATCACTAGAAGAGACGAATAAAGCAATCTGGTCAAAAGAAAGCTTGGTCAAATCGCTCCAAGGGACGATAATGTAAAATAACAGGTAAAAGCATGAGTTTATACCCATATTTCAATTCAAATTCAAACTGTTTCACATTGCCATTTTTTGAAATCATTTCAAATTTTGTATAACCTATAAATGTATATTTTTACCTTGAGGTAGTCGAGTATTCCTTCGAAAGGAAGCTCCAGTTCATCACTAACTATTACAGGGATGCACCCACTGACAATGGCATCAAACAGCCGAGCAGATGAAGGAGTGTCACCAGCAGGGCTAAGGCAGAATATAGATCTGGTTGGCAAATAATAACAATGTAAATCTCAGTATTCGCTTCTTAGCTACACAATGAAAACATACAAATCCAGATATAATTTACCTGCGCATGCCAATTTGAGCAGCTGCTTTACCATCACCTCCAGCAGTGCCCTCCTCTATAATCACACTATCAATTCCACTAAGTTCTGTTACAAGTTTAGAACGTATTTTCCCACCCTGGAAGCAAAAACAGACCATAGCTTATAGAAAACAATCCACAAAAAACCCCATTTCCCTATTTATCTCACCAAGATCAAGATGAAGACTTTGCACGATTAAAAAAACAAGAACTCACAGCATTTCTTTTCAGCCTTCCACGAAAAAACAGCAACGTGGTCCTTTTTGCATTTGATAAGCATCTGGAGTCGCACAAATCAACATTGGCAGCATATGGAAGTATTAAATCTTTCTCTAGGAAAACTTGCCCAGGCTTATACCTGAATAAGTAGTTATCTATCAGCTTTAGTCTGCACAAAACAAAATTTTATGTGAGAATGGCCACTTACCAATTCCCAGTTGAGTCCATATCTGGAAGCAACCAAATTGCATTTTTCATAAACTTCCTAACAGTTTTAAATGACCAAGGATGATGAACCGGCAAAATATGATCTTTACCATCAGAGCGCTTCCAAGCTGGCTGATCCATAACCCACTTCAGAGCTTCCTGTTTAGTTTAGATCTTGAAAAGTTTGTATATTCTAAGAATACGACATAAATTATTAAAAATGACTCTGGTGTAACACACTCACACCCTATAAAGAGTCTTGCACTGCTGCTTCTCTAGCAAAAAAAAGCTAATGGTTGTGAAAAAGGGAATGTAGAACAAGTCTGCTTCTTCATGCTTGTAAACTCTCACAACATTCTTCAGCGATCTCTCGGACTCTGGTGCTATCAGATCCGCCCAAAGCCAATAATCAATCGAATGCTACAAGTAACAACAAGGAACTTGTAAACAAAACGAATATCACACAAATATATGGCTGTAATTCCTTCCAAAGAAAATCTACCACCTGCTCAATTAAACGATGTACAGGGCTACCATTAGAAGTGACATTAGACGTTTCCTTGTAAGTATTATGAAATAGCCGTAGCAAATCGTAGGTAAATTTTGAGGGCATATTATAAACATAAACTCTGATCGGCGAATAGAGCAATCTCTCGTCACCAGAATTAGTATCCTCCTCTCTTTCGCTTATCAATTCGTCCAACAGCTTCACATCCTGCTCAGTTACGTCGGCTCGAACTGTGTCATCGGGAATCGGAGATAAAGATCTGGATTTGGAATTAGCTAGAAACTTCTCGAGTGAGGAAACGATAGAATAGTCAACCTTGAGATCTGGAACTGCTTGCATTGTCGTGAGGACATCACGCGACGAAGAGGTGGGGGTGAAAACATACAAGAGAAAAAACATTATAATTAATGAGAAAATACATAAGAAAAACGGATTTCTTTTAGAATTCATGGCGGCGTAAGCAGGTGTGCAATGTTTCCCGGCCATTTGCCAGAAATTCACGATCGGCAACCTCAACACCACCCTTCACTAGTGATTATAGACCACCTTTCTCTGTACTAGTTCGTAAATTAGTTCAGGCCCATTTTATAGTTGTTGAACTAGCCCAAATTTAAAGTAATTAATTTCTCAAATTCAAATCATTTATTTCTTCATATTATTTATCTGAGTTATCAAATTCAAATTATCGTTGATTTATAATTAAATTGTTTTTTTAAAATAATAAAATTATAAATTAGAAAAATAACGTATGATCTTATATAAATCATTCTTCAAAAAAAAGAAATGGGCTCAACTTTCTCCATTGATCAATTTATATAGGATGAATTTTCATCTAATAAGATGACAAATTATAAATTATATTGTTAAATTGATTAATCTAAGTATAAAAAACAAATAAAAGGGTAACCTAGCAAACAATGTTCTATTCACAATATATATTTGAACATCGTGAATTCACGTCTGTTGTAGTTTTGTTTTACGGAGTACCAATAATCACCGAATTTTAATCTAAATATCAATTAGAATTTGATTTTCATTATATAATTATAATTATTGTGGAGACAATTTATACTGAGAAAATAAACAAAACATGCAAAGATTTTACATAAAAAATCCCAAACAACGGAAAAAACAACGCTGCTAAGGAGTAAAATCCCTATAGCCAATGCACTATCACGTTGAACCATGATACAAATTAACAACGAAATAGGTTGGAGATAGGAAATAAGTCACAAAAGAATGGCGAAGGTAACCTACAATCTCGTGAAAATGCACTAAGGTTCAAAAGCCCCGTCCCTAAGAAAATAACTCATATTTATAGAGTAATATAGGTGCTAGTTTTTCTCTTCCACCAAAATAAAAAACTTTCTCTCATGACACGCATTTGCATAATGGTGGGCATTTTCCCTAAAACTTAGGGACCTATTGAACGTGTCGGGACCTCTCTAATATCAATTGGTCCGATCTATCCAAACAAGCATCCATGAGCGATTTTCCACAGAAGATCACTCCAACACTTGTCAAATGGTGTGCACAATTCTATCTTAGTCCCAGTCTAGGTTGAACTGAGTTTTGGACTGAATTTAGGTCTTGGGCTAGAGCTATTCCATGGTGCTCGGTAGCGGGATTACAATTAAAGTCAAAATTGTATAATCATAAACATATGAACTAAAGTGTAATCACATGAATTACCGTATAACGACCAAGACAACGTATTCATATTTCAACTACACAAATTCAAATTGATAGTAGTAATCATCTTGCATTCAAATCTAGCTCGCCACCTTCTGGCCACTCACTCTGCAAAACAGCATCTTCATTTTCATTCTCATCATCGTTCAAAAAGTCATCCGAGGGCTCTTTTTCATCTTTATGTACATTACTGCCCCATCCATTTACGACGTTGTCACCATCCTGATGATCAACCAAGTCTGATCCGATCAAGCCGCATCCTCATATTTGCTTCATGAGTCTCTTGACTTGACTTTAGCCTCGAATCCATTTCTGTTCTCAAATCTATCAGCTTTTGTCTCTCTTCTCGCAACAGAAATTGTTCCATCATTAACTTCTCTTCTGTTCTAAACTCTCCAAGACTGCGTTTACGAGAAATAATGTTGAATGCGAAAACTTGCTTCTCCAATGTAGCAGTGAATTCTGCTACTTTGGCAGCAATATTGTTGTCCCACTGTTGAGAACGGGAAAGGACTTGTCCATTTGTGGATGAATCAAGAATCTTGTCATCTTCCTCAGCTTCATAATCCGCCACCACATGGTAAGGTAATAACCTTGACAAAGCTCAACAGATATACAGTTGTAATCAGCTAAAATAGTACTACATACAAAAATATGAGCGCTTCATACATCTACATTCATATCCAAATCCATTTTCAATCAGAAATCCATAATTTTACAGCCTAAAAATCCAAGAGTATGTATGATTAGCTTAAAACTCAGATGTTAATAAAGGGATCCATCCAGAGCATTTTAATAGATGCAAGAATAAACAAACAATTGAGTGAAATTCAACATACTAATTGAAACATACAAAAAAGTAAATAGAGAAAAAACCTCTCGCAAGCATCTTCTAAAGAGGAGAAAGGGCGCTTGAAATCAGGGTGACAGACTCTCCAGGCGTCCTGATAAGCCATCTGAAGAGCGGCCTTGTGGTGAGGCAATTGTTGCGGTTGAGTCGAAATGTTGGTGGCGGAACCAATAGCAGGATTGGGATTAGGAGGATTGGGAAGGAAAAGGTGGGAACTGGAATTAGGGTTTAGAGGACGGTTACCTAAAAGCGGCATCTGTGGACGGAGATGGGCGTCGATGTTGGAAGGAAATCGAGCCATTGCTTCCTGGCGGCGCTGGATCTGGTGGTGAAGCAACAGCTGCTGCTGCGCCATGGCTGCCTTGCTTTCTTCCATCACTTTGTACCGATCAAATGCCAAAGCCAAATCGTCGAGTTATGGGTTTCAATTTTTGTTAATAAATATTTAGAAATTTATAAAACACAATATTCGTGATCCAATAAAAACAGTTTCAGCTTCAGTTCATTACCAAATTACAGGGAAAGCCAGTGTCCCTTTTTATTTGTAATTTATTAGGCATCCATCCATCAGTTCTCGGTGTTAGGTGTGAGTTTGAGTTCCATCGACGGTAGCTTTTCGGGTGGGACAGCAAAAGCACAAGTGTCGACCACAGCAAGGGCAGGATCGTCCCCGATATCCACCGCCACCTCTCCTCTGATCGACGTGGTACGTAGATTCCTCACCTGCTCCATCACTCTTGAAAATTCACCAAAAATGAGATTAAATCAATTAGAAGGCTTACCTGGTGCGTCGATAGAATTGGAGGTGTGCGCAGCAGTGATTTGTAGGAGAATCGCAGCAGTTAAGCAGAGGATAATCATCACCTTCAAAATGGAAGCCATTATTGAGTGTAGTGAACACGCAGAGCACAGAGCACACTTGTTTGAAATTTTATCTAATCAGTTATGGAGTGGAGTTGGACGTCAACAAATAATAATAAAAATTATTATTTTTTAAAAAATATGTCATAGAAGATGTTTGCATTCTATGTTGAAGGACTATTATTTAGTACCTTGAATTTGAATGGAATTCTTCTTAGATATCCATTACTTTATTAGTCACGAATTTATTTTTATATTTAAATTTATTATTATTTATCTATATTAATATAATTTCATTAATATTAAAAATATTGATATAATATAATATCTATCAACTATTTTTATTTTTATCGATTTTAAATATTAATTATTTTATGGTTTTAATTTATTATTTTATATAATATAATTATATAAATTATAATTTTATTTATTGTTAATTATAAACTATTTTATATTTTATATTTTAATTACAAAATAATTGATAATATTAATGAGTCGGATTATTTAAAAAATTTGAATCCGAATCCCTGTTTCTCATGATGATATCTGTTTAAGATAGTTTGTATTTGCAAATAGGACCAATTCAAGTTTGGTATATTGCAAATACTCTTTATTTTTATAGTTGGTCAAATGGGAACCTCAACTTCATTTATTACATGTTTGTTGATTCATTTATTTACTCTTATTGATTTTTTTTTTCAAAAATACAAATAAAAATACCAAGCAAATATTTTGAAGTAATAACCGGTTGAGCCGGGAGGAAGCGGCTCTAAATCTGGTGATATTCCACTTCCGCTGATTTCCAGAGAGCGGGCCGGACGCCATTTTTTGGCTACTACTTATCCAGGTAATCACATTCACCTCCGGAGTTTTTCCATTTTCATTGTTGTGGTGTGATGCTTTAGTATTCAAGGATTTTGTCACAAACTCATCTATAAATTCCCTAACATTCTGGACTACTGGATCCACAACTGGACCAGCTACCTCAAGCCCAACTTTTGTATAACGTTACTTGAATCACCAAACAGCATATAAATTATAATCGGTCTACTCTGAACCATAGCCATTTTGGGTAACAATTTGAAATCCTATTCTATTTTCATCTTTCCCTATTCTCTCTGCTTTCCATCTCCCTTCTCATGTTGCCAACAGATTTTAATTTATGTGGTACCTGTAAATACTGATAAATGACAGTGCTTTATGATAAAATTAGGTATAAAAACCCTAATTTTTTGTATATTCTAGAGTCACAATGGCAATTGCACAAGTACTTCCTTCTCTAGAAATTTTGGTAAGAGTTTTAGAAGGGTATCAAATTGCTTAAGACTTGTTTCTTTCCAGTTTAGGTCTGATGAAGCCAGATTTGCCACGAATGAAGTACAATTTTTGACCCCAAAAATCTGTCAAAGGGGATCATTCATCGGCTGAGAGTTCCTGGAATAGCCTCATTCGAGCTGTCCAGGTCTTCTGGCTCGTATGTGGCACCATTTGTTCCAGAATCGAAGCTTCTTTTTTTAAAAATAGTTGCTTTCAGAGCTGATTTAAACCAACACTTTTTGTTTTGCATATGATTCTTTAAGAGAAGCTCGAGAGAGCTGCAGCGGAGAAGCAACAGGCTACCACAGAAGCAAAACTAAGAGCTGTTGAGAGAGGCTCGTGAACGTGCTTTAGAAAAAGCAAAGTCTCTTAAAACCTGAAAAGGTCATCAAGAAACGATGGAGTGAAGCACAGTTTTTCCTCTTCTGTAAGTAAATGTTTTTTGCCCATTTGTTCATTTGATGATTTTTCCAGAGGCATAAAGCAAGATTAGAGAGAGTAATGGAGCGAGCGGTGAGCCGGCTTTCCTTTCTTCTTGACCCCTTAACACTACTTTCAGGAGAAGAATAAGCGCGTCCAGAAAGAAATGTAAAAGTTCGTCCCTCACATGTTTACTCAACTTGGAATCTCCAATAGTAATACACTTATTTTTTGCAGAGAATGGCTGAATATCTGGATGTTGACATTAAGAGACTGTAATATCTCCTTTCCACATTGCACTACGTATCTTCCCTTCTTTCTAAATAAGCAATTGTTATCAAGACCATTCACGTGAAATCTTATTTTCTTTCCAAGATACACTGGTTGGTGACTTATTTAATTAACAACAGCTGATGTTAAGAAAGCGCAACTCTTTGTGTGCATCCTGATAAACTGCACCAAAGGGAGCCACAACTCAGGACAAATATGTATGTGAAAAGGTTTTTGATCTTCTCAAGGTATGTTCTTTCCTATACCAAAATCCTGGATCACACAAAAGTTACTTAAAGTTCAACTTGACATCGGATGGAATCAAATCTCTCTGGTTGCCTATTTACACTGTGACACCAACTGAGATTTCTTCTCAGGGAATTCCTGCCAGTGTTCAAATATTTTCTTGCTTGAAGGAGTTACAGAGTCAATCTGTTGCTCGAAAAAGTTTCTTTAGGTGCTCATCTGTTCAATCGAAAAAGTCTCCTGGTTGTTGTTCAATCCGATGTTGATAAGGCAAATCAAAGTTAAACTATTTGACAACTAATGGTTCTTATGAAGGATTGGTGCCACTACGTATGCCATGCCTTATCATTTTTTTCAAACCGAGCATGTACCATTTCTCTTTAGCTACTGATGTTGTTTCGTATGAGTCGCAGGCAAAGAAGGCCCTGTGCATGATGTTCAATGGTCTTTCTCGGGTAAAGAATTTGCAGTTATCCTTGCACTAATTTCATCCTCTATTATTGCAACATATGATTTTTTTACATTTCAAAATCTTCCTGAACTGAAATTATTCAGATATGCCTGCAATGGTGACAATATTTGACAGAAAGTGCAATCCTCTTCTTGAGGATGTCTTTGTGTTTATCCTTAAGACTTCTCATTTATATATGTAGCTGGATTTGGAAATCTACCAGGTGACATGGTAAATAGTTGCCCATGAATTTTAAGTGTTGTAGCTTATATAACAACATGTTTGTATTTTGTGTGTTAAATAAGGTTTTTATTTGTGTCCGTTTAAGGCATTCTAAGATTATAACGAAAAAATAAAATTGAGAGATACAAAAGCTGAATTATCAGTGATAAGCGAGTGGTCTTCCGATGGACGATATTTCATCACTGTTACGACATCTCCAAGGCTGCAGGTTGACAATGGGTGAGAAGTTGACATTATTTTCATCTTCGTTATCGTATTTAATGTTGTCAAGTTTCCATTTTTCTTCGTTGAAGGATCAAAGTTTTCTTCACGACGTATCACTGCATTTCAAGAAGATATTTGACAAACTTTATCAAGTTAGTATATTTTGTTTCTTGGGGTATTTATTTTTGTCGGATAATTTAAATGTGTTTTTCGTTAAAAGGTCGATTGGAAACCCGAGTCACCTAAAAAATACTCAATTAAGAAGAAGAATCTGAAATGTCTTTAAATTTTTCAGGTGACTCGGACTTCCAATCGACTTTTTAACGAAAAACACATTTAAATTATCCCACAAAAATAAATGACCCAAGAAACAAAATATACTAACTTGATAAAGTTTGTCAAATATCTTCTTGAAATGAAGTGATACGTCGTGAAGAAAAACTTTGATTATTCAACGAAGAAAAATGGAAACTTGACAACATTAAACACGATAACGAAGATAAAAATAATGTACGACTTCTCACCCATTGTCAACCTGCAGCCTTGGAGATGTCGTAGTAGTCATGAAATATCGTCCATCGCAAGACCACTCGCTTATCACTGATAATTCAGCTTTTGTATCTCTCAATTTTATTTTTTCGTTATAATCTCAGAATGACTTAAACGGACACAAATAAAAACCTCATTTAACACAAAGAATACAAACATGTTGTTATATAAGCTATTACAACACTTAAAATTCATGGGCAACTATTTACCATGTCACCGATCTTCATATGACTGAAGAAGAGTCTTAAGGTTATGGTTACGAGAGGGAGGCGATTTTTTGTGGTGGGAGGGAACCGAAGCACGCCATGGAAAAAGAGGAGAGATTGTATTCAGTATTCACAAGGTGAGAAGACAATAACTTGATGCAACAGAGGCAGCATGCATTGATCTTTTCTCTATTTTTATGCAGTTGATCTAATGGCAGATGTAGTCGAAGAGGAAGATGAATGCATGAAATATCGCTATGTTTTTTGCCCCTAACATGACTAAGGTTCTTGATACTCGATTCCATTGTCTTGGCCTCACTTTTCCTTCTCTTTTTACACATGTCTGATTCTTTAACAGCTCTTATGCATGCTGTCCAAGTGATGAACAAGAAAGATGACATTCTGAGTCCTCCAAGAGATTCCTTAACAACTATCTGGAAGCATAATGTCGTTGTTCCTGAGAGACGAAATCTTTTGTTTGAACAGATAGTTGGGGTTATTGTATAGAGTGATAATCAAAATGAAAGATTACTGGGGGCCATTGACATAAATATCTTGAAGCTTTCTGATACTTATTCAAACTCTGTTCTTCGAATAATACTGATGTGATATTCAATTACAGGTGCAAATCCAAGATGTACCATGAATCATCGTCACTGAGAGGTTTTGTTGGTGGAATTTGGCACAAACATATGATTCTAGCTCTAGCTCTAGCTCTAAATTTCGGATGAAACTTACATCAAACATTGAAATATGTATCCGGAGGTTCCAGCTACAGGAGAACCAGGAACGGAGAGCCCCCCCTTTTTTCCGCCCGACTCTTTGGTCTTAAGAACGCTGGTTTTAAGAATGAGTGATTGCCCTTCCCCGACCCTTACTGCCCAACCTGAGAACGGACAGCTAATGCGTTCCACTTATTGAATATTGAACAGGGTTCTATGGTCGGTCCGTGACCCCTGGCTGCCGAAGGCACCCTTGGGGTGATCTCGTAGTTCCTACGGGGTGGAGATGATGGGGTCGGTCCATGGATTTTCCTTCCTTTTGTTTTTCCGCATTTCGCTCAAAGGGTTGAAGAGTTGATAGAGAATGAAAAGTTTAAAATCCAAAAACCATACGTAGAGAATATTTTTCTGTCACATTTAAAATCTCTGTTTTTTTTTGTTTTAGAAAATATGCATTTAAAGTATTAATAATCATAGTAAAGTACAATCCATTATAACGAGTGTATCAGAATCAACAATTTCACGAATCAAATAAGAAAATAGCATCTTGAAATGGTGAACGGAGAGAGAATTCTCTTCAACAAAAGGAAATATAAAAGTTGGTATTGGGTGCGAAACCAAATATCAAAATTTCATTTGAATTACTAAAATATGAACCCAAAGTAAAAACTGAAGCATTTCATGCCAACAAATGGAACAGCAGTTGACAATTCCAGAAGAATTGAAAGGAATTTCATGCTATAAACACACAAAAATCAGATACCTTTACTTAAATGCAAGAAAAGAACTTGGTGGTGAAGCAATTCACACCAAGCTTTGTGAAGGAAACCAACCATCGATTTTCGTTTCATTAACTCTGGAAACAATCTAATGCTGGGATTTCAGCAAATGCAATTCTTCTCCGTCTTGTCTTTCCTTTGCGATATTTGGGCGGGGGCCTTCAAAGATGACACTATTTCGAAGATATTTATTTCTGAATAAATACTGATTCCATGATCAATGAGGTTCAGACAAACTTACATCAAGGGAAGGGAGAAGCCATTTGAAGAGATGATCGGATGTTTCTCCATTCAATCTCTCATCCACTAAAATCCATTCGACTACAGCTTCGAGCTTTTCCAACTTGTTCAACCCAAATGTGTGGTACAAGATGAAAGGTCTATTTGCCTGAGAAGCTGCTAGCCACTGGATCACAGCTTTAACCTGTGGGTCTCCACCAAAAGCACCACAACCCCAGTTTCCGGCGCATTCGAAACTCTCACTATCATTCATCTGCAAATCATTTGGAGGGTCTTCTGCTTGAACAGAAGAAGATGGATCTTCAGTGGTCACAGAAGTTCGTGAGGGATCTGTAAATCCATCAGCTGAAGCTCGATCAGACGAAGACGGTACACAATGATTTCCCATATCAAGTGTTTGATTTAGTCGAGTTCTGGAGTGATCAAAAAAGCCACAAAATGCCTTGTTAGTTTCACGAAGAAGGGACGCAGCCATGTATTGTCTCTCTCCAGGTAAGCAAAGTGCATCAATTGCAATTATCCTTGTATGCCACCTTCCCATTATATCCATGCTTTTTTTATCTGAATGGTTTCCAGCAAACCGGAATGAAGATCCGTAACCAGTGTAGCTTGAGAATCTCTCTGCACCAACGATCTCAATAGCCTCATTATCATCCATTGCAGGTAAGAAAAGCAAACTCAAAATCAATTCTGGATTGATCATAAAACGTATCTCTTCCTGCACACAGCCCCTGCTCAAAGCACCTCCACCAATGTACTTATTTGCAAAATCTACTTCAAGAGCTTCCACGGATTGATCTTCAATTAAACCAGACGTAATAACCTATAAAATATATAATTCAAAATGTTACTATAAACGTTCGTCGAAAATATTATATCGTTTTCGCTATGTGATCTTGAGAGGGTGTTTGGATATAAACAGCACATTTTCTAGGTGAATAGTTCATTCATTACCTCAAAGTGGGAGAGAGATGCAGTAGACTTGCTCCAAAAACCAGCTTCGGGGTAAGCAATGTTGAATTCACTGTTCTTCCAAGGTAGCACTTTTCTCTCGTATGATACACATCCCCTTGGCATCTCCAAGCAAATCTTCTCAAAATAGTGGAGAATGCATTTAATTTTATGCTCCTGATTCAAGTCCATAGACTCATATAGATCCCTGAAAAAGCAAATTTGAATTGCCCGTCATCAAAGAATGAAAAATTCTAACTTCTTAACCATACCGAAATAAGTTGTCAAAGTTGATAGGTGGAAGAAGGTTGAAGTGTCTATTATCGGAAGGAAACAAGCAGAAGAGAGCACAAACTAGTAGAGCAGCAATCAATTCCTGAAATGATCATTAGGCTCACTCTGAGAATTAGAATTTCTTTGAAGTTTTAAGAAGACATAAAACAAGCATAACTCAATTTTTCTCTAATCCTCTAATCACAGTCAAGCAAAATTAAAAGTCAACTTTGTACCTGATTAAGGAGAATAATTCCTGGCTGCTGCGAATTCAATAATCTGAGACCGGTTTCCATTCTGGAGTTATCTGCCAATTGATAGTGGATCTCCAACAGTGTTGGCAACCTCAACAGCAAATCAGCGAGTTTCGGAACCACATCTCTAAACCAATTTTCAGCGTTTTTTTTATTCAACAGCTGCAATAAAATTCATACAATTCTCATTTACCCGCCTCCCACACTGAAATTACGAGTAGATCGAAATTTCCAACATACTTCATCGAAGAAAAGGGAGAAACCAAATGACACGGATTGGTGAAGACGGCGAAATCCGATAGATTCCCGCATGTCAGTAATAGCTAGGGCAAGAAGCCTATCGAAGTTGACATTACTAACATCTGGACCCTCGGAAAGATTTCTGAGGGCCAGAATACCGTTGATGATCGAAAAACAAGCGGCAAAAATGGCATAATTGACTCCAAATCCTTCCTCGTCTCCATTGCATTCAAAACTGAAAGATCAAAAAGCGTATTCTTTGTTTAGGTCGAGAATCGAGATTTATATAAAATTCGATTTCAATTTTTTTAAAAAAATAATTTGAATCTTCTATCGAGAAGTTCCATCTCACACCAAGATAAAAAAATAATCGAGAAATCTGGGCTTCCAAGGTTGAAACCATTTACGTGCTGCTCACACCAATGCTCAACGTAAAGAAAAGAAGTAAAATTAGACAAGCAAAAAATATTAAAGAAAAATAAAGCTAATATTGTAAGATAGAAAGAGGCAACAAAGCCACTTACAATGAGATGATCTACATCAAGCCGATAAACCTGGTAAAATAAGCAGTAGTTAGTTGTGGAAAATTGACAAATCCCTAATGAAAGCAGTTAAACCCAAGGATCTTCAAGTGCACAAATAAAAATGAACATTCATGAATCTCCATGCAATCAATCAATGTTAAGTGTAATCTCACTCAGGGGGGAAAAATACCAATGCATTGATTAATATGAGGGTGAAAGCAAACAAATGACCTTATTTGAGATTATATTAGGAGACTAAAATCTAATCACTCATTCTTATCAAACTTGAAAGCAACTCAAAAAAGAAATAAAAAACTCTTGCCAAGAGTGTCCACTGGCAACAATAGTAAACCAAGTTTACAGCCTCACCATTTGTTACATGGAGATCTCTTGTCTGCAAGATAAATAAACAGCATTAACTAAAATTTAAGATTGATACCACTTGATAACATATTTTCAAATTATCTCAACCAGAGCAACACCACAAGCAACCCAAGAGAAGAGAATCGGTCACATGAGCACCTCCAAATACTCGATAAATTTACATGCACAAATGAAGCTAATATCAATCTAGGTAGTTTCCTAGTTTCATTACCAAATTCTTCTCATAGCGCTAATATCATTAGACTAGATAATATTCTTCTATCAATTACCCTCAGTTGTTAGAAGCATATCACCTTTGTTCTGTTGCTATAGTTTAGTTCCACAGATAAATCATCAAGTGCAGCACGAACTAGCTCCCTGGAAAAATCATCAAGTTGGGCAACATGAAATAAGTTGAATTTGATACCTTTGTTCCGGTTCAATTGGAGCAGCAAAACAAATCATAAAAAGAGTCTGCCAGTGAAATAGATAGCAAAGATCAAATACAACTATATAACAATGTAAACCTTAACTTCATAAATACTTCCAAGTGCATGCTATAGCTACAGTACGAATAGAAGGACGAGAAGGTAGAACCTCCTGAGAAGGCAACTTCTTTTCTATTTCTTGCTGAGAAAATTATGCGCTGTTCTACCTGTAACTCTATCTGTTCACTGTTGCAGCACAAGATGCATGAGTGTGATAATGGCAGTCTCCAATAAAGAGCTTGGTTCTGGACCAAAAGCCAAGACTTCTTCTGCTTTCACAAGCTTCTCTGCAGAGGTAGAGACCAACTTCACACCCAGATTTGCACTGCAAAATACATATTCAAGATGTGATATGAAACCACAAGAACAAATGAAACAATATAATACAGTTCAGCAGAGTTTCAAGACTTTGTCATGTGCATAATAACCAAGGCAAAATCCTAAGCAAACATCTTAAAATGATGGTCGTGGACTCATAGAAAAGTTCGAGTTAGAAATCCAGTAAAATGCAACAAAATCACATCTGTAAGCGGATGGCAAAATTTTTAAACCACTAGGAGCTAATTATTAATTTCCTCAATAAAGTAAGCCCTATTCCACATCTATTTTACTTAGTTTATCAAATTTCTACAATAAATGAAGAATTTGGTAAAATAAATTTCTTAAGGAAAGTCTTATAGGGAAACTGTTTGTGCAAGGACTAGATTTCAAGAGCAACAACTTACATCACTGTATCAGCCAACCCCATGAAGTGTGGAAAAAAACCTTTAGGATATGGACAAGTTCGGTCAAAAGGAAATTGAGATATTACAACAGGAACCTATGATACCAAAATCATGCATCCAGAATTTCATGTTAATCAATTTGACAAACAAAAAACTAGATCTAACTGAATCAAGGAGAGTTTAAACGCCTTTGTGTGAATTTGCAATGAATTCATCTTGGAAATACCATTTAAATATTTCCATGATCATTAACAATTATAATTTCGATTTTAAAAAAAGAAAACTAACTAAAGGAAAAAACAATAAAAGCTCACAAGCTCCAGTTCATAGAGATTTCGTAAGTCTCTTGGTAGAGTAACTCATCGATTGGTGCCCTGATCAAATGTAAATGTTAAATTAAAAAAATATAACTAAGTGTTTGGCAATTCATATTCCATGTAGGATGTAAGAAAATGTGTGATACTCAATATTACATCTCTCTTTGTTTCCATTTCTGCAAGTTTTTGTATATTTCCACCATCTGCTTCATCTATCACGGAACAAAAACATAAGAAAATGAATAAAACATAAGAAATAGAATGTGTACTTGACTGATTATAGCTCCATGGTAAGATGAAAGTTCTCTTAACAGATCTTCTGAAGCAATCTTCTTGTCCATGTATGTCCTTAGTGCGATCACCATTTGCAGGAGATAAGAACTAAAGATCAAAAGAATAAAAACAACTCATCTCATTTAACAAACAGCATCATAAAACTATAAATTAAGAACTCAAGACAAGCTTATAAGTTAAAATTCACGCTAAATGACATTTCCTAAACCGTCATCTTTATACCTGAAATATTGTGTGATATGGATACTCAAGGGAAATCAATACAAGGGTTGCCCTACTTCCTCATTGCTTCGCCCAGTTCAGATCCAGACTTAGCTGTGCAAATCCCAGCACTATTTTCTCTAATTGCACACCGCTCCTCCTCCCC
This sequence comes from Utricularia reniformis, assembly GCA_009725065.1. Classification (NCBI taxonomy): domain Eukaryota; kingdom Viridiplantae; phylum Streptophyta; class Magnoliopsida; order Lamiales; family Lentibulariaceae; genus Utricularia; species Utricularia reniformis. The sequence continues at coordinate 22,631 of RWGZ01000022.1, forward strand.
GATATTTATTTACGAGATCCTCTTGAGTGCCGTTGTAAATAGAGCGGTTAGGAACCTTAGAATAACGTATTTTATGAGATTCGAATTTCAAAATTGAAGATCAAGTTCCCAATTCCCACACGTTTGCTAAGGGGTTCCACGTGGTAAGCCCAATTGCTAATCAGGCTCTTTGCAAATAATTACGCCCCTTTAAGAAACGGATCTCCACTTAAATTGACTTCATTCATTAAACAAATTCAAATGAAATACTTTAAATTTGGTATATTAATAATTTTAGTTTTGAATTCTTAAAATATTTCCAATCTCAAATTATAATAATATTTATAATTAAATTAAAATTTATAAATTAATGTTTTAATTCTATAGATTTGTGGGTTCAATGTTAAAAAATAAATTGAAATTTACGTAAATAATATACTACTTTTTCTATCAACACTAAAGCTTTTAGTATTCTTTATTTAAGGCTGTATTTCTTTAATAAAACAATATTCATAATTGAATTTTGAAAATTGAAAATTGAAAATGACTTACGTTAATCTTTAATAATTTAAGTATATTATTATGGGAAAATAACATTAAAAATCATACTTATTTGATTCCACAACTATTTTACCACATATATTTTCACACTTCAAATTAGTCACATATGTTTGATACTATTTAACATTAGATCATTTGTCGTTAAATGAATACAGTAAATAACATATAGAAAACTGTAAATGGATTCGACTTTGAAAATGATTCGGAAGAAGATGCGAAAACTTCTACTTCTTTTGCACCAACAGCAATGGCTACCTTGAAGCCCTATTATGGTTTAGGAGACGCATCATTTATGTGACAAAAATGGAAGCATAAACTCACCTTAAAATTCGGTGTTAGAAATCGTACTTGAAGCCTCTTTCTATCACCAACCACAAACTTTACCACATGTAGGTTTTATTTCGTGTCTCCTATGCCTGGGTGTCTTAAAAACCAAACTCTAACGCTCAAAACACAACAATGGAAAAAATTAAGTTTTGTTTAGAGTGTTATGATGTTTTCCGTTTCTATTTAACGTCCTATGATCAATGTTAAAGATATATAAAATAAATATGATTTTTTTAACCATTGAAAATAACAATGACCAAAATAGTTGTATCTCATAATATAAAGGATGAATAGTAAATGTCTCTCTTATTATTATTGTGTCTTTATTCATAAATCCTATTATATAGTCTTTTATTTAATCTGGTTTTTTCGATAACGTTAGTCAAAGAATTTATATGTATTGCCATTTTAGGTAAAATAAAAATGTATAAAACCGAAACATTAGAGAAATGGTACTCGTGATACCAACGACTAACTAACGTGAGTTTATTTGAATCAACTTTTAAAAAAATGATGTGCAATAGTCAAATGCGGTCACATATGATGAACAATGATGGTTAAACTAAAAATGAGATGATCATGAGTTTATTAAAGTATTTGACAAATTTACGATATGATAATCGTGATTTATATAAATACAATACAAAGATATCATTATATATAAAAAAGAATAATGATATTTATATTTTAATTATTTAAAGATACTAATTCATAAATCAAAATAGTAGCACAAGTAGTTTTTGTAGCTACTGATATTATATTTTCTTGACATGATTTTGATTTTGTTTTGTGTGTTAGAAAAATGAAATGGTAACTCTTGCAATTCACTCCATGTTCTAAACAAATCTTATGTATTCTTGAAATAGTGATTTATTATTAGGTACGTTTGGAACAACGTTTGACAAATAGCGGTAATATGAGATAATTGTACTGTATTGTGAGGTTAATTGATCGTGATTTTAAAAAACTGTTTTGAAACAGCGGTGTACTGATCGTGATTTCAAAAAATGACTATTTTATCCTTATTTTTAATTAATTGTGTATCACTTACAAATTATACTTTTATATTGATTATGATAAACTCGTTATTTAATAAATTGCTAGAATATAATAAGTTATTGATCAAAATTATCAAAAAACAAACATTGACAAAAGTGAATCATCTAAATCGACGATCTTCTCCAATCTTCGTTGGTACAATGTGATCACGTATTTCATGCATAACACGAATAATATAGTATCGTGTTTGAGTTCAACATCTACATGTGATGGGTCAACGAAAATTTGTAATTCCATATTTCGATCGTGTTCTATCTCTACAAAATCTTGATCATATTAAACAAATTAATATTAATAAATTAATTTGGACAAAATTTTTAAAGATGTAATAAAAATTTAATTTTAATAGAAATTAATATTTAATAAAGATAATATTAATATTNAAATGAAGTCAGTCCCATTGGAAGAAACGATTACACAAATACATTCTACAATGCAAATACATCAACTGATAAACAACACCAACATAAGAATGGGCAAATAAATATGGCCGCTACTTGCAAAATCCATAACTCCAACAAAACCAAATCAAAAACACTGATCACTTCAAGCCCGCCAGTGAAAGATCTAAAACTACTTACAAACATCCGCACAAAACACACACAGCGTGATTACCCTCAATCCAGAAATATAAAACTACTTACAAACATATTACATCCGCACAAAAACACACAGCGCGATTACCCTCAAACCTATTTACTGTAAAAATCCAGAAATATAAAGTTAACTGGGGAAGTTCAATCAATCCTTGACTAGAGCTACCTCTTGGACAAAGATGACAACCCAATCCACCCCGGTCGATTAAAATAGAAATGAGAAATTGTAAAAAGAGTATCAGAAGGCTGTAAATTTGTGTTCCAGAGGGATTCTGGTCTTCATTGTGAGCCGAAGTATGTGATGATCTTATATCGCCGGGAGGGATGAGGAGGAGAGGATGAAGGGAGAAGGGAAGAAGGAATCAAAATAATTCTAATTTCATTTTCAAAAGATAGTGTTCTGTTACAACGATGAAGGATTCAGTCCTTAATACTGAGATTCAAAAGTGTAACGGCACTCTTTCAACGGTAACAAAAAAGTGGGCTTAACGGTCTCATCTACTAATTCAAAAACTAATTTAGGTTAGTGAGTTACAAAACACTAACGGTAGTATTATGAAATGCTTCCTTGTTGTGCTTTTTCGACTTCCGTATGGCACTGCTCGCCTTCATATTCATATTCACTGGCTTGTTACAACTGATTGAGGAGTTTGTGAAATAAGAGTAGCGACAAGATGATAAGGGAGCTGCTGCTGGACGTGGATAAACAGCCGATCGATGGTCCGATCCCATGGCCTTCGCCTTGCCCGTCGGTTCCTACCGTGGAGTTCCAGTGCCAGTGTATTACTTCGGGTTTTTAATTATTTTTTAAATAAATACTGCATGAGGGTTATGGGTTTCTCATATTGTTGTATTGATTGCAGTTGTGGGATTCGGTGTCAAATAGAGTATGCAGTAGGAGTATCACTACCGCATTGTGCAATCAGCCATGGAGACTTCGTAATTTTAATCCAAAAAAGGTACTTGGAATTAGGGAGTAAGTGTCCAAATGTTTTGTTGGCGATGAACCACGTGATGATGATTTTCATTGTTGTGCAGAATTTGGTGAAAAAGTATGGTGTGAGGATCGGATTTTTCAGTAGTAATCTCAATGCTACTAGGGAAATTCATGAAACTGGTAATTATTTGTCTATTGAAGGTTTTATTTATTTTTTATTTACGTTGAATGTTTGTATCACAATTGGTGGGTAATTGCTTTTTTTGTTGGGATTTACTGGTATTTTTCTGGTTGTTTGACTACTCATTCGCCATCATCATACATGGCTAATAATTTTCAGCCTTTAACCTTATGAAGTTCATTTTGGGTATTTTGTTACTATTGCGAAGCTAATGTGACTCTTTTTTGGTGTTGATCTTATCAGCACAATTGTCAAGAGATTTTTATGATGTTCTTGGTATTGGTAGAAATACGACAACCTCTGAAATCAAGAAAGCATATTATGTTGGTCTTTCATACAAATGTTTACAAAATATCATTTTATAAAATACTTGGATATTTGGCACCTTGGTAAAAAAGAAGTTCAGATTTAGTTTTATTTCTGATCATGGGTCAAACTAATCACTCTTTCACTTTGAATGGCTCTTTTTGTTACATCTTGATTTTAGAGCCTGACATAATTTTATTTGCACAACTTATAGAGCAGTTACATCCCGATACAAATAAAAGTGATCCAGAAGCTGAAAGGAAGTTCCAAGAAATTCAGAAAGCCTATGAACTATTTTCCGAAATCTGCTGTTAGTGGCCAAGGATCAAGTTTTGATCCATTTGGAGGTGGCTTCAGTCCTTTCTAGGATATTTTCAGAAACTCTGATGTAAACCTTTTTCCCGAATGGTATTTTCCCAACCTTGCATGTATTTCATGTTGAACTAACACCCGTTTCTTTTTTGGGGTAATTTATCTGGAAATCAGATTTTCAACATCTTCAACAACAACATGGGCGGTGAAGATGTTAAGGTTATGATCATTTTTCTATCTTAGATTCATCCTTCCGTGGATATTTAATTTACTTTTTGGGATTAACACATTTCAAGTTATTGCATTCTAACATATTCAATTCAGGTTTCTATTGAACTATCATTCATGGAAGCTGTCCAATGATGCACCAGGACACTATCAGTTGTGGCTGATTTGGCCTGTGATACTTGTGGTACATAAATTTTAATATGGATTTTTTTATGTTTCCGGTCAAACGCTGACTTGTTTTTAAATGTAATCTAGTTAAGAGCCTATAATTTTTTTCTTGGCACTTTTATTTCTGTTCTTAATTTATTTTTTTCTTTCTCAAGGAGGCCTGAAACATGTAAACGATGTAGGGGTTCTGGAATGGTGAGGATCAGTAACTTAATTTGTTGTTTTAATTAGTTTATATTTCCTAAAATCTAGTGCATTTAATTCCAGATAATATCACAAAATGGTCCTTTCACGCTCCAGTCCACCTGCCCGCAATGTGGAAGAGCTGGGAAAAGTATCGGTATTCTTTTATACATACAGTAATGTATTCTTTGAAGCATTATTATATCGTAGCAAACTTTGTTTGTTGAAAGTGGCTGAATCCGGATTATACTGTATAGATTTATTAACCCGCAACATGGTTTTCTTAAACATATTTTTCTGAAATTCATTTAAGCATCTGTGATCACCATGTTCTTTCTTCCTGCTGGCAATAAAGTTTCTGCAAGTCTTGCAAGGGTCAGAGGGTTGTAAAAGGGCCTAAGACAGTGACAGTAAATGTCATGCCAGGTTTATTTATTGAACATTTTATATTGATCCTTTGCATTAATCATTTATTTCTTCTTCGAGTGATTTAATGTAGTTATTGAATCACTTTCTACTGAATGGATCAACTATTGTTTTAATATACGAAAGAATCTGTTTTTCCTTCTGTTAAATCCAATATGTATTTGCTTTAGACAAAAAAGTGCCTTTAAAATATAGATTGTGGTGAATTAGTTATGGCTTAATTTTTTATTGTCGCCTTTTCTTCAGGGGTTGACAACAACGAAACACTGATATATTCAAGATTGTGGTGGAGCTGACCCCGATGGGAATCAACCTGGTGATCTGTTTGTCATAATTAAGGTTGTCGAATTGATCTGCAACATTACCTTTTCCTTATCTTTTCCGTACTCAAAATATTTCAAACTTAATATACTTCACAGGTTCGGGAAGATCCGGTGTTCCGGAGGGAATGTTCTGATATACATGTAGATGCGGTTCTCAGCATCACTCAGGTAATGGATTTTGTTGGATTTGTGTATATAAAACATGGATTGTGAGTTGGATAATTGTGTGTTGCAGGCAATTTTGGGTGGCACTATCCAGGTTCCTACTCTAAGTGGAGATGTTGTCCTCAAGGTTTGTTATGGTCTTGTTTTTGTTTAGTCAGCAATTTCGTTTTCTTATCTTCTCAATTCCTTGCGTGTCCTGTAGGTGCGCCCTAGAACTCAACCCGGGCAAAAAGTTGTCTTGAGAAAAAAAGGTCAGTTTCCATGTCACTATTATACATTCATTCTATACTATAGGTGTTTGAACACATTTATGTTTGTATTTCATGAGAGTATCGATGAAGTAGATTCCATCGACGATATGTACTGCACTTATTGTTCATCTAAAAGTGCAAGATTTGATATATTTTTGTGGGTTGAAGTAGGGATTAAAGCTCGGAACGCTTATTCTTTCTGTCAGTATGCTCACTTCAACGTTATGATTCCAACGTGAGTTACACATTGTTCACTTCAACGTTATGATTCCAACGTGAGTTACACATTCTAAAAGTAGTATTATTTTTTCTCCTCCATCATCTACCATGTTTATGAAATGCCTCCTGTTTGTTGTGTGCTTTTTCGACTTGCGTATGGCACTGCTCACCTTCATGTTTATATTCACTGGCTTATTTATTACACATTGTGTATGTGTGTGTGAGACAGGGATATCTCCACGGCAGAGGCAACTGATTGGAGCAGCGGCAAGATGATAAGGTAGCTGCTGCTTCTGGAGCATCATCAGATCTCTTTTTATATGCCTATGGGGTTTGTTCTTCTTCTGCTAGGGATTTACGAGTTTTTCAAATTTTATTCATTTGATATTGTTCTTCTTCTGAAGCATAAGCATCATCTTGGTCATTTGATTGTACACCTCTCTTGTCTACACCCTTCCATTTTTTGGAAATTAATACGAAAACTCATTAAACGCCATGTTACATACATATCACATAAAATATAGTTTTGGAAAATACCTGGTGAGGCAGCTTATATGCATACAGTTAAATGCGATTGCTAAAGCATGGTAGCAAACACGGCTCTTTGAATGTGTTCCTCTTTCGTTCGTCTTCAATGCTTCTTGCAAATACCAAAGTGCAGTATCCATCATCCCGTCGCCTTGATACATCATGGCAACGTATATGAATGTAGCAGCAACATCAGGTTGTTCTGGACCAGAAGAGAATTAACGAATTCTTTGATTTGTGAAGATGAAGCTGGAGATAGAGGTCATTGTTTTCGTTCATATGCCAAAGGCCAAAAACTTGTACTATAGATGTGATGGGCAAATCGGTGTCAGGGTGATCTAGTCCAAGACAGCGCTCGTTTATGAATAGCTCCTTGTGCTGTTGCATTATGGGGCTAGGACCATGGCTAGGTAGCTGTATCATTGAAAACATTCAGAACAAACATTAGCAACTATACTTAATCCCGGGTAAAGCGATTACCAGAAACGATTTGCAACCTCTCCATGCATTTGACCTATGATACACACTGAAACGTAATAGTTACCCTCATAATATGCTAGGAAGATCTGATGATAATTTCATTAGAACAAATATCCCATAAGTGAGGCATGCTTCTTGTTCCTTCAGCAACCTACCAACAACATCAGTCGGGCGGTTTCGAGTCCAAATTAACATCATAAAATAAACAAATACTTAATCTGTAAACTACACGCACTTTAAATCATATAGACTAATGATTGAATGGGCATATTTTCACTTTTCCAATATAGCGAATGTTAATGCCCTGTGCAACATCTTTCAGATACAAACTTGCTCTCCGCACATTTTCCTCAGCTACATTAATCTCCTGAAAGAAATTAAAAGAATACAAATTCAAAGGAAATGCTGTGCAATTTTGGACACACCAGGGATGGGATACATGCCAAGCCATGAGTTAGGAGGCAGCAGAGACTGAACATTTTCAAATGGATGAGCAGATGCCTTGCGATCCAGTATTTCACAAAAAGTGGGAAAAACCAACAAGACAATAAGATTACAACAACCAAGTTAATTTCAATACTTTGGCATAAAATTTGTTACCTTTCTTGAATTTTGGGCTAATATTTTGTAGAAGCGCAACAAGGGATGTTGCTTCTAAAGAAGCTTTATTTGGTCTTGGGTCGAGAGTATTCCCAGTGCTTGAATTGACATAGAATGCATTTGTAGTTCCAGTAATACAATGCTGTTTATTTCCATCAAGTGTTACAACATTCAGATAAATCAAGTCACCAGAAAGTCTGATTCAACAAAAACAAAAGTTCTATCAGCATCACAAACAATAACACCCTAAAGGGATTCTAAAATCGAAAAGTATAGGGCGAAACTAAAAAAGTAATGAGAGTATCTAAAAATTATAATTCCATGCAACATATGTATCTTGTTCAAATTGCACAACCTTCTGTAGCTAAGCAGTGGATTGAAAGACGAAAAGAAAATACTTTCAACACTCCTAATCTTGTTGGAGGGTGAAGAAAGTAAATTATTCAGTGAGACAAAATTATTCTCCCCAAGTAACAGGCTGTCCAGTTCTTGCACTTCAGTTTTCACTGCATCTTCATATCATTATAGAACATCAGAAAATGTAAGCATATAGACGGACAATGAACCACAAAACTCCAGTGTTTAAGGATGAGATTTTCTTGGTTTGATGTTGCAGCACCAGAGCTGTGGACAAACACGAATAAACAACTGAAATAGAAAGCAACTCCCTGGTTCGCTGAACATGAGCCCTGATGGATCTATCATCATATAGCACTACAAGAAACCATCAGATTTTCAGGATTATTATGAAAAGAATCCCATTCATAAACTTCGTAAAAGTAACCAAATAATTAAACTGACCAGAATTCATCTCCAAAAAACAGCTCCCACTAGTAATATCTGCAACTTCGGAAATGTCTCAGGGGCATCAAGAAGAAACTGCCTAACATCATAACAGAATCTCCAGGACGCAACTGCAACTTCCAGATAAATTAAATACTGGGAGACAACAATTGAAGAGTTTTCAATGATTGAAAGCTGGATTCATAATTAGGTAATATGTAAACGTAAAAACACATGCTCATGAATGCACAAGATTAAACATTAACTCAAAATATCAGCTTACTTATAGTTCAAGCTTTTCACCTCCGGGTGTTTTAACAGAAACAGGATAAAGATGAATGAATATCAGCTGCAAAAGAAGTTGTAGGTAGTATAACTAAAAGTTCACAAACCTCAATTGTAATGTAATAAAAATATGTCATATAAGTTAGGGAATGAGGCTGCAAGCGCTGAAGGCAAGATCATTGCAGGAACAGGGATGGCACTCAAAGAATCAACCTAGAATATACAGAAGTTCAACCTTCCTCTTGTTAAAGTCAAGCATAGGAACGAACACTGGATATTTCTTCTAGTCATTGACACTTAGAGATTGCTTGGTAAAAAAAACTTGCTGTAAACAACAATTTTCCTTGAGATGCTGCTTACAAATGAAAAAATCAATGCTTACAAAAAACAAATAAACAATATGCGGTCTGAATTCAATTTCATAAATTCAGAAAAAAAGTTAATCCATAGTCAACTAATCAAATCTTGCAAGCCATTGGAGAAATTCTGAACATTTTATCAATTTTAATGGCATATTAGAAGTGCCCATAAAATTCCAAAAAGTAAAGATATATGAATAAACAGAGCATTTAAAAATCAACCTTGCTTTGCTGAATTCTGATGCGGTGCATCATCGTTTTCTTTTTCCTTGAGTTCACATTAATCACACCATTAGCCTGAAAAACAGCATAACTTTCAAGCAAGGTCGAATCAGAAGAAACATCTTTCTTTGAATAATTGTTGGCGGCCCTTTATGATTCCTGGCACGATTCACCTTTCCAGCCATTCTCTTCTCTCTATAACTGAAAATCCCACCCTAAAACCTAATAGTCATCTTCATTGTAAATAAAACTGCAAGAAAATGAAGTCAGTCCCATTGGAAGAAACGATTACACAAATACATTCTACAATGCAAATACATCAACTGATAAACAACACCAACATAAGAATGGGCAAATAAATATGGCCGCTACTTGCAAAATCCATAACTCCAACAAAACCAAATAAAAAACACTGATCACTTCAAGCCCGCCAGTGAAAGATCTAAAACTACTTACAAACATCCGCACAAAACACACACAGCGTGATTACCCTCAATCCAGAAATATAAAACTACTTACAAACATATTACATCCGCACAAAAACACACAGCGTGATTACCCTCACCTATTTACTGTAAAAATCCAGAAATATAAAGTTAACTGGGGAAGTTCAATCAATCCTTGACTAGAACTACCTCTTGGACAAAGATGACAACCCAATCCACCCCGGTCGATTAAAATAGAAATGAGAAATTGTAAAAAGAGTATCAGAAGGCTGTAAATTTGTGTTCCAGAGGGATTCTGGCCTTCATTGTGAGCCGAAGTATGTGATGATCTTATATCGCCGAGAGGGATGAGGAGGAGAGGATGAAGGGAGAAGGGAAAAAGGAAGCAAAATAATTCTAATTTCAACGATGAAGGATTAAGTCCTTAATACTGAGATTCAAAAGTGTAACGGCACTCTTTCAACGGTAACAAAAAAATGGGCTTAACGGTCTCATCTACTAATTCAAAAACTAACGGTAGTATTATGAAATGCTTCCTTGTTGTGCTTTTTCGACTTCCGTATGGCACTGCTCACCTTCATATTCATATTCATGTTCACTGGCTTGTTACAACTGATTGAGGAGTTTGTGAAAGAAGAGTAGCGACAAGATGATAAGGGAGCTGCTGCTGGACGTGAATAAACAGCCGATCGATGGTCCGATCCCATGGCCTTCGCCTTGCCCGTCGGTTCCTACCGTGGAGTTCCAGTGCCAGTGTATTACTTCGGATTTTTAATTATTTTTTAAATAAATACTGCTCGAGGGTTATGGGTTTCTCATATTGTTGTATTGATTGCAGTTGTGGGATTCGGTGTCAAATAGAGTATGCAGGAGGAGTATCACTACCGCATTGTGCAATCAGCCATGGAGACTTCGTAATTTCAATCCAAAAAATGGTGCTTGGAATTAAGGGAGTAAGTGCCGAAATGTTTTGTTGGTGATGAACCACGTGATGATGATTTTCATTCTTATGCAGAATTTGGTGAAAAGTATGGTGTGAGGATCAGATTTTTCAATACTTATCTCAATGCTACTCGGGAAATTCATGGAATTGGTAAATCATTTACCGATTGAAGGTTTTATTTATTTTTTATTTCTATTGAATGTTTGTATTCCAATTCGTGGGTAATTGCTTTTTTTGTTGGGATTTACTGATATTTTTCTGGTTGTTTGACTACTCATTCGCCATCATCGAACATGGATAATTATTTCAGCCTTTAACATTATTTGAATGCGCGTTGTATCGTCAAGCATAATTATGGTTTTTTTATGAAGTTAATTTTGGGAATTTGGTTAATAGTGCGAAGCTAATGTGACTCTTTTTTTATGTTGATCTTATCAGCACAATTGTCAAGAGATTTTTATGATGTTCTTGGTGTTGGTAGAAATGCGACAGCCTCTGAAATTGTCTTTCATACAAATGTTTAGAAACTATCATTTAATGAAGTACTAGGATATCTGGCAACTTTGTAAAAAAAGAAGCTAAGATTTAGTTTCATTCCTGATCATGGGTCAAACTAATCACTTTGAATTACTATTTTTGTTACATCTAGATTTTAGAGCCTAAAATAATTTTATTTTCGCAGCTTGCAAAGCAGTTACATCCCGATACAAATAAAAGTGATCCAGAAGCCGAAAGGAAGTTCCAAGAAGTTCAGAAAGCTTATGAAGTATTTTTTGAAAATATGTTGTCCTTACTAAATAATTTTACAATTATTAACTTGGTGAACAGTTTCAGTAATGCTTTCTATATTTTTAACATTTTTAGATCCTGAAAGATGAAGCAAAGCGGCAGCAGCTATGCTTTGTAGTATGCTTTGCTGTTATTTGCTTTGCTGTTATTTGCTTTTTCATTCTTAGTCGGATAATTATTATATATTTTGTTAGCCTGAACCTTGTACTGATTCCTCTGCTAATCTCGCGATGTACCTTAAATATACATTAAGAATTTTCTTATGGGTTTTATAGCTTGGGCATGAAGCTTTTGAACGTGCTGCTAGTGGCCAAGGATCAGGTTTTGATCCATCTGGATGTGGCTTCAGTCCTTTCCAGGATATATTCAGAAACTCAGATGTAAGCCTTTTTTCCCGAATGGTATTTTCCCAACCTTGCATGTATTTCATGTTGAACTAACATTCGCTTCATTTTTGAGGTAATTTATCTGGAAATCAGATTTTCAACATCTTCAACAAGAACATGGACGGTGAAGATGTTAAGGTTATGATCATTTTTCTTTCTTAGATTCATTAGGCTGCAATCTTTCCTCCCATGGATGTTGCATTCAAATATTTATTAGGATTTTATTTACTTCTCGGGATTAACCCATTTCAAGTTATTGCATTATATCATATACAATTCATGTTTCTATTGAACTATCATTCATGGAAACTGTCCAGGGATGCACCAGGACACTGTCAGTTGTGGCTGATTTAGCCTGTGATACTTGTGGTACATGAAATTTTAATATAGAATTTTTTTTATGTTTGTGGTCAAATGTAAAGAAGAGCCTATAATTTTTTTATAATCAGTTGTGGCTGATTTAGCGTGTGATAGTTGTGATACTTGTTTTTAAATGTAATCTTGTAAAGAAGAGCCTATAATTTTTGTATTAGAACCTTTTTTTCTGTTTTTAATTTATTTTTTTCCTTCTCAAGGTGGATCTGGTGTCCCTCCTGGGACAAGGCCTGGAACATGTAAACGATGTAGGGGCTCTAGAATGGTGACCATCAGTGACTTAATTTACTGTTTTAATCAGTTTATATTTCCTTAAATCTAGTGCATTTTATTCCAGATCATATCACAAAACGGTCCTTAAACGCTTCAATCAACCTGCCCGCAATGTGGAGGAGCTGGGAAAACTGTATCGGTATGTATTCTGTGAAGTATTATTATATTTTAGCAAACTTTATTTGTTGTCAGTCGATGAATCACGATTATACTTGATAAATTTATTCACCCACAACTTGACTGTCTTAAACATATTTTTCTGAAGTGTATTTAAGCATCTGTAATCACCATGTTCTTTCTTCCTGTTGGCAATACAGTTTCTGCAAGTCTTGCAAGGGTCAGAGGGTGGTGAAAGGGCCCAAGACAGTGACAGTAAATGTCATGCCAGGTTGATTTATTGAACATTTTATACTAATTCTTTGCATAAATTATTTATTTCCTCTTCGAGTGATTTAATGTAGTTATTGAATCACTTTCTGCTGAATGGATCAACTATTGTTTTAATATCTAACGAAAGAATATGTTTTTCTTGCTGTTAAATCCAATATAAATTAAGATTGTTGCGAATTAGTTATGGCTTAATTTTTTGATTGTCGCCTTTCCTTCAGGGGTTGACAACAATTAAACACTCAAGATTTCAAGAAGTGGTGGAGCTGACCTCGATGGGAACCAACCTGGTGATCTGTTTGTCATGATTAAGGTTGTCGAATTGATATGCACCATTACCTTTTCCGTATCTTATCCTTACTCAAAACATTTTAAACTTAATTTACTTTACAGGTCCGGGAAGATCCAGTGTTCTGGAGGGAAGGTTCTGATATACATCTTGACGCGGTTCTCAGCATCACACAGGTAATGGATTTTGTTGCATCTGTGTATGTAAAAGATGTATTCATGTTTTAACAACATGAATTCGAGTTGAATTGAAATCAAAATCATCACACCTAGAACATGTGGAACTATGTGAAAAATGAGCCAAATGATATTCATACAAATCACATTGTAAATTTGGTAAAATCAAGTGTATTCAAACTATATAAAGGCTAAAATCACGAATATTTGTTCTATATACAAAAGAAATAAGTTCGAAAACGGAATGATCGTGAAAGTCATAACAACATGACTTCATGTTATAGCATTTAAACTATAGTTTAATCACATAAATCATGGTATAACCTAGTTGGATAATTGTGTGTTGCAAGCAATTTTGGGTGGCACTATCCAGGTTCCTACTTTAAGTGGAGATGTTGTCCTCAATGTTTGTTATTGTCTTGTTGTCGTTTAGCCGGAAATTTCGTTTTCATACCTACTCAATTACTTGTGTGTCCTGTAGGTGCGCCCTGGAACTCAACCCGGACAAAAAGTTGTCTTGAGGAAAAAGGGTCAGTTTCACTGTACAGTTATTTAAACACATTTCTGTTTGTATTCCATGAGAGTATTGATGATGCAGATTCCAATATGTAAGTGCAGGATGTGATATATTTTTTTCCATGTGTCTTGTAGGTGCGCCCTGGAACTCAACCCGGGCAAAAAATTGTCTTGAGGAAAAATGTCAGTTTCACTGTACAGTTATTTAAACACATTTCTGTTTGTATTCCATGAGTATCGATGATGCAGATTCTGATATGTAAGTGTATGATCTGATATATTTTTTTTCGTTGATACAGGATTAAAGCCCGAAACACTTATTCTTTCGGTGATCAGTATGTTAAATTCAATGTTATGAACGTGAGTTACATAACAATAGTATTACTTTTCTCCTCCATCATCTACAATGCTTATGAAACGCCTCTTGTTGTGCTTTTTCGACTTCCGTATGGCACTGCTCACCTTCGTATTCATATTCACTGACTTGATACATTGTGTGTGCGTGAAATAGGGATATATCTCCACGGCAGAGACAATGTAAAAGAAGAGCAGTAGCAAGATGATGAGGGAGCTTCTGGAGCATCGTCTTGATCTCTCGACTCAAATATTTTTATATGGGGTTTACGTTTTTTTCAAATTTTTGAGTTGTACGTTATTTTATTTAGCTACCTGTCATGTTTGAACATGAACTATGGTGAAATATGCTTAGGAATATCAATACATTATGGATTCAAATTTAAGTAAATCTTGGTTTTAAGTTTTAGCAACTCGAACATTATGCTGGTCATATTGGTAAATTTTGATCATTTGGTGTTCATTAGAATCTGGTCAAGATTTGTGATGTGCCTGTTTATATGAACCATCCTATCTGCCAATTGGGGGACATTGCGATTCCGATTAGGTAACTTGCCCCATTTTGAATCTGGTCAAGATTTTTAATGTGCCTGTTGACAGAACCTCCAGCAACTGCAGCAGCTTGGATGTGCCTGTTGGATATGAAACATATATTTTGAACCTCTTGCAAATATATTCAACTTTTCATTCACTGCAAGTAATGTAATGTTGAAGAAAAATGTGATAACATTCTCGACTCAGCAGCTATGCTAACTCGAGCATCTAGTGATATTCCGTACCAAAAAATAAAAAAGAACACATCTAGATGACGGTTTAAACACTAGCTAGCTTGTGGTTTAGTTTAGGCATAAGTAGAGATGGCCATGGGCTGATGGGCCAACCCAAGTATGGGCCAGCCCACATGCCAACACTTAAAAACTGGTCAGGGGTTGGACCAGCTAAATAACCCCACGACTCACAGTAGGTCGTTGTGGACTATTGGTTGGAATGTGTTGTTTATTTGTTAACCCGTTGGATTGGCTTATTGATCCATTGAATAAATATATAATCCTCACACCCAAATCGTAATATATTTATATTTTATGTTGGAAACATAAAATCTTGAAGTACCATCGATTTCTTACTTTGTAATTCGTTGTTCTAGTTTTAAACTTTCGATTGAGTTTAATAGCATATATTATTTTTTTGTTAGTGAATATAATTTGTATTCTAAACTATGATTTGAATTACTTCATTTATTTATATTTTAGTTTAAAACTAAATTTTCAAAAATTTTATTTAGAAATTTAAGCCAACCCGCGGACCGGGTTGGGCCAATGCTCCAATCCACCGGGTTAACCCATTAGCGGGTTGAAAGTTTTATCAACCCATACGGGTTGTTGGGTTTGACCCGCAACCTGTTGCGCTCGACCGGTGACCACCTATAGGCCTAAGTAATATTGAAGACATGCAATGGGAATGTGTAAACTGCAGATTTAAAAGATACCTTTAGTATATCAATTGTCTTTTGCGCAAAAGCAGCGCATTCAGAGACTGATCTTTCTGCTTCTGTGCATTATTCTGTAAATTTGTAGAAATGGTCGCAGAATGTTATTAGTGTATACAAAAAGGGGCATAAAGAAAAGAATCTCACTTGCAGCTCGCGAATCTTAAATTATTTCATCCAATTTTGAGATTCCTTGATCGTGGAATCTTCATCACCTATTTGTTTTACAAGAACATCATACCTTTTCTTTTCGTGCTGAAAAATAAACATGTTTCGACAATTAATACGAAAACTCGTTAACCACCATGTTAACTAGTACCTGATGAGACAGCTTATAAGCACCCATACATTTGTGATTTAGTCCAAGACAGTGCTCGTTTATGATTAGCTCCTTGTGCTGTTGCATTATTGCTCCTGTATCATTGAAAACATTAAGAACAAACATAGCAACTATACTTAATCCCAGGTAAAAAACTAGGAATGGAAGTGGAAATGAATTTAAAACGATTACCGGCAACAATTTGCAACCTCTCCATGCATTGGACCTGTGACCTGCATTTTTTGAGCATTCGGCTTAAATAATAGATGGTGAATACCAAGAAATCGCAGAGATTTCAGCTTTGTACTACACTTGCTGAAGCAAGGTGAAAGCTTCTGAAAACATAGTATATGCCTCACTGAGCATTCCCTGGGAAAACAATGAAACAAAAGATGAAAATGAGTGATCTATAACAAAGTTCTAGAAATATCTGAGAGCATGATACATAACTATTCACGCTCTAAAAAAGCATGGTTTTATTGTTGTATTGTTACTGGAACAACTCTTCAATTCGATGCGGAGTATATCATACCTCAGCCAACTGAACTTTTCCAGTTTCAACTAGATTCTTGGCATCTGTACAAATCGGGATTGAATGCTTTACGATTGGTTGAACATCCAGTATATCATAAACTTGAAAAGGCGCCAGTGCTTCAAAATCGTATTTACAAGCTGCAACTGTAATCTCAACCTGTAAAGGAAAAAATAATTCAGACAACACAAAAATTAATTACATATCAGGGCTAGTAAGGCTAGCTAAAAAATACTGTATTTCGAGATTTATAAAAGACTCAAATGCAACCTTTTGACAAATATTCCGTACTATAGAGATCTTTTTCACCCGCTGCCTTGCATCTTCTGGCAACTTAAACTGGACAGAAATAAACATTCATTATAGAGGGAAAAAGGTTAACAAAGGAAGAATCATAGAGAGAAGTTAAATCATAGACCACAAACCTGGTAATTGGTTAACGTAAACTAATGAATATCGTACCAAAAACTATCTGAGCTTATACTCAAATAAAAATGAAGATTGTTTTTTTCCTAACAAATCCTCCATCTCTTATTTTAGCATGTACTCTCGAGGCATTATGCCCTGAATGAAGCTGTAAAATTAGAATTTAGAAATATGAGAAAAAAATAAAAGTGAGACGTAATAGTTACCCTTATAATATGCTTGGAAGATCTGACGATAATTTCATTAGAACAAAGACCCCATAAGTGAGCCATGTTTCTTGTTCCTTCACCAACCTACCAACAAAATCGGCCGAGCGGTTTCAAGTCCAAATTAACATAATAAAAGAAACAAACACTTAATCTGTAAACTACACACACTTCAAATCATATAGAAAAATGATTGAATGGGCATATTCTCACTTTTCGAATCATATAGAAAAAATGGAATTCAATTGAATGAACATATTCTCACTTTTCCAATATAGCGAATGTTGATGCCCTATGCATGGAGCGCCTCAGTTAATGTTTGTCCATCATCGGTGAGACTTCAAAACTGCGAAGATCCTGTATAAATTTTGGCAGTACAACATCTTTCAGATACAAACTTGCTCTCCGCACACTTTTCTTATCTGCTGCATTAATCTCCTGAAAGAAATGAAAAAAATACTGAGAAAATCATAAAAGGAGAATACCGCTTTACTTCTGTAAAGACATTCGGATTGAAAAGTATCTCTTTAGTTCTATCTACAGAGTGATCATGATGAGACAACATTCTTGAAAGTTCAGTTTTTCAATCATTTTACTACCGTCACTGAAAACAAAAAGTAAATAAAAAATACTCAGATAGAAAATTTATTCATGCATTAGCAAGTGAACAATTTCAAGATCAATCTAATGCAAAAATAAAGAACCTTAGATCCACTTACTGTTTTTTTCCTCAAGTATTAACTTCTACAGAGCTGCTAGCATTTGCAGGAATATCTCGTTCTGATTGGAACTCATCCTTTGATTTCTAAGCCCCTTCAGCCTTTTGATGACACAAATACACATTACGCTCCTTTCAAGAGAAAATACACGTTATGTCAAATTAGGTGGCACATGAAGTGGGAAAGAGAGTCTTCACCTGACAAAATGCAAAATCTGGAGTTTGACCCAGTATATTTGCATTTGAGGTGATTCTCATCAGATCCAAAAGATAATACCTGGAGATTAAATACATAAGGAAGGATAAGATCTTGAGGATACATCAGTAATCAGCAGCAATATGAAAATATCAAAATATAATCTTGCCTTTTCAGAAAAAATAAAAACAGAATTTGTATAAGAAATCAAAACAAAAAAAAGAACAATTATCTAGAAACAGAGAGTGAAAGCTATCTGAGTAGAAAGCTTATTTCCAAGTCTGTGAAACAAATAGTGAAAGCCACGAAACACTCTCCTTGTGAAAGGTAGAGTAAACAAGAATATTTTCATATTCTACAACAGAAAAGCTATAATTATGTTGTGTAGAGTAAAATTCGAATCATCAGCACCTACCTTTGAATGGAAGTCATCTGACCAGAATATTTTCTTGCCATTGTCCACAGAGCCATACAACAGTGAATCTGATTTATCGCCTTGAAGGATTCCAGGCAGAACACTCTAAAAGGAGATGAAAAGTGAGCATGTATAGCACACAAAATAATTGAATATGACAAGAGTAGCATCGTGTGGTACAATACAGGTACATAATTTGCACAATGACATAAAACAAGAGCTCCATATCAGTTCCAGTCAGCACTGTAAAAAAACTTTCTAGCAATTGAAGAAATAAGCATGATACTGATGGTCAAAAAGATATTATTTGTTCTACTGAAAAAATATCATCAATAAGATAAATTTTATTCTCTCACAGAATAAGAGAGCAAGAGAACTATATGATATGTTCAAACCTGGGCAATGACTCGATGGCCTCTATAATCAATTATGGCCGTTGAAAAATTATATAATCCTGAAATGTCTGCTTCTTGTAAGGCTTTGGTCCCTCTCAGATCATTGTTAGAGCTTGCGTATGTTGCTTGCTCACTTTTAGTCAACTGGGCCTCTATATGACTATCATCGGGGGATAAGTGATTAGTGGTATTAGTACTTTCCACATTTGAGACAGCAGATTCATCAGCAAATGAGACTCCAAAAGGTTCAGGTGGAAAGTTTTTTGAATTCTCCGAATAATTTTGAGACAAATTTGTGCTCGCAACTTTTTCCTCTAATCCCTGATTCTTGGCGAATTGATCAAGGGCCGCATCAACAGCAAAGCTGAAGAGTATGTTGTCATGGACATACCTAAAAATCACAAAGAAAAAACATCAATAGAGTCTGCATCGTGAAGCTGCTAGCAGAAACAAAAACCAAGCAAACAAAACTGTATAGATAGCACCAGATTTCACATGTACCAGACATATCAAGACTGTAAAAAGTGAGTTACTCAAGCAAGTCCATATATGAGCTGCATACTGATCCATCTACAACTCTACTGATTTGATTATATGCTAGAATATTAAAGAAACATAGATTTGAAATGTAGATGGATTTTTTCGACCATTTAAAGGAATGTTAGAACGTAGCACATCAGTTATGTAAAGAAAGAAAAATAGACATACATTTTTCCTCAGGTACTCACATATGAAAGCACTCAAGATTAGTTGGATTAATAGGTGGAATGCATCTGCTGATTACTCCGATGGCATCATTAGTGACAGCCTCAACAAAATCAGAGGTCACTTTGTACAAAGCCCTATCTCTCAAGATTCTGCACAAAAGAAATCAGCATATCAATGTAGAAATACAGGGCATTTGATATCCATACAGCATAGATGCATTAGATATATAAAAGTAAATCAGAAAATGTAAGCAAACAGAGGGTATTGAACCATACACAAGCAGAGAAAAATTCATAGTTGTTAGACAAAAAATAATGAAGAATCACAAACCTCATGTGTTTAAGAATGAGGTTTTCTTGGTTTCATGTTGCAGCGCCTGAGTCGTGGACAATTTTCCTTGAGAGGCCCCTTACAAATGAAAAATCAATGCATACAAAAAACAAATAAACAATATGAGGCCTGAATGCAATTTCATAAATTTTGAAAAAAAATTGAATCATAGTCAACAAATCTAATCTTGCAAGCCATTGAAGAAATTCTGAACATTTTATCAATTTTAAGAAAATCTCTGGCATATTAGAAGTGCCCATAAAATTCCGAAACGTAAAATATGAATAGATAGAGCATGTAAAAATCAACCTTGTGTTGTTGAATTCTGATGCGATGCATCATCGCTCTCTTTTTCCTTGGAGTTCACATCAATCACGCCATTAGTCGGCGAAATAGAGGAAATTTCAAGCGAGGTGGAATTCCTGGCGCGATTCACCTTTCCAGCCATTCTCTTTCTATAACTGAAAATTCCACTATAAAACCTAAAGTCATCTTCAATGTTAAATTAAATTGCAAGAAAATCAAGTCAGCACCCATTGGAAGAAACATTTACACAAATGCATGCTACAATGCAAATACATCAACTGATTAACACCACCAACACAATAACGCGCAAATAAATATGGACGCTACTTACAAAACCCATAGCACCAACAATACCAAATAAAAAACAGTGATTAGTTCAAGCCCCCCAGTGAAAGATGTACAACTACTTACAAACATCATTACATCCGAACAAAAAGACACAGCATGATTTCCCTCAAACCGATTTACCGTAAAAATCCAGAATAAAGTTAACTGGGGAAGTTCAATCAATCCATGACTAGAACTACCTCTTCTTGGACAAAGATGACAATCCCAGTCCACCCCTTTCGATTAAAATAGAAATGTGAAATTGTAAAAAGAGTATCCGAAGGCTGTTCCAGAAGGATTCTGGCCTTCATTGTGAGCCGAAGTATGTGATGATCCTAGATCACCGAGAACTTTACTGTTAGAGGGTGAGGAGGAGATGAGGAGATGAGGAGAGGGTGAAGTGAGAAGGGAAGAAGGAAGGAAATAATTCTAATTTCAATATTCAAAGAAAACGATACTGTTACAAAGACTTATATTGATATTCAAAAATGTAACGGTACTCTTTGAACGGTAACAAAAAAGTGTACCTAACGGCCTCATTTTCTAATTCAAAAACTAGGGTTTGGGTTTTCTTTCTTAGAGTCAAACCCACGATGGTTCATCAGATCCATCGTTGTTTCTTTTCTTTGTTCCTCCATGTGCATTTGCAAGGGTAAGAAGTAATAAGTGGAGTAGAAGGAGTCAGGTTCGTGACAAAGTAACAGCAGCGACAGAGAGAAAAGCCGAGAGACGGCGGACAGCGACATACTCCAGTTTAAAAGTAAAACTCATTTGTCCACTTAATCGTACTTCTGGGAGTAAACTTGTCAATTTAAACATTCCATGTACCTTATATAACCTGGCGAAGCCCTGGCCGTCGTCCTCGATGAGATCAATGGATCTAGTAAATGGATGGAGGTTAGTCGAACTTCTAGAGGCAGAGCAGCGAAAGGAAAAACCGTCATATTCGTCGATTGGGACATTACGATTCTGATTAGGTAAATTGCCCGGTTTTAAATGGGGTCAAAATTTGTGATGTAACTTTCATGGCTGACACCTTGTTTTCTTTCAATCTTGTTGAAATTTAGTCAGTAGTAAGCATTAATGATGCATCTTCAGGATATTGGTCTCTGATAGTAATTCTGATTTTTTGTTTGATTCCCATGAAATTTGATTAGTCTAGATTGGTCCCCTCCTACCCTGAATTATATATATTATACAATTTCAATCCTGCTTTATCTTCTTCTTCATTCTTCTTTTTCTTATACTGATCAGTGTTTGGCTTCATCATATGTATTGAAGAGAGCTATCGATGAACACTGAAATTCTTTGTCCAGCTTCAATGTTGGTTACAATGGATTATCTAGCACGAGCACGGCAGCTCCATTTCCAGGTTCCTTTCATGAGTGCACTTATGGATTAAAGCCCGGAACGCTTATTCTTTCGGTGATCAGTATGTTCACTTCAACGTTATGATTCCAACGTGAGTTACATAACAGTTCTCCTCCACCATCTACCATGCTTATGAAACACACCTTTTGTTGTGTATTTTCGACTTCCGTATGGCTTGTGGCACATTGTGTGAGTGTGTGTATGTGTGAAACAGGGATATATCTCCACGGCAGAGGCAACTGATTGAGGAGTTTGTGAAAGAAGAGCAGCGGCAAGATGACAAGGGGGGCTGCTGCTGGAGCATCATCTTGATCTTCATCTCCATACCTCAACTCAAATATTTTTATATGTTTAGGGTTCATTAAATTATGGATTCAAATTTGAGTAAATCTTGGTTTTATGTTTTAACAACTCCAACATTATACTAGTCGTGGTATATATAAATTTTGATCATTGGATTTTTGGATTTTGATCGCTGCCGGAATTTTGGATTTTTTTGCAAATTTTGTTTTTACTGAAATACATGTCATTTCGGCCAAAATAATTTGTATTTTGTTAATTAGCAACTTGGAAAGCATCAAGTCTGGATGTGGCTGTTGGATATGAAACATATATTTTGAACCTCTTGCAAATATTTTCAACAATTAAGTAGCTATGCTAACCCGAGAATCGAGTGATACTCCTTAACAAAAAAATAAAAAAGAACATGTCTNTCTCTCACAGAATAAGAGAGCAAGAGAACTATATGATATGTTTAAACCTGGGCAACGACTCGATGGCCTCTATAATCAATTATGGCCGTTGAAAAATTCTATAATTATGAGACAAATTTGTGCTCGCAACTTTTTCCTCTAATCCCTGATTCTTGGCGAATTGATCAAGGGCCGCATCAACAGCAAAGCTGAAGAGTATGTTGTCATGGACATACCTAAAAATCACAAAGAAAAAACATCAATAGAGTCTGCATCGTGAAGCTGCTAGCAGAAACAAAAACCAAGCAAACAAAACTGTATAGATAGCACCAGATTTCACATGTACCAGACATATCAAGACTGTAAAAAGTGAGTTACTCAAGCAAGTCCATATATGAGCTGCATACTGATCCATCTACAACTCTACTGATTTGATTATATGCTAGAATATTAAAGAAACATAGATTTGAAATGTAGATGGATTTTTTCGACCATTTAAAGGAATGTTAGAACGTAGCACATCAGTTATGTAAAGAAAGAAAAATAGACTTACATTTTTCCTCAGGTACTCACATATGAAAGCACTCAAGATTAGTTGGATTAATAGGTGGAATGCATCTACTGATTACTCCGATGGCATCTTTAGTGACAGCCTCAACAAAATCAGAGGTCACTTTGTACAAAGCCCTATCTCTCAAGATTCTGCACAAAAGAAATCAGCATATCAATGTAGAAATACAGGGCATTTGATATCCATACAGCATAGATGCATTAGATATATAAAAGTAAATCAGAAAATGTAAGCAAACAGAGGGCATTGAACCATACACAAGCAGAGAAAAATTCATAGTTGTTAGACAAAAAATAATGAAGAATCACAAACCTCATGTGTTTAAGAATGAGGTTTTCTTGGTTTCATGTTGCAGCGCCTGAGTCGTGGACAATTTCCTTGAGAGGCCCCTTACAAATGAAAAATCAATGCATACAAAAAACAAATAAACAATATGAGGCCTGAATGCAATTTCATAAATTTTGAAAAAAAATTGAATCATAGTCAACAAATCTAATCTTGCAAGCCATTGAAGAAATTCTGAACATTTTATCAATTTTAAGAAAATCTCTGGCATATTAGAAGTGCCCATAAAATTCCGAAACGTAAAATATGAATAGATAGAGCATGTAAAAATCAACCTTGTGTTGTTGAATTCTGATGCGATGCATCATCGCTCTCTTTTTCCTTGGAGTTCACATCAATCACGCCATTAGTCGGCGAAACAGAATTCAACAACACAAGGTTGATTTTTATTTCCTTGGAGTTCACATCAATCACGCCATTAGTCGGCGAAACAGAGGAAATTTCAAGCAAGGTGGAATTCCTGGCGCGATTCACCTTTCCAGCCATTCTCTTTCTATAACTGAAAATTCCACTATAAAACCTAAAGTCATCTTCAATGTTAAATTAAATTGCAAGAAAATCAAGTCAGCACCCATTGGAAGAAACATTTACACAAATGCATGCTACAATGCAAATACATCAACTGATTAACACCACCAACACAATAACGCGCAAATAAATATGGACGCTACTTACAAAACCCATAGCACCAACAATACCAAATAAAAAACAGTGATTAGTTCAAGCCCCCCAGTGAAAGATGTACAACTACTTACAAACATCATTACATCCGAACAAAAAGACACAGCATGATTTCCCTCAAACCGATTTACCGTAAAAATCCAGAATAAAGTTAACTGGGGAAGTTCAATCAATCCATGACTAGAACTACCTCTTCTTGGACAAAGATGACAATCCCAGTCCACCCCTTTCGATTAAAATAGAAATGTGAAATTGTAAAAAGAGTATCCGAAGGCTGTTCCAGAAGGATTCTGGCCTTCATTGTGAGCCGAAGTATGTGATGATCCTAGATCACCGAGAACTTTACTGTTAGAGGGTGAGGAGATGAGGAGAGGGTGAAGTGAGAAGGGAAGAAGGAAGGAAATAATTCTAATTTCAATATTTCATTGAAAACGTTACTGTTACAAAGACTTCTATACTGACATTCAAAAATGTAACGGTACTCTTTAAACGGTAACAAAAAAGTGTACCTAACGGCCTCATTTTCTAATTCAAAAACTAGGGTTTGGGTTTTCTTTCTTAGAGTCAAGCACGATGGTTCATCATATCCATCGTTGTTTCCTTTCTTTGTTCCTCCATGTGCATTTGCAAGGGTAAGAAGTAATAAGTGGAGTAGAAGGAGTCAGGTTCGTGACAAAGTAACAGCAGCGACAGAGAGAAAAGCCGAGAGACGGCGGACAGCGACATTGTGACGTTCCTAAGTTGGTAGAGTACGAAGATAATACGATGGATTATGGACTCGGACCCTACTGGATTTATCGCTATTTATTGTGTGTTAGACTATGGATCAAAATTATCAAGTTCTATTTTCTCCCTTTCGGTTCTCTAGACCGTTCTCCTCCCCTCTACCGGCGTCTGCTCCTTCATCTCTTTCTTCCGTCTAATTCTTCCTCATTTTCTACCTCACTCCTTCGTCTATTCCTTGGCCATGATCCAAGATCGTGACAAGTGGTATCGGAGCTATTGCATCCTTAAACGAGAAAATCGAAATCAGTTTTTTTTTCTCAACCTAGGTTCAAGTTCTTCCGCTGTAAAACCTTCATAGCTCTCAACTACTGCCATATGGATTCTAGAAGGAAAGAAAAATCCATGGCCACAAACACTGGTTTTGAGAAGAATATGAACACAAACTCTAGAGCCACTCTATTTCCGACCAAGACTCACCAAAACCAGTCCCATATCCAACACATTTTCTCCTCTCAACTTGACTTCCGAGACTCCCTCAAGGAACAGTTACGGGGTTTTGAACAAAGAATGATTCAGAATATTAAAGATAGCCATGAATCAGTCTGTGCACAATTACGTGAAATTTCCCAGCAACTTGACAAATTAAGAGAAGCTAAAATGCCACCGACAGGTATGGATCCATCAACAAAAGCTTCTAATTTGGAGCATGCTTCTTCCGATTCTAGTAAACTGCCAAATGATTTTGAGAGTAACAAGAGTATGACCATGGAAACGATGGAAAAACAGGGAATTATGTTAACTGCAGGAAAAAGCAAAAATGATTATATTGATTTCCTATTAGATGTTAAGTTGAAGCCATGTGATAAGTCCAAGGAAAAAATGTGTCCTGCAATCCAATCTAACGGAGAATATAATCAGCATGTGGGCAAAATCTGTGGTGATGTTTATATGAATGGAAAGAATCTAAAACCAGGGTTGAATGTCACAAAGAAAGTGAAGAAAAAGAAACATGCATATTTAAAGCATGTCATTCAACAACTCAACTTTGGATTGGAAGATGAAATTATTCCATATGTGTGGCAAAAGGATGATGAACATCATATCCGTAGCAGGGACATTTCCAAGGTAATATTGACTCCAATCAAACACCTATTATCATATCTGATTCAAACCAAAATCTTGGCTTATTTTGGAACTCCGAAAGTTGATAGGATTATGGTTCAGGAGGCTAAGGTGCCTTTGAATGATGGATTTAATGTTGTTTATAGTGCTATTACTGATAATATATTAGTTTGGTTCCAAGCAAATGTTGAGATTTCTAAATCTATCTTTTTGAGATTAATCGATCAATTGACTTGGTTGCTTGGGAAAGTTAAGAAACGACGGGGTAATCATTTTTTCAGCATATATGGTATCAAGATTCAAGTATCAATGGATCTCAACTGGGAAGGCAAGAAATTTAGAGGTCAAACTTTGGACAAGTTAAAAGGATGCACTTTTGTCCTGATGGAAGTTAGGATCCAAAATCCTGATAGTTGCCTCTGGATGATAGCTATTATTTTCGACCTTACCNATACCTCGGCCAACTGAACTTTTCCAGTTTCAACCAGATTCTTGGCATCAGTACAAATCGGGATTGAATGCTTTACGATTGGTTGAACATCCAGTATTTACGAGCTGCAACAGTAATCCCAACCAGTAAAGGAAAAAAATTCAAAAGGCACACAAATTAAATACATATCAGGCTAGTGAGGCTAGCTGAAAAATACTTTCTTTCAAGATTTATAAAAGACTCAAACACAAACTTTTGACAAATATTCCGTGCTACAGAGATCTTTTTCACCCGCTGCCCTGCATCTTCTGGCAACTCAAACTGGAAAGAAATAAAAATTCATTATAGGGTAAAAAGGTTAACAAAGGAAGAATCATAGAAAGAAGTTAAATCATACACCACAAACCTGGTAACTGGATAACGTAAACTCATGAATATCGTACCAAAAACTATCTGAGCTTATACTCAAATAAAATGATTGTTTTTTTCCTAACAAATCTTCCATCTCTTAATTTAGCATCTACTTTGGATGATTTTCTTGAGGGATTATGCCCTGAATGAAACTGTAAAATTGGACTTTAGAATATGAGAGAAAATTAAAAGAAGTACGGCTGAAGCGAAAAAAATTAGATGAATGAGCCACATTTTTACTCTCACCATTACCATTGTTATGCCTTCTATTGTTGATGAATGCCATTGAAAAGTTCATAATGAGCAAGTTAATTACCTTTTTCTGAGTTTTTGATTATGTACCATTTGCAAAATGTTTTCCAGAAACATTTCATAAGAAACAGTTCAAAAACGTGGAATTTGACCTCAGTATCTCTTAAAATGTCCTGCATGATTCAAAACAAAGGTATTAGAAAATGCTGAAGTTTAAACCACCGGAAAAGTAAGAATGATAAGACCATAACAATATTAGGATGGAAAAGTATTGATGAATTCTCATTTAAAGGGGCCTAACAATTTGCCTATGATACATGCTGAAACGTAATAGTTACCCTTATAATATGCTTGGAAGATCTGACGATCAATATGTATTTCGTAATAAAAAAAAGGCCTAATTCCATCACTACGAATAATAAGTTTGTTTCATTAGAAAATAGATCCCATAAGTGAGGCATGTTTCTTGCTCCTTCAGCAACCTACCAACAATATCGGTCAAGTGATTTTGAGTTCAAATTAACATCAAAATATCAGGAATGGGAGAACGTAGCATCAGTTTTTGAAGAAAGAAAAATATCTAAATGAAGACAACATACATTTTTCCTCAGGTACTCACATATGAAAGCACTCTGTATCAGTTGGATTAATAGGTGGAATGCATCTGATGATTACTCTGATGGCACCTTTAGTCGCAGCGTCAACAAAATCAGAGGTCACTTTGTACAAAGCCCTATCTCTCAAGATCCTGCACAAAAGGAAACAGCATGTCAAGGCAGAAATACAGGGCATTTGATATCCATAAAGCATAGCTGCATTAGATATATAAAAGATGCACTTTTCTTGGTGGCTAGCATGTGGGAACTCTCGGCAGGACTGCAATTCCTCATTCCAGTCCCTCTGCATACCAATCAGCTCACTTCCGAAAGTTAGATTTTAAGCTCTTGCAGCATCATGTTTGTGACAGAGAAGAAAAGTTCACGAACCTAGGATTTATGTTGCAACATACTAAATTTCATCCTCTGTTATGAAAAATAAGCAAAGATTGGTAGTCCAGTGATAAATATAAGTGCACTAGGAAGATTATAAATCTAATCAATAGTTCAAAAATTTGGACACACCAGGGATGGTATACATGCCAAGCCATGAATTAGGAGGCAGTAGAGACTGAACATTTTCAAATGGATGAGCACATGCCTTGCGATCCAATATTTCACGAAAATCTGGAAAAACCAACAAGACAATAAGATTACAACAGCCAAGTTAATTTCAATACTTCGGCATAAAATTTATTACCTTTCTTGAATTTTGGGCTAATCTTTTGTAGAAGCACAACAAGGGATGTTGCTTCTAAAGAAGCTTTATTTGGTCTTGGGTCGATAATATTCCCAGTGCTTAAATTGACATAGAATGAATTTGTAGCTCCAGTAATACACTGTTGTTTATTTCCTTCAATTGTTACAACATCCAGATACATCAAGTCCCCAGAAAGCCTGATTCAACAAAAAGAAGAGTTTTATCAGCATCACAAACTAATAACCAACAACATCATGATATCCGCACAAAACACAAACAGCGTTATTACCCTCAAACCGATTTACATACACAGAGTTAACTGGGGAAGTTCAATCAATCCATGACTAGGTTATGGATCAATCCATGACTAGTTCAACCGATTTACACACACAGAGTTACCTCTTGGACGAAGATGACAATCCCAATCCACCCCGTTCGATTAAAATAGAAATGTGAAATTGTAAAAAGAGTATCAGATGGCTGTAAATTTGCGTTCCAGAGGGATTCTGGCATTCATTGTGAGCCGAAGTATGTGATGATCTTATATCGCCGAGAGGGATGAGGAGGAGAGGATGAAGGGAGAAGGGAAGAAGGAAGCAAAATAATTCTAATTTCATTTTCAAAAGATAGTGTTCTGTTACAACGATGAAGGATTCAGTCCTTAATACTGAGATTCAAAAGTGTAACGGCACGCTTTCAACGGTAACAAAAAAATGGGCTTAACGGTCTCATCTACTAATTCAAAAACTAATTTAGGTTAGTGAGTTACAAAACACTAACGGTAGTATTATGAAATACTTCCTTGTTGTGCTTTTTCGAGTTCCGTATGGCACTGCTCGCCTTCATATTCATATTCACTGGGCTTGTTACAACTGATTGAGGAGTTTGTGAAAGAAGAGTAGCGACAAGATGATAAGGGAGCTACTGCTGGACGTGGATAAACAGCCGATTGATGGTCCGATCCCGTCGGTTTTCTACCGTGGAGTTCCAGTGCCAGTGTATTACTTCGGGTTTTTAATTCTTTTTTAAATAAATACTGCTTGAGGGTTATGGGTTTCTCATATTGTTGTATTGATTGCAGTTGTGGGATTCGGTGTCAAATAGAGTATGCAGGAGGAGTATCACTCCCGCATTGTGCAATCAGCCATGGAAACTTCGTAATTTTAATCCAAAAAAGGTACTTGGAATTAGGGAGTAAGTGCCGAAATGTTTTGTTGGCGATGAATCGCGTGATGATGATTTTCATTGTTATGCAGAATTTGGTGAAAAAATATGTTGTGAGGATCGGATTTTTCAATAGTAATCTCAATGCTACTCGGGAAATTCATGGAACTGGTAATCATTTGTCCATTGAAGGTTTTATTTATTTTTTATTTCTGTTGAATGTTTGCATCCGAATTCGTGGGTAATTGCTATTTTTGTTGGCATTTACTGGTATTTTTCTGGTGGGGATTATAATTTGCATCACGTGGGGTGATTCTCATCCGATCCAAAAGATTGTGCCAGGAGATTAAACACAATCATAAAATAAATACATAAGGATAAGATCTTGAGAATACTATAGAAATTTAGGATTCAATGGATCGAGAAATGTAGTCCAATACATAAGAGAAGTGAATCAGATTAAAACGATTTGGACCAAGTCAATTACACATGATATCACCCCTTATAAACTAGAACATTTCTATTTCCACATCCGATGTTGACATATGAGAATATCAAAATATAATCTGCCTTTGCAGAAAAAATTAAAACAGAATTTGAATAACAAATCAAAACAAAAAAAAAATGATCTGGAAACTATATATACTACGATTTGAAGCACCAAGTAGCAATTAAAATAACTTAGATATTCCATAAGCAGAAAGATTAGGTTCATAGATGTTATTAGCTAATAAGTTTCACCTGTCATCACTGCCAACAATGCCTTTACACTCAACTGGAGCAGACATTTCCAGATCCATCAAGAACACAATGCTCCTTCAGATGTAGACACTTGGCAGCTTCCAATACCTAAAAGATAGTTTAAGGCCACTGCAGTTTATGTGCTGAACTATAAACAAGATTATTCATAAAAACATTAATTTATAAAGCTTCAAGATTTAAGTGTTTACAAGTCTGAGGAGAAACCTTATTTCATAGTCTGTGAAACAGAAAGTGAAAGTTACGAAACACTCTCCTTGTGAAATGTAGAGTAAATTTCGAATCCTCAGCACCTACCTTTGAATGGAAGTCATCTGACCAGGATATTTTCTTGCCATCGTCCACTGAGCCATACAAAAGTGAATCTGATTTATCACCTTGAAGGATTCCAGGCAGCACACTCTAAAAGGAGATGAAAAGTGAGCATATATAGCACACAAAATAATTGAATACGACAAGAGTAGCATCGTGTGGTTCAATAGAGGTACATAAGTTGCGCAAAGACATAAAACAAGAGCTTCATGTCAGTTCCAGTCAGCACTGTAAAAAAACTTTCTCGCAATATGAGGAAATAAGCATGATACTGATGGTCAAAAAGATAGAGTGATATTATTCGTTCTACTGAAAAAATATCATAAATAAGATTACTTTATTCTCTCAAAGAATAAGGGACCAAGAGAACTGTATGATAAGTTCAAACCTGGACAACGACTCAATGGCCTCTATAATCAATTATGGCCATTGCAAGATTATATAATCCTGAAATGTCTGCTTCCTGGAAGGCCTTCATATCATTGTTAGAGCTTGCGTATCTTGTTTGCTCACTTTCAGTCAACTGGGCCTCTATATTACTATCATCGGGAGAGGAGTGATTAGTGGTATTAGACTATTAGTGCTTTCCAAATTTGAGACAGCATATTCATCAGCAAATGAGACTCCAAAAGGTTCAGGTGGAAAGTTTTCTGAATTCACAGAATAATTTTGAGACAAATTTGTGCTCACAGCTTTTTCCTCTAATCCCTGATTCTTGGCGAATTGATCAAGGGCTGCATCAACAGCAAAGCTGAAGAATATGTTGTTATGGACATACCTAAAAATCACAAAGAAAAAACATCAATAGAGTCTGCATCGTGAAGCTGCTAGCAGAAACAAAAGCCTTATGATCTGGACCAGAAGATGAACTTAGCAGAAGCAAAGCTTGTGACATATGCTGCAATGCTAGCTCTGTCTGGTTTAGTCCAGAGAGCCATATTTCCATAACTGTATCAAAATCTCTATCTTATAATAGAATTAACGAATTCAAAGAATTTGTGAAGATGAAGCCAGAGGTAGAGGTCATTGTTTTCATTTATATGCCGAAGAACTTCTAATATACATTTGAAGGGGGAGAAGATGATCTAGGTCCAAGGCAACGCTCGTTTATGATTAGCTCCTTGTGCTGTTGCATTATTGCTCCTGCCATATCCACAGCATGGTACAAGACCATGGCTATGTAGCTGTATCATTGAAAACATTAAGAACAACACATTAGCAACTATACTTAATCCCGGGTAAAAAACTACGGAATGGAAGTGGAAATTGCAACGTCTCCATGCATTGGACCTGTGACCTGCATTTTTTGAGCATTCGGCTTAAATAATAGATGGTGAATACCGAGAAATCACATAGAGATTTGAGCTTTGTACNGGCATTTAATATCCATAAAGCATAGCTGCATTAGATATATAAAAGATGCACTAGTTATATCAATTAGCTTACTTCTGAAAGTTAGATTTAATGAGTTTTCAGCTCTTGCAGTATCATGCTTGTGATCTGAAATTTCCATCAACAAAATCAGATGTCACTTTGATCAAATCCCTATCTCTCAATATCCTGCACAAAAGGAATCAGCATGTAAATGCAGAAATACAAGGCATTTAGTATCCATAAAGCATAGCTGCATTAGATATATAAAAGATGCACTAGTTATATCCATTAGGTGACTTCCAAAAGTTAGATTTAATGAGTTTTCAGCTCTTGCAGCATCATGTTTGTGATCTGAAATTTCCATCAACAAAATCAGAGGTCACTTTGTA
Source organism: Utricularia reniformis (assembly GCA_009725065.1). Taxonomy (NCBI): domain Eukaryota; kingdom Viridiplantae; phylum Streptophyta; class Magnoliopsida; order Lamiales; family Lentibulariaceae; genus Utricularia; species Utricularia reniformis. The sequence goes on from RWGZ01000022.1 coordinate 55,302, forward strand.
CAAATCCCTATCTCTCAAGATCCTGCACAAAAGGAATCAGCATGTCAATGCAGAAATATAGGGCAATTTAATATCCATAAAGCATAGCTGCATTAGATATATAAAAGATGCACTAGTTATATGCATTAGCTCACTTCCAAAAGTTAGATTTAATGAGTTTTCAGCTCTTGCAACATCATGTTTGTGATCTGAAATTTCCATCGACAAAATCAGAGGTCACTTTGTACAAATCCCTATCTCTCAAGATCCTGCACAAAAGGAATCAGCATGTCAATGCAGAAATACAAGGCATTTAATATCCATAAAGCATAGCTGCATTAGATATATAAAAGATGCACTAGTTATATCCATTAGCTCACTTCCAAAAGTTAGATTTAATGAGTTTTCAGCTCTTGCAACATCATGTTTGTGATCTGAAATTTCCATCAACAAAATCAGAGGTCACTTTGTACAAATCCCTATCTCTCAAGATCCTGCACAAAAGGAATCAGCATGTCAATGCAGAAAAATAAGGCATTTAATATCCATAAAGCATAGCTGCAATAGATATATAAAGAGATGCACTAGTTATATCCATTAGCTCACTTCCAAAAGTTAGATTTAATGAGTTTTGTTGTAGGGTGAAGAAAGTAAATTATTCAGTGAGACAAAATTATTCTCCCCAAGTAACAGGCTATCCAGTTCTTGCACTTCAGTTTTCACTGCATCTTCATATCATTATAGAACATCAGAAAATGTAAGCATATAGACGGACAATGAACCACAAACCTCCAGTGTTTAAGGATGAGATTTTCTTGGTTTGATTTTGCAGCACCAGAGCTGTGGACAAACACGAATGAACAACTGAAATAGAAAGCAACTCCCTGGTTCGCTGAACATGAGCCCTGATGGATCTATCATCATATAGCACTACAAGAAACCACCAGATTTTAAGGATTATTATGAAAAGAATCCCATTCGTAAACTTGGTAAAAGTAACAAAATAATTAAACTGACCAGAATTCATCTCCAAAAAACAGCTCCCATTAGTAATATCTGCAACTTCGGAAATGTCTCAGGGGCATCAAGAAGAAACTGCCTAACATCCATAACAGAATCTCCAGGACTCAACTGCAACTTCCAGATAAATTAAATACTGGGAGACAACAATTGAAGAGTTTTCAATGATGGAGAAAGCTGGATTCATAATTAGGTAATATGTAAACGTAAAAACACATGCTCATGAATGCACAAGATTAAACATTAACTCAAAATATCAGCTTACTTATAGTTCAAGATTTTCACCTTCGGGTGTTTTAACAGAAACAGGATAAAGATGAATATCAGCTGCAAAAGAAGTTGTAGTATAACTAAAAGTTCACAAACCTCAATTGTAATGTAATAAAAGTATGTCATATAAGTTAGGGAAGGAGGCTGCAAGCGCTGGAGGCAAGATCATTGCAGGAACAGGGATGGCACTCAAAGAATCAACCTAAAATATACAGAAGTTCAACCTTCCTCTTGTTAAAGGCAAGCATAGGAACGAACACTGGATACTTCTTCTAGTCATTGACACTTAGAGATTGCTTGGTAAAAAAAACTTGCTGTAAACAACAATTTTCCTTGAGATGCTGCTTACAAATGAAAAATCAATGCTTACAAAAAACAAATAAACAATATGCGGCCTGAATTCAATTTCATAAATTCAGAAAAAAAGTTAATCCATAGTCAACTAATCAATTCTTGCAAGCCATTGGAGAAATTCTGAACATTTTATCNATCTGGAAACTATATATACTACGATTTGAAGCACCAAGTAGCAATTAAAATAACTTAGATATTCCATAAGCAGAAAGATTAGGTTGATAGATGTTATTAGCTAATAAGTTTCACCTGTCATCACTGCCAACAATGCCTTTACACTCAACTGGAGCAGCTAACTCGAAGACATTGCCAGATCCATCAAGAACACAATGCTCCTTCAGATGTAGACACTTGGAAGCTTCCAGGATAGTTTAAGGCCACTGCAGTTTATGTGATGAACTATAAACAAGGGCTTAACCAAGATTATTCATAAAAACATTAATTTATAAAGCTCAAGATTTAAGTGTTTACAAGTCTGAGGAGAAACCTTATTTCAAAGTCTGTGAAACCGAAAGTGAAAGTTACGAAACACTCTCCTTGTGAAATGTAGAGTAAATTTCGAATCCTCAGCACCTACCTTTGAATGGAAGTCATCTGACCAGGATATTTTCTTGCCGTCGTCCACTGAGCCATACAAAAGTGAATCTGATTTATCACCTTGAAGGATTCCAGGCAGCACACTCTAAAAGGAGATGAAAAGCGAGCATATATAGCACACAAAATAATTGAATACGACAAGAGTAGCATCGTGTGGTTCAATAGAGGTACATAAGTTGCTCAAAGACATAAAACAAGAGCTTCATGTCAGTTCCAGTCAGCACTGTAAAAAAACTTTCTCGCAATATGAGGAAATAAGCATGATACTGATGGTCAAAAAGATATAGAGTGATATTATTTGTTCTACTGAAAAAATATCATAAATAAGATTACTTTATTCTCTCAAAGAATAAGGGACCAAGAGAACTGTATGATAAGTTCAAACCTGGACAACGACTCAATGGCCTCTATAATCAATTATGGCCATTGCAAGATTATATAATCCTGAAATGTCTGCTTCCTGGAAGGCCTTCATATCATTGTTAGAGCTTGCGTATCTTGTTTGCTCACTTTCAGTCAACTGGGCCTCTATATTACTATCATCGGGAGAGGAGTGATTAGTGGTATTAGACTATTAGTGCTTTCCAAATTTGAGACAGCATATTCATCAGCAAAGAGACTCCAAAAGGTTCAGGTGGAAAGTTTTCTGAATTCACAGAATAATTTTGAGACAAATTTGTGCTCACAGCTTTTTCCTCTAATCCCTGATTCTTAGCGAATTGATCAAGGGCTGCATCAACAGCAAAGCTGAAGAATATGTTGTTATGGACATACCTAAAAATCACAAAGAAAAAACATCAATAGAGTCTGCATCGTGAAGCTGCTAGCAGAAACAAAAGCCTTATGATGTGGACCAGAAGATGAACTTAGCAGAAGCAAAGCTCGTGACATATGCTGCAATGCTAGCTCTGTCTGGTTTAGTCCAGAGAGCCATATTTCCATAACTGTATCAAAATCTCTATCTTATAATAGAATTAACGAATTCAAAGAATTTGTGAAGATGAAGCCAGAGGTAGAGGTCATTGTTTTCATTTATATGCCGAAGAACTTCTAATATACATTTGAAGGGGNTTGGAAGTGAAGTTGTCTGATTTTAAAACTTATTGGTATGAAACAGAGTTCCCTGCAAGAAGAAAGGAGGTATAAGATTCACGATAAACGGGCACTCTTACTTCAACTTGGTCTTAGTGACAAATGTCGCCGGCGCCGGCGACGTTCATTCTGTATCAATAAAGGGTTCAAATACTGGGTGGCAACCCATGTCAAGGAACTGGGGACAGAACTGGCAAAGCAACTCATATCTGAATGATCAAGCTCTGTCGTTTCAAGTGACAACCAGTGACGGGCGAACACTCACAAGCTTCAACGCAGCTCCGGCCGGCTGGCAATTTGGACAGACCTTTGAAGGAAGCCAATATTAGATAAATTGATCTTAATCTGTGACTTTATTGCCCTTGACATTGAATCAAAGGTCCCAACTGTGGCACTGGCAAAGTAAAGTATAATAGATGAAGTGCCTGTCGGAAGATCGAAGAGTATTGTAAAAGTGTGTATATGTATTTACGTTGACGCGACTATTTACATGTTGCTCATTTTTTAGAGGGTACTTTGTGGCGTGAGTTTTTTGATTGTTAGTAGGGAATATTACAATTCACGGCTTCTCATATTTGGATACGCGAAAATCGGTACTTTCATGTTCTTCATTTTAATTCTTATGTTTAATTTATGGTATTGGAACAAATCATATGTTTTATGTTTGTAACACTCTTAATTAGCATATAATAGGGATTCAAATCATTATGGATTTTTCTTCATGAATCTCATAAATGCCGGATTTCAAATGTAACACTCTTTCGCTACCATTGTATCTCTTATCCAATGGTATTTGGCATCGACATGCTTGGTCGGAGAGTGTAATGCATGATTCTTAGCTAATTCCAATGCATTTTGATTATCGCAATGCGTTATTGTTCAAGTTCTTTAAAACCAATATTAGAAAAGAAGTATTTTCAACCACAATATATTTTTATCACATTCGGTAATTGATCAATGTTTTTATACTAATAACAAATTCAGTTTTGGTCCCGATCGGTATACCGACCGATATCCAAAATTATTTTTTTAAAAAATTAATTTATATTTTATTCTTATTTTTCAAAATTAACCCATATGGAAGAATATCAAATAATCAATATCGGATATTGATTTTTGAAATTCAAGTTTTTAGTAAGTTAGATAATTCTTCGGATATTTTATATTATCATTTAAAATATATTTAATTTTATAATTGATTTTATTTTTATAGGTGGTAATTACGAATAGCTAAATGAATTATGTTTATTTTTTGCAGATTCATGTACTTTAGACTGAAAAATATAATTAATTGATTATGCACATTTGTTTTAATTCAATTTTTGTATTGAATTCAAGTTTTGTTTTATGGATGTTTGAAAATTCTGAATATATGTTTTTTTTTGTTTTTTTATAATTTGTATATTTATCAAATAAGTAACATTTTTTGGTAATTAAAGATATTTTTTTATAATCAGTTATAATTAAAAAATAAATATTAGGGTATCCGCAAATCGATCCGTAAACCGATTCACTATTGCAGATCTGTTTCAGATCATGATTTTTATGATCCGTATCAATTGGATCAGATAAAAAAAGTGATGTTCGGATCGATTAACATATCCACGTATGGTATTTTAGTCATTTATTTCTAATTTATTGTGACAGTTCTCAAATAGGCTATTGAAGATTATGGGCTTCTGGATATTTTATGGGTTTGCGTGATCCATTCTTATTTCAGCATGTTATTTTGTAGACTCAATTATTATGTATTAGACTCTAAGTGTATGTAGTTTGGAGGCTATCTATCAAAATGACCAGTTAATCTTACCTTCTCCCTTGGCTCCACAGCCATTCTGTCTCCCTTATCTTCTTCTATAACCCTCTCCCATTTCAATCTACATCTCCCTAACCATTTCATGATGTGCTGCTAAGACAATGATAACTCGAATGGCACCAATTTTTACATCGGTGTGAAAAATTCTTCAAAGTCAATTTTTTTTATGTCCAAATCATTTAACAATGCGTCTGACCTAGTATTTGAGGTTTCCATCAGCTTCAACTTTTTGTTTGAAGATCCATTTATTCCTCAAAATCCTTGTTCCTGCTCGTCCATTCACAATATCGAAAATTTGATTTTTCTCAAGTGAACTCAACTCCTCTTTCATGTCTTTGATCCTTTCTAATATTCTTAATTGAACTTGATCCACATTCAAATTCCTTCATGTTTGTTCAGCATTCTTTAGTTCATTTGTCTAATGATTTAGGTCTTCTTCACGTTTATGAGATACTTCTAGATTTACAAATCCTTCTTCCTTCATTGTATCACCTTTGTCTTGATTTATGATGTGTAAGAGATTCTAATTCTCGAAGAAGACCACATCTCTTGAACGAATTAGATTCTACAATTTATATCAAAATTCCATCTCTCCCAAGAAAAATACATTGTTTTGAATGTGTCTACTTTATTTCTATGATACTTAGGAACTAGTTCACTTGCCTTTCATGTTCTTCATTCTAGTTATTCCATGAGAGCATTGAGTTTTACATGAAACTCGAGTATTGAGAGGAAACTACGGGTTCAGAAACACTTAACCAATCCACTATAAACATAGAAATCAAGGCATAAGAACACTACCTTTCTCTTTGATACAGTCAAGTAGGGGTGTTCACTATTCGGTAGAAATCGAATACCGAATTTTTTTACAGACCGATATCAAATTATAAAATTCGATTCAATATTCGGTTTTTATATTTTGGCTATTTCGGTGTTCGGTTTAGTTCGGTAAAAAAATTGGTATTAAGTAATTTACCGAATACCGAATTAACATTTTATTTAATTTTAAACTAATATTTTTGTATTTAATTACATAATTAAATATATTATGATTAATTTAATTTCATAAATTTCTATATATACCGAAATCAAACCAAAACAATTCGGTTAGTTATTCGGTAGCTAATTTTTTATTTATCCGTATTCAATAATTGAAATTCAGTTCGATATTTAGCGAATGAACACCCCTAGAATCGAGTGATGATCACAAAAATTCCCCATGATCCTTGAGCTACTCCAGAGCTCTCTTCACATATCAAACCTCCTTGCAAGTTCGTGCTTTTGATCCTCTATCTCACATGAAGCCAAAAGCCAAAATCCGCAGCCCCCATGATCTACAGTGTAACCATTTTAAGCTTCCCTCGTTTCAGAAGTAAACTAGGCCTTTTTTCTTGGGCCTTTCTTGCTAAACTCATTTCACTCTTGCTAAATTCCATTTGGTTAAGCGAATATCTAAGAAAACTACAGGGTAGAGCTAATTTCACTATAAAGGTTTTTACAGCATAGAGGGTCTTATGGAGAATCATTCATAAACAAGAGGAGTCAAAGGAAACACGGTCCCTGTGCCTGCTCTGATCACACCCGGAGGGATCTGGGTAAACGAATAATGTTTTGTTAAATTTCTAGAATCTGATCAATTTACATGGAAGGAATGATGGGTTTCTCCACATTTAATGTGAGTCCATATAAAAGAAAATAAAAATGAAAATAAAAAAAAAGAATAACACGTAGTCAAATTTGAGGGATGGGATTGGTGGCCATTCCAGCATCTTCCAGGGGAGGTTCTTCCTCCCCTGCTCCTATAAAAGGATGTCATTGTTGTCTTCTTTCATTCATCCCACAGCATTCATCTCTGTATTGAGAGCATAGAATAGAGAAAAAAGAAAGATTAGAAAAGAAAAGTTTTCTTTTCTAATCATGTTTTTCGGAAGAGTGTGTAATATTTAGGAATATTTCCTAAATATTCGGGGGAGTCTCAAAATAGTTGAGGGGTAGTCGGAGTGTTGGGTCAACACTGTTTTACCGCCTATTTTGGGTAATTTCTATTCTAGATATTTATCTATGGTAGATTCTCTTTGTATACCTACTGTTCGTAATAGTGGAAGTTTCTCTGGTGGAACCCGTGGACTAGCCCGGTTTTGGGTGAACCACATTAAATTTTGGTGTCTATTTATTTATCATATTTGCATCGCCAATATCTCGATTTCATAACTTCCGCTGTGCAACCCCAACAAGTGGTATCGGAGCTAGACTCAGTGTTGATATCAGCTTATCGTATGCTCTGTGGTTGCCACTAAGTGGACCCTCCACATCAGAAAATAAGTTTGATTATTTTTCACTATTCTTAACTGATATTGGGCCTATGGAGGTTAAGGCGAGTAATATGATCAAATTAAATGGAGCAAATTACTACATGTGGAAGAACAAGATGAAAGATCTTTTGTTCGTGACGAAGATGCATTTACCGGTGTTTGGCGAATCCATACCGGAGGGAAAGTCCGATGCTGACTGGGCTTTTGAGCATCAACAAGTATGTAGTTTTATCCGACAATATGTCGAAGAAAATGTGTACAATCACATTTGTGACGAAGTCCAAGCGAAAAGTCTCTGGAAGAAACTTGAGGAATTATATGTCTCAAAGAGCGGCTACAACAAATTGTTCTATTTGAACAACTTGGTTCTTACAAAGTACCAGGAGGGTACTTTGATCGCTGATCACTTGAATAGTATTCAAGGGATATTGGCTCAACTCTCAACAATGGGTATTAAACTTGACGATGAATTAAACGCATTGTTTATTCTTAGATCCTTACCAGAATCATGGGAGCCGTTGAAGGTATTACTTACTAGCTCTGGTAATATTACTGTTGAACTAGTTAAAAGTGGAATTCTGAACGAAGAAATGAGACGACGGACTCAAGAGACATCACCGTCGCAGTCAGAGATTATGATTGCTGATTCTAGGGGAATGAATACTAAACGGAGCTCTAGACCTGCGAAGCATGACAAGAGCCGTGGAAAGTCAAACAAATACGCCAATGTTGAGTGTCATCATTGCAAGAAGAAAGGCCACATCAAGAGAAATTGCCGATTGCTCAAACAAGAACAAGCGGCAAAGGGAAAAGGATGTGATAGCAGTGATGATGATCAAGCCAATGTAGTCGGGGAATTCAACATCGTGTGTGACGATGATGTTGTGAATTCCACATCTCAAGAGACAAGCTGGATTATTGATAGTGGAGCTACTGTTCATGTGACGTCTCGTCGGGAATGCTTCTCATCCTACACACCTGGAGATTTTGGTGTGGTTAGGATGGGAAATGAAAACCTCTCCAAAGTTGTTGGCAAAGGAGATGTTTGTCTCGAGACGGAGAACGGTAACAAACTGATATTGAAGGAGGTTCGGCATGTTCCAGACGTGCGATTAAACCTCATATCAGTTGACAGACTCGACAATGAAGGTTTCTGTAATACCTTCTATGATGGTCGTTGGAAACTCACCAAGGGTTCGTTGGTGATTGCTCGAGGCAAGAAGTGTTCAAAGCTGTATATGTTGCTAGCGAAGCTTTCCTCTGAACACGTGAATGTTGCTGAGGATGAAAATACACTGGAGTTGTGGCACAAACGCCTCAGACATATGGGCCAGAAAGGAATGGAGAGTCTGCTGAAGAAGCAAGTGTTGACTGGAATGAATCATACAAATCTGAAGAGATGTTCTCACTGCCTCACCGGAAAACAAACGAGAGTAAGTTTTCACACTAGAACACCTTCAAGAAAGGATGTTATATTGGAGTTGATACACTCAAACGTATATGGACCGATGCCGAAATCACAAGGAGGTACCAGGTATTTCGCGACTTTCATCGATGATCATTCTAGGAAGAACTGGGTCTATCTGTTGAAGACGAAGGATCAAGTCTTTATTGTTTTCAAGAAGTTTGTGAAGTTGGTTGAACGACAAACTGGAAAGAAGGTGAAGTGTATCCGAACTGACAACGGCGGGGAGTATATTGGACCATTTGATGCATACTGCAAAGACAATGGTATTCGGCATAAGAAGACACCACCGAAGATACCGCAATTAAATGGATTGGCCGAGAGATTCAACAAGACTTTGGAGGAGAGAATACGATGTCTGTTATCTCAAGCAAAGTTGCTAGAAATTTTTTGGGGAAAGGCTATTCTAACAGCAGCCTATCTACTGAATCTCTCGCCATGTGTTCCTCTTGGGTATGAAACTCCGGAGAAGGTATGGTCAAAGAAAGAGGTTTCTTACAACCATCTGCGAGTTTTCGGGTATAAGGCTTATGTTCACATTCCAAGGGATGAACAATCGAAGCTTGATGCCAAGACTCGCCAGTGTGTCTTTATCGGATATGGCCAAGATGATCTTGGTTTCAGATTTTATGATCCAGCCACTAAGAAGCTTATCAGAAGTCGTGATGCCAAGTTCGTTGAAGATAAAACCATCGCGGATATTGGAACTGTTAGCAAAGATGTTGCTAAACCGGATGGTGATTCAACAAACTTGAGGGTTATGCCTCCAACAACGGTGCCAGGACATGTTGGAGATGATGGATTTCATCCACCTGATGACGAGGATGAATCAGAAGTTCCTGAAGATGTTCCAGCTGACGATGCTGATGAGAGTGATGAAGAATTACCAGTCTCTGTTGGTTCTCCTGTTCGGACTACGAGATCCAGTAGAGTTATCCAACGCTCTACGAGATATTCACCAGATCAATATGTGTTATTGACTGACGGGGGAGAACCGGAATCCTACGAGGAAGCCATGAATGATGAATTCAGGCAGAAGTGGATTGAGGCCATGCAAGACGAGATGAAGTCCTTGCATGAGAATGCGACTTTCGAGCTGGTAAAGTTGCCAAAGGACAAGAAGGCTTTGAGGAATCGGTGGGTTTTCAGGATTAAGCATGATGATCATAATCCAGAACCACGGTTTAAAGCAAGGCTTGTCGTGAAGGGATTCAGTCAAAGGAAAGGGATTGACTTTGACGAGATATTCTCACCCGTTGTGAAGATGACATCCATTCGGATTGTGCTGGGGTTAGCAGCATCGCTCAACCTGGAGGTTGAACAAATGGATGTGAAGACTGCCTTCCTCCACGGAGATTTGGAAGAAGAGATATATATGCATCAACCAGAAGGCTTTGTGAAGAAGGGGAAAGAAGGTTATGTTTGCAAGCTAAAAAAGAGTCTTTATGGCTTGAAACAAGCACCGAGACAGTGGTGTAAGAAGTTTGAGTCTGTCATGGGTGAGCAAGGCTACATGAAGACTACTTCAGATCACTGTGTCTTCACGAAGAAGTTTTCTGAAGATGATATTATCGTACTATTGTTGTACGTGGACGACATGCTGATTGTTGGTCAAAACTGTTCGAGGATTGCTGAGTTGAAGCAGCAATTGAGTAAGTCTTTTGCGATGAAAGACTTGGGACCAGCAGAGCATATTCTTGGCATGAAGATCATTAGAGACAGGAATGTCAAGAAGTTATGGTTGTCACAGGAGAAGTACATTGAGAAAATACTTCAAAGGTTCAACATGGACAAGTCTAAAGCAGTTAGTTGTCCCATAGCTAATCACTTTAGATTGAGTTCTAACCCTCCTGCGGATAAGGAGGATGACGAGATGGCTACGGTGCCATATGCTTCTGTAGTTGGAAGCTTGATGTACGCCATGACATGTACGCGACCGGACATTGTTCACTCTGTTGGAGTTGTGAGTCGCTTTCTATCGAAACCGACCAAGGAGCATTGGGCTGCAGTGAAGTGGATCCTTAGGTATCTACGTGGAACCTCCAAAATGTGTTTGTGTTTTGGAGAAGGTGATCCAATATTGGTTGGATACACAGACGCTGACATGGCAGGAGATGTTGACTCGAGAAAGTCTACATCTGGATACATGATTACGTTTTCAGGGGGAGCTGTTGCATTGCAATCAAAACTCCAGAAGTGTGTTGCTCTTTCGACAACGGAGGCCGAGTTTATTGCAGTAACTGAAGCTTGCAAAGAGTTACTGTGGTTGAAGAAGTTCTTAAAAGAACTCGGTATTGATCAGCAGAATTATCAGCTATTCTGTGATAGTCAAAGTGCGATTCATCTAGCGAAGAATGCTTCGTTTCACTCGAGGTCCAAGCATATTGATGTTCGATATCGTTGGATTCACGANTTTTTTTCTTTGAGTATTAACTTCTACAGAGATGCTAGCATTTGCAGGAATATCTCGTTCTGATTGGAACTCATCCTTTGATTTCTCAGCACTTCAGCCTTTTGATTACACAAACTATATATACTACGATTTGAAGGTTCATCAACAAATGGGACTCCAAAAGGTTCAGGTGGAAAGTTTTCTGAATTCTAAGAATAATTATGAGACAAATTTGTGCACACAACTTTTTCCTCTAATCCCTGATTCTTTTCCAATTGATCAAGGGACGCATCAACAGCAAAGCTGAAGAATATGTTGTTATGGACATACCTAAAAATCACAAAGAAAAAACATCAATAGAGTCTGCATCGTGAAGCTGCTAGCAGAAATAGAAAGCCGTAAAGCAAACAAAACTGTATAGATAGCACCAGAATTCACATGTACGAGACACATCAAGACTGTAAAAGTGAGTTATTGAAGCAAATCCATATATCAGCTGCATACTGATCCATCTAGAACACTACTGATTTGGTTATATGCTAGAAGAGTAAATAACATAGCTTTGAAATGTAGAAGGATTTTTCCGACCATTTAAAGGAATGGGAGAACGTAGCACATCAGTTATGTAAAGAAAGAAAAATAGCTAAACGAAGACAACATACATTTTTCATCAGGTACACTCACATATGAAGCACTCTGGATCAGATGGATTAATAGGTGGAATGCATCTGCTGATTACTCCAATGGCACGTTTAGTCGCAGCCTCAACAAAATCAGATGTCACTTTGTACAAAGCCCTATCTCGCAAGATCCTGCACAATAGAAATCAGCACGTCAATGCAGAAATACAGGGAATTTAATAACCATAAAGCATAACTGCATTAGATATATAAAAGATGCACTTTTCTTGGTGGCTAGCATGTGGGAACTCTCGGCAGGACTGCAATTCCTCATTCCAGTCCATCTATATACCAATCAGCTCACTTCCAAAAGTTAGATTTAATGAGTTTTCAGCTCTTGCAGTATCATGTTTGTGATCTGAAATTTCCATCACAAGTTGAAAGGTTACAGTTCACGATCCTAGGATTTGTATTGCAACATACTAAATTTCATCCTCATTTATGAAAAATAAGCAAAGATTGCCGCTTACAAATGAAAGATTGCTTGGTAAAAAAAACTTGCTGTAAACCACAATTTTCCTTGAGAGGCCGCTTACAAATGAAAAATCAATGCATATAAAAAACAAATAAACAATATGAGGCCTGAATGCAATTTCATAAATTTAGAAAAAAGTCAATTCACCGTCAACTAATCTATTCTTGCAAACCATTGGAGAAATTCTGAACATTTTATCAATTTTAATGGCATATTAGAAGTGCCCATAAAATTCCAAAAGTAAAGATATGTGAATATACAGAGCATTTAAAAATCAACCTTGTTTTGCTGAATTCTGATACGATCAATTTCTTTTTCCTTGGAGTTCACATAATTCACACCATTTTCCGGCGAAACAGCGGAACTTTTAAGCAAGGTCGAATCAGAAGAAACAACCTGCTTTGAAAAATTGTTGGCGGCTTGATCTGACTGCTGATTCCCGGTACGATTCACCTTTCCAGCCATTCTCTTCTCTCTATAACTGAAAATCCCCACTCTAAACTGCAAGTTATCTTCATTGTTAAATTAAACTGCAAGAAAATCAAGTCAGCACCCAATGGAAGAAACGATTACACAAATACACGCTATAATGCAAATACATCAACTGATAAACAACACCAACACAAGAATGGGCAAATAAATATGACCGCTACTTGCAAAACCCATAACACCAACAAAACCAAATAAAAAACATTGATCACTTCGCCCACCAGTGAAAGATCTACAATTACTTACAAGCATCCGCACTAAAATACACTGCATGATTACCCTCAAACCGATTTACCGTAAAAATCCACAAATATAAAGTTAACTGGGGAAGTTCAATCAATCCATGACTAGAACTAACTCTTGGACGAAGAAGACAATCCCAATCCACCCCGTTCGATTAAAATAGAAATGTAAAATTGTAAAAAGAGTATCCGAAGGCTGCAAATTTGCGTTCCAGAGGGATTCTGGGCTTCATTGTGAGCCGAAGTATTTGATGATCCTAGATCACCGAGAGGGATGATAGGAGATGAGGAGAGGGTGAAGTGAGAAGAGAAATCATTCTAATTTCATTCAAAAGATAGTATTCTGTTACAAGGATTCAGTCCTTAATACTGTCATTCAAAAGTCTAACGGCACTATTTTAACGGTAACAATATGAGACCTAACGGTCTCATTTACTAATTCATACACTAATTTGAGGAGCTAATGAATTGGGTTTGGGTTTTCTTTCTTAGTGGTTCATCTGATTCATCGTTGTCTTCCTTTCTTTGTTCCTCTTCTTGATGTGCATCTGCAAGGGTAAGAAGTAATAAGTGGAGTAGAAGGAGTCAGGTTCGTGACAAAGTAACAGCAGCGACAGAGAGAAAACTGAGAGACGGCGGACAGCGACATACTCCAGTGCAAAACCCATTTGTCCACTTAATCGTACTTCTGGGAGTAAACTTGTAAATTTAAACATTCCATGTATAAAATGTTTCAAGGGATTATACCTTATATAACCTGGCGAAGCCCTAGCCGTCGTCCTCGATGAGATCAATGGATCTAGTAAATCGATGGAGGTTAATACCCTGCCGTACTCGCAGCGAAAGGAAAAACCGTCATATTCGCAGATCGGGACATTATGATTCTGATTAGGTAAATTGCCCTGTTTTAAATCGGGTCAAAATTTGTGATGTAACTTTAATGGCTGACACCTTGTTTTCTTTCAATCTTGTTTAGATTTAGTCAGTAGTAAGCATTAATTGAACAAAACGGAACAATGCATCTTCAGGGATATTTAGTCAGTAGTAATTCTGATTTGTTGTTTGATTCCCATGAAATTTGATTATTCTAGATTGATCTCCCCCCTACCCTCAACTATATATATTACACAATTTCAATCCTGCTTTTTACTTTATACTGATCAGGGTTTGGCTTCATCATATTTATTGAGATGTGGCCTAGGGGTGAAGATTGAAATTGTGGTCTAGCTACAATGTTGGTTACAATAGATTATCGAGCACGAGCACCACAGCTGCATTTCCATGTTCCTTCATTGACTTGATGAATGCTGGTCTGGGTCTGCTCTGATTTCGGGTTTCATGATTTACATTGTAATGGATAATGTTTTGAACTTTTTGCCGTGTTTGGTGCACCACACATGGCTGCTTTTATGGTCATGATTAAGGTTGTCAAATTAATCTACACTATTAAATTTTCCTTATCTTGACCGTACCCAAAATATTTTAAACTTAATATACTTTACAGGTTCGTGAAGATCCGGTGTTCCAGAGGGAAGGTTCTGATATACATGTTGATGCAGTTCTCAGCATCACTCAGGTAATGGATTTTGTTGCATCTGTGTATGGAAAACACACATCTTGACTCAAATAATTGTGTGTTGCTGACAATTTTGGGTGGCACTACTCTAAGTGGAGATGTTGTCCTCAAGGTTTGTTATTGTCTTGTTGTCGTTTTTGTTACGTAGTCAATTTAATTATCTGTTCCTCCCTCGAACTCAACCCGGGCAAAGAGTTGTTTAAACACATCTCGGTCAAAGAGTACTATAGGTGTTTTAAACACATTTCTGTTTGTATTTCGTGAACGTATCGATGATGCATATTCCATCGACAATATGTACTGCACTAAGTGCACTTATTGTTCATCTACAAGTGCAAGATTTGATAGCAGTAGAGTTTGTGTTGTGGTTTTTGGACTTGCATATATGTCACTGGTTGAATGATTGTGTGAAACAGGGAGCTGCTGCTTCTGGAGCATCATCATCTTGCTTGATCTCTCGACTCAAATATTTTTATTTGCCTATGGGGTTTGATCTTCTTCTGCTAGGGTCATTTGATATTGTTCTTCTTCTGGAGCCATCATCTTGGTCATTTGATTCATTTATTGCTCCCTCAGATGTCTCGTTGGGCGAGTTTATGATATTCACAAGTTGGGTGAGTGGTGGGAGATTAGAAGCGCACTGGAAGCGGCTTTCTTTCGCATTTCTGCGCAGCTCAGGCACCTCTCTCGTCTACACCCCTCTTCTATGTTTTGGAAATTAATACGTACGCCACGTTACATATCACATAAAATATAGCTTTGGAAAATACCTGGTGAGACAGCTTATATGCACCCATACAGTTAATGCGATTGCTAAAGCATGGTAGCAAACGGCTCTTTGGATGTGTTCCTCTCCTCTTTCGTTCTGTCTTGCAAATACCAAAGTGCAGCAACATCCTCCCGTCGTCTTGATACATCATGGCAACGTTTATGAATGTAGCAGCAACATCAGGGTGTTCTGGACCTGAAAAACGAAATGATACAGTAGAAGCAAAGCTCGTGGCATATGCTGCAATGCTAGCTCCGTCTGGTTGAGTCCGAGATAAAAGAGCCATATTTCCATAACTGTAAATCTCTATCTTAAAATAGAATTAACGAATTATTTGATTTGTGAAGATGAAGCTGGAGATAGAGGTCATTGTTTTCGTTCATATGGCGAAGGCCAAAAACTCATAATATAGATGTGAGGGGGAGAAGATGATTTGCCTGTGAGCGGTGTTCAGGGTGATCTAGTCGTTTTTAGCTCCTTGTGCTGTTGCATTATGGCTCCTGCCATATCCCCAGCATGCTACAAGACCAACACATTAGCAACTATACTTTATCTCAGGTAAAAAAACTACGGAATGGAAGTGGAGATGAATTTAAAGCGATTACCGGCAACAACTTGCAACCTCTCCATGTCCTGCATTTTTTGAGCATTCAGCTTGAATATCGAACCATAAACCGTATGAGAGCTTATACTCAAATAAAATGATTGTTTTTTTCTAACAAATCTTCCATCTCTTAATTTAGCATCTACTTTGGATGATTTTCTTGAGGGGTTATGCCCTGATGAGACAACATTCCTGAAAGTTCAGTTTTTCAATCATTTTATTACCATCTAATAATGCAACTGAAAACAGAAAGTAAATAAAAAATACTTAGATAGACAAATTTATTCATGCATTAGCAAGTGAACAATTTCAAGGTCAATCTAATCCAAAAATTAAGAACCTGAGATCCATTCACTGTTCAGTATTAACTTCTACAGAGCTTATAGCATTTGCAGAAATATCTCGTTCTGATTGGAACTTATCCTTTGATTTCTCAGCCACTTCAGCCTTTTGATGACACAAACTATAGTAGATTGAAGAAATTTATGCCAAAACATTTGACGGCATTGCCCGACACTTCAGCCTCAGTTTGTAGGCGGAAGAAATTTAAACCATGCTTTTTTTTTGAAGCTACAAACCTTCTTTTAACCTCTAGTTCGTAGATTGAAAAAAACAAGACAAAACCTCTTTTTGACCTCAAGTTCGTAAGTTAAAAAGAACAAGCCAAAACTTCTCTTAACCTCAAGTTGGTTAAAAGAACAAGACAATGCCAAAACCAAAAACCAATACCAAGTTTTACCGATGATACCAAAAAAGAAATGAACAATGATATGTATGATTTCAAATTGCAGCATTAAGGAGGAATGTTGAGATTAATGCTGAATTATGTTGATGGACTTTACATATTGGGCTCGGGTTGAAGATTTAGTATTGTGTCATAACCAAATTATGTAGTATTTAAATATTGTTATGTTGTTTAATGTTGATTAGGTTTTCTTTTCAATATCAAAAACATCCTTTGTTTTTCAAGTTTTTCTTTGAGAGTTGGTTCGAGGGTGGTCTCGTAGCCTTACATAGCTACGAGACCACCACCAAAATCGTTTGAATATTTTAATATTATGATATCAATATTTCTCGTTTATATTTTGTTTTCAACATTTTCGGATCTACCCCAAATCGAGACTTCTAGTTCGGAAGGTACATAACTTCTTTCAAATCTATGACTAGAATACCTCTTTTGTGAAGATGACAATCCTTATCCACCCCGTTCGATTAAAATAGAAATATGAAATTGTAAAAAGAGTATCCGAAGGCTGTAAATTTGCGTTCCAGAGGGATTCTGGCCTTCATTGTGAGCCGAAGTATGTGATGATCTTATATCGCCGAGAGGGATGAGGAGGATAGGAGAGGAGGAGAGGGAAGAAGGAAGGAAAATAATTATAATTTCATTAAAAAATAGTGTTCTCGTACAATGATTCAGTCCTTCTACTATATTCAACTCCAACGGCTCTCTTTCAACGGTAAAAAAGTGGACCTAACGGCCTCGTTTACTAATTCAAAAACTAATTTGGGCTAATAAATTGGGCTTGGGTTCTTATTATAGTCAGCCCGCTATTCTGATTCATCATATTCATTTTTCCACCTGAAACTCAACACTCTAATGTAAAACACTTAATTTATTCAATCACATAATTCAATCATTTAAATGGTACAAAATCACACATAATTTCATTGTTATTCATTTAGATGTATTTACTTAAAAAATATTTTACTTTAAAATTGATAAATTATGGTTTAACATAATAACACAATTTGAAAAATAACCAAATAATATAATATACCACACTCTAAAATACATATAATATAATATATTAATAAATATCAAATTAAATCAAAGTTTTCGAAAACCATATCTTATCTAAAATTATATCATCCAATTAAATATTCACAATTCAAATATATCAAAAAACAATTCAAATATAGTTCCGTAACTTTGGATATTCCTAATAGAAACAGAAAAATGAATCCTCCTATAACGAAGCACAACAACTTAACTTACTTCCATCAGGTTTAAGCTCAAGACCATTAATAACAATATTATTTCCCTTCAAAAGTGATTCTTTACCATCAGATTCAACTTCATTTGCCACAAGTGTCTTCTTCTTCATCACCTTAAATATTTCAGAAACAACAGTTAAAAAAGCAGGCTCCACATTACTTCCCTCAAGAGCTGATGTTTCAATGAATGATATGTTTTCGCATTCCGAAAAATCTTTAGCTTCTTGTGTCGATACTTCTCGAAGTGTTCCCAAATCAGATTTGTTCCCAACAAGCATTATTACAACATTCTTTTCAGCATGTTCCCTGAATTGCTCTAACCATTTAGTTACATGTTCAAAAGATTGCCTTTTGGTTATATCGTAAACAAGCAAGGCCCCTACTGCTCCTCTGTAGTAAGCACTAGTTATAGCCCTGTATCTGAATCCAACAAGCTTTTCAAAAGAGTGAGCAATCAAGATAACTCATACACAATAGGAACTGAAAAGAGATTGAAGCAAAAGAACTGAAATATCTAAAGGGCTCTGATATCTTAGAAAAGCACTGAAAAGATAACTCATACACAATAGGAACTTCATAAAGTTTATAAAAAGCAAAAGAAATAGATCTTTAAGGCTCTCATACCATGTAGAAATTTGGAATTCAATCGGCCGGAAAAGTGTTCGTATAGTTCAACCCATAAGAGAAGTGAATCACAATTAAAAGACTAAGTCAAGTCAATTACTCATTATATCACTCCCTTTATAAACTAAAACATATCTATTTCCACAACCATGCGAAACACTATTTCAACACTCTCACTCAAGTCGAACTGGCCTTGGTTTAGTTCAGACTTGTTTTAATAGACTCGATAGTGCTCGAGTCATAGATCGATCTATTTTTGTCGCCTAAGCCTAATGTGCTTTCCTAGCAGAATTTTTTTGTCTAATCCAGTATGTACTAGCCCGAAACTCACTCAACAACTTCTATACTATGTAAAAATTAAAGATTCAATAAACCGAAAGAGTATCCGTGTAATCCGACTCGTAATAGAAATGAATCAAATTGAAAATGATAGTTCAAACGAAGTACTCATGATATCACTTACCAAAACTAGAACATTTCAACATGCATAAGATCTAGCAACATAAAAATTTATAGGAATCTTACTCAAAAACCAAAATGTTTCTTCATACTAAACTGTTTTTAACACTAGGTCATCAATGAGAACAAATCATTCAATAGGAATACAAAGGTTGCTTCAAAATCAACACAATCACCTTTCTTGGCCGGCGGTATCCCAAATCTGCGCTTTGACAGTCTTGTTATTGATCGCAACAGTCCTGGTCTGAAACTCCACTCCAATCGTAGCCTTGGAGTCGAAACTGAACTCATTCTTAGTGTATCTTGACAGAAGCTGCGATTTCCCGACGGCGGAATCCCCAATCAACACGATTTTGAACACGTAGTCGATTTTACTGCTGAAATCGCCGGAGTACATGGCCGCAAAAACACCAACTAACGAATCTTCAGAACATTTTCATTAAGTCAAAAGAAATGGAAAAGCTATAATATTTTTGATAGACAAAATATAATAAATGGGCAATATAATAAATAAATAAATTTTATTTTAGTTTATTAAATGAGATATCCGGCTGTCGGGGTTTGTCTGTTGGGGGGCGATGACACTGTTGCGGCCACGTCTTGGTCGATTGTACAAACATAAAAAATTATATTTTGTAGGAAACATTTTTAGGTCCCAAAATTTTATCCCTTTTTTTATTTCCTAAAAGGCCCCTACAAATCAAAAATATTCAAATAAAGAACTTGATATCATCCGCCCCTAAAGCAATATTTGGGTTTTTTCCATGTCCAAAAAACATAAAAGATATGAAGGAAATAAAGACATTAATTGTCCCATGTACTAATGTCTTGATGAATGTTATTCTTAGTAGGAAATAATTATTTACTTATGATTGATACATTACAATACAACAATGATATGTTCAATCTACATATCCTCTTATCATCACATGTTAAGCTCAGCTCAATCTTCCTACATTTCCAACTTCTCAGTTCCCTTTGCTGCTGCAACAAACGCAGTTCGATTTCGCATCCGTCAGCATCTGTTATCAAAGCAACAAAAACACAGCTTAATCAAAGGGTACAAAGGCACGAATCGGAGAATGCAGCCCCGGTTCGAAAAGGGTTCATTTGATTACCTGAACTTGGTTATGAAGATCTTTGATGTACTCAGCTGCTAGATCAAGCATATCAGCTGTGCTAGTTTGCTGCAATGAGTTTTATATCAAAACTAGCATTGCAAAAGAGACAAGACAATACGGTGAACGAGAAATCGTCCGAGGCGAGAACAAAGGCATTGTACTAAAGATATTACCTTGTCCATGTTGGGAAAAAGTTCTTGAAGCTTCTTCATCTTGTTACTGATTCTTGTTCTTCTTATCTGTGAATTAAAACCAGAACATAATGTTAGAATTATAAAGTCGGGCTGAAATTATGATGAGAATGAGCACGGATATGCAATATAAGAGGAGGAAACCACACCGTAAATTACTCTAAATTACTTCCCGAATCAACACATAATGCGTATTTACTCAACCGAAAGAATCAAGTTTAACTTACTCTTTCAGCGATGCTTCGAGGATGCGTTGCGCACCCTCGTTTCGCACGTATTTGGCAAGGAACAACATCTGGTTGAAACTGCAAAAATCTGAACTTTTCAGCTTCTCCCTTTTCATTTGAAGTTGTAGGCAAGCTCAAATGGTGAACTAACTTCATCGCATTCTTTCCGGTTTCCGTAGCCTGGATTCGAACATTTCTTTCGTCATTATAAGTGGAAAACATCTTCAGATCACCAGCATGGTTTCTTTTGAGGGGCTCATTCCATGGAGGCTCAAACTCTGGGTTTTTTTCATTACGAAAATGCTCGTTTTCGACATGTCGATTCTCTGGTATGTCGAGCATGATCCTCGGGCTCATAGATGGACCAGCTGAGAAGTTCAAGTGACTGATACTCGCATCAGTAGTCGATGAATTGGCTCTGTTAGCTCCATAGTTTCCAACCACTCCCAACCCTGATATAACAAGAGTCTTTCAAGTGAGTTCACTAACATATAGAAATTCAAGAATATATAAGACCAGAGAATGTTTGTTTAGCATAATTTATAAGAGAAGTGAACCATCCATTAAAAGATTTGAACAAATAATTTATTATAGTCTACATTCACTTTTATAAACCAATTCATCTCACTTTCATTTTCCGATGTGGGACAATAACCATTATTTCAACAAGATCATAATGAAAACACGTTAACTGAACACTTTGAACCTTGAAATCACACAGTTGTATAGAAAACAAGAACCCACAAAGCTAAATTCGAAGATGAAGTCACACAGTAAAAGGTGTGACTTTTGAAGCACAGATTCCCTAAAAAAAACTAAGTAAAGAAGAAGAGAATTATACCATTGAAGAATCCAGCAGGAGAACTATTCTGCCTAACAAGATTTGAACCATCACTGTTCAGTCTTTTTTGAACATGAGATTCCATTCCCGATCCGACAATAGGGCTTCCTCCGCNTTCGACAGGTTCACCATTTATTAATTCTTGTTTATTATTAAATTTTTTCAATGTTTTAATAAAGTTTATATATATAGGTTTCTTCTTCTTCATGTTGTGAAAGAAATTGGAGTACTTATGCATTTATACATTCTTCAAAGAGAAACAAGTTAGCTCCTTCTCGTGCCGAAGACCTGGTATTTGTTCATATCAATCTTCGACTTGCTTCATGTAAGTCTCTAGAGTATGTTGAATGTGATAGCAAGTTATGGGATATAGTTGGAGATGGAATCGAGTCAATGACTACAATGAGATTACTTCAATTTGTCAATCTTTCACTTGATGAGCCTGAATTAGAAGAACATATGATGAATGCTGAGCCGGAGATTGATGAATTAGTAGAAGACGTTGGAGAGTGGAATGTTAACTCTTCTAATTAGTTTTTTTCTGTAAGCATATAAATTTTCATGAAGTATAAACATTTCGAAGATGTATTGTATT
Organism: Utricularia reniformis; assembly: GCA_009725065.1. Lineage (NCBI taxonomy): Eukaryota > Viridiplantae > Streptophyta > Magnoliopsida > Lamiales > Lentibulariaceae > Utricularia > Utricularia reniformis. The sequence continues at coordinate 77,490 of RWGZ01000022.1, forward strand.
TGAATTTCAATTTTACCTTTAGAAGACTTAATATTTCTAAAATGTCAAATTTTTATTATAAGCGTTTCGAAACCGCTTCGAAAAACTGATTCTCCTAAGTTTGTCGTTTCGTCGCTTCCGCTTCCTCGCTTCGACGCATCCGCTCCCATACTTCTAAACATCATAGATGTAGGGGTGTATGTTGGAGTTGTAAATGAGAAGATTTATAGAGTATATGTCCCAATTACGCACATTAATCATCCTTTATTTAGTGAGCTCTTGACAAAGGCCGAGAATGTCTACGGTTTTAAACTTCCGGGTACGATTCGGATTCTTTGTTCTATCGAAATTGGAAGACGTCCAGATGAAGATTGGCGCCGAAGTTTACCGGAGACAAGGGAATTGATCTATAACTTTTGATTTCTTCGCCGATTCGGATTCCTTACTCCGTATCAGAATTGGAAGACATTCGGATGAAGATCGTAGCCGATGTTCACCTGAGATAAGGGAATTGATCTATAACTCTTGAATACTTCACAATATACACACAAGGGATAACATGTTATGTATGTATGAAATTATACATTATACATGTAAAAGTGTTAAAATATACATTTTATGAAATGCACAATTTCAATCTTTTCCTTGAAATTCATTTTCAAATCCAAATTGAAATTTCCCCAAAATTAAAATATTGAGTTTAAAAATAAAAACATTATTTATTTATGATTATTATAGTGATTTCATTTTTAATAATTGAATAATAGAATTGATTTTGTATGAAATTGAAGAGATCAAAATTGAAAATTTTCCAATTCTAATATTGATAAGACTCAATATATATTTTTACATAGAGAAAATGACGTGTTTGATCCCCAAAATTTGATGATTTTGGTAAATTTAGTCATCAAACTTTTGTTTGACATTTGTAATGTCTATACTTTGATAGTTTTGACAAAAGTGGTACCTATGATTTCCAAAATTTGGTGAATTTGGTCCTTATGTGGCAAAATTAGTCCTCAAAATTTGAGGGCCAATTTCGCCACATACATTAAACTTTGAGGATTAGAGTTTCCAAAATATACAAAGTATGAGAATTAATTTTACAAAAAATACAAAGTTTGAGAACTAGTTTTGCCTCAAAAAAACTTTGAGAATTAAATTTGTCAAATTTTAAAAACCAAATTTGTCAAATCATACAATTTTGAGGACTTTAAATGTCATTCGTCCTATTTTCATATGAAGTATGATTTCTTACTACTAAAATATTTTTTAAAAAATATTTACTACACAAAAACATTGTTAATTAGTCAAAGTGAGAATACATCTACAAATATTATACTTCAAAAATCGCTTTTGCACACTTTATATACAATCAATTAAATGAAAACAAAATAGCACTTCGATATTTATAATTTTTTATTATAAAACAAAGATTGGGTTAAAGAAAAGATTAATACAACTAAGATGGAACTTATTATTTGGTCTTTGGTTTCAAGTAATTCACTCTTATAAATACCTACATATAAATCCAAAAAATCGAATACCTTGAATTTACTTCATTGCTTTAAGCGTTTACATCATGTTATCTCTATATATATTCAAAAAACTTAATACAATATCAAAATGAAATTAGGAAATTTTTTCATAAGGACTTGATTAAAATTAGTATAATATTAATTTATAGAGGAAATGATATTATATTAATTAATTGGGTTACGTTTGTCTGCGACCCTCAACTTATGGGTTGTGTAAAAGTCATACACTCCAAGTTACGAAATTGCAAGCATGATATACTTTTTGTGCAAAAATATGCATTTTTAGAGCTCTAACTTCAATTAAATGCACATAAGTCACCGCAAGTTTTCATACCGTTTATCATTTGTACTTTAATGAACTCATTAATATTTAATATTTTATGAATAATTCTTGAACATCAAAGGTCAATTTTGTATAATTTTTAAAATTGTCTTATTTGCATACTTTGTGATGAGTTTTCAAACAGTTTTCAACTTATAGAAATCCGATGCTAGATTATCAGGGGTAAAAACAAACAGTATTGATAACTTTATATGTCATTCATGCAATTTCACAAGTTGGGATAATGCCCTTTACACAACTAGTAAGTTGGGGGCTAATTAATTATGTAATTTCTCTTAAATATTAATTTGTTAAGTTGTTGTTACTCTGGTTTATTTCTTATTATTCTTATATATTTTTACTATTTCTGTGTGAATTCATTGGGGTTTATTCTCGAACTAACCCAAATTTTAATTTTTATTCACAAACTAATACACTTTTTACTTGTACCCAAACCAACAAATACATGACTTGTTTAACAGGTTGCAAGTTCAACAGTTAAAGAAAAAATTATACTAACAAATTACTCGAGTCGGTTGGTTAAGTTTTAAATTTGATCTAAGGAAGTTATACCGATCGTTACTGCTCGCGCTGGTCATAATCTGTACGAGCGATTTTTTCGATATACCATTGGCATACCAGTAATATTCGGAATACCAGTGTATTGGTATGATAGATATTTACATGTATCACCAGTATACATGGCGGCATACCACCGGTATGACTTCCATTGGTCACATTTTTACCGAAATGAGTCAAACTCTTATCAAATTCAAATTTCCAACGAACAAGAAATCGAAACATTTTATTAATTCGAGTTTTGTGGATAATAATTAAAAAAATGAAAACTAATAGTAAGACTTTGTATAGAAGGTAGATGATTGTGTTAATTTGGATAAAAAAGTAAAAAAATGTATTAGTATGAGTAGAGAAATTAAAATTTGGGTTAATTGGGTGCGAATTGATTGAGTCTACAAATTATATTTTTAAATTCAAATCGATAATGCATAATAAAATATGAAATGTGAACCTAAGCTGTTGGACGTGGAGTACGACGACACCTAAAAACGTAAAAAACGAGAACGGGGATACAATCATAAAAAAGTATTGAATAAAACACGCTACAAATTCAATAGGCAAAAGGATAAATTCAAACAAAATTTATTACAAATTAAAAGTTAAAAAAATAATTAAAAATTAAAAATGATAAATAAAAATTAAAAATTAAAAATAATAACTAAAATATACAATACGTATTTTGAGCCGTGTCCAACTCTATGTAAAACCTTACAATTTTAAAAAAGTTGCGTGTCCCCAGCCTTTGATTGAAAGTTGAAATTGGACCCAGCAAATTACATTCAATCGTAATAAAAAGAATGAAGAATGAAGAATGAAGAATGAAGAATGAAACCTCTGCCTCTCTGAAAACTGCATTTTGGGAAACTAATCAACGATGACGTCTCTTGTCTTGTTAGTAATTCTCTTCATTTCTCAACTCTCCGCCACTTCTTCTTTCTCCTTCCATGGTTTCACATCCACAAACTTGTCACTCGACGGCCTAACCCAGATCGAACCAGGTGGCCGCCTCCGCCTTTCTGCGATTTCCGACTCATCGTCATACCGTAGCACCGGCCACGCCTTCTACACATCACAATCTCCCCTTGTTTTCAAAAATTCTTCAAATTCTACTGCTTATTCCTTCTCCACCCATTTTGTTTTCCAAATTGTTCCAAGAACCAGTCAACTTTCCGGGAGTTTCGCGGAAAATACCACCGATCCGCGACGGAGCAGCAATTTTACCACCATTCGCGTTAGGCAATCGCGAACTGCATTTTTTTCGCAGTAAACGTTTTTTTTGTAATCGCGATTGGCTAAATCGACCACCAAAGGAAGCTCGATTTAGCCAATCGCGATTACGAGGTTTACATTCTGTTTTAGAGACGTTTTCTGCTCGCGTCACGCTGACGCGATTCGCGTTAGCCTAACGCGAGCAGAAAGAAGCTCGCGTTAGGCTAACGCGAATTGAACTTTTTAAAACTGCCCCTTTCTTTCTTCTTTCTTTTCTCCTGCGCGAAAAATTAGGTTTTCGAGCTTTCCAAACGCGATTCGTAACCCCCAACCGCGAGTTGCTTCCGACCGACGTTTTCCGGCTCTTCCGGCACGGGCATTCGACCACACAACTTCGTGTTTTCCGATTTAACGCATCGTATTGTCGAAGGTATGTATTTTGGCAATATTTCGAGTTTTTGTTTAGAGGTGAATTTTTGATTTTGTTACGATAATTTGTTATGATTCGACTATTTGTTACGATAGTATTTACGATAATTTTGATGTTTATTGTGAAAATATGAATTTATTCGATAGTTGCGGTGATTTAATTACTTATTGATAATTGTTGTGGTGTTTTGATTATATATGATTTTAGTTTCGACTAATTGGATTAGTTGTGATGTTTATTGTGAAAATATGTTTTTTTTTCGATAGTTGCGGTGATATGATTAGTTGTTTATATTTGTTGTGATGATTTGATTATATATGATTTTTGTATAGTTTTAAAATGGCACACCATACCCAACAACCCATCGATTCGAGTGTGTTGACTCTTCAAGAGCGACATTTAAGTCAACGCGTTTTAAGCGGTGATAAAACGCTCCGGCATTTAACATTCAAGCATTGGGATGGAAGCTTAAGAGATTTACAAGTTACACGTAATGTTGCCCAAGTTTTAGATCGATGGGGTTTCTACGGTGTATTTAAGACAACAAGGCTACAATTGGACCAACATTTATTGACTGCGTTCATTGAGCGATGGCGCCAGGAAACGCATACTTTTTTCCTACCTTCTGGTGAAGTAAGTTTTATTTTTGTTTTGTATACCGTTCAAAATTAAGGAATTTGTTATATTACTTATACGACTTTGCAGGCGGCTGTTACCCTACAAGATGTTTCTGTCATTTGGGGGCTGCCCATTGATGGCACTCCCATTGTCTGTCGTAGACGGATTCGGACAGATTCTGAATGGTTAGGGTTCATGCGGGATAGATTGGGTTGGACCGCCACTTCACACGAGATAAAGGGGAGATGTTTTGTGTTAGCTAAATTAGGGGACTACGTGGTTCAAGCTGCAAATGCAGTAAATATGGATTCTACAGACGATGAAGTCTTGCGGTAACGTTCATATTATATTTACGGTTTTGATATATTAGGTTGAAATAATACATTATTTTTCGCAGTTGTGCTCGTGCGATCGTCGCATTATTAGTGTGCGGGGTGTTATTTCCAAACACGCACGGAGATCAAGGTAAGTTAATGCTGCTAGATCTTTTGGCGGATGACGATGAAATCCCCCAATTAAGTTGGGGATCAGCAGTGTTGGCATACCTGTATCGATGCCTCTGTGAAGGGGCTATGGGACGTCGATCGCTAGGAGGCCCGATGCGTCTTCTAATGGTACTTGAAGTTATTTATTTTTTTGTTATAGTTTTGCATTCTTTGGCGTTGATTACATTATTTCGTTATTTATAGATTTGGGCTTACAGTCGAATACCAAGTATATGTCCTGAACGAGGACATAGATTTCTTAATCATGGCTACGAACAGACATGCAGGATGGTCTTTGGCTACAGGTGCGAAATAATGTATTTTTTTTGCTAATACGTTGTTTATATTTGTCATATTTATCGTTTTTATTTCGTAGTTACGTAACGACGATGATACGGACTCGAGTACCAAGCCATCAACTGCTAATATGCCGTGATTCGCTGGATTTAATACGTCGCGATGGGGTAACACTTTGTTTATTTTATTGGTTTAACAAAATATCATTACCAACACTTATTTCGATATTCTTAGTTTAATTGGAATCCATACACGGAGTTCCCAATGGAGGACTTTAGTCAAGAAACGCAGGCTATGTGGCTGTATACCGGGCCGATGATATTTTTTTGGGTTGTGGAACCTCATAATATCGATCGTGTTCGAAAGCAGCTTGGCTATTCGTTCTCCATTCCACGACCGGTCGAATGTCGATATGATTCAACGCATAAACACTGGAAAGAAACGGGGCAAACATGGGAGATAATCAACTGTGAAGAGGTGAATCTTTGGGAATCACGCTTTGATTCACTTTACGATCCCCGAAACGACCAATCTTCGGAAGATGAATATTTCACTTGATACCATGGGATAGCAGTGTTAATCCTCGGTACAAGTAGTGAAGCATCTTCAGGTTGGCGTGGAGGGGTTGCACAGCCAGTATTATATGAGGTATTAGGGTTTATAATATGAGTGTTTATTTAAATACTTCTAATTTTATTTTTTTGTGAATTAACAGGCAGCTCAGCTCGAAGTACTGTCTCAGAATGTAGAGCGTGATCCTCGTTCAGCAGCGGTTCAGATGACCACTGATTCGAGGAACTTGTATGGGTATCTATACGGTGGGCAACCTAGGAGTTATACAGGTGCTCCAGATTTTCCCACCGATAGTCCCTATGTACCCTCTACATCTGGTGTTCAGGTACCTTCGTTCCAGACGCCGCCTCCCTCCCTCACCCCGGAACAAATGACCATGATGTGGTCATTCTACCAGTCTATGCAGCAGACCCCGACCCCAGGTGTTGGTTTCGCACCTACATATGGAGCGAGCTCCTCACAGCAGACACGCGAGCACACCGATATACCCCCGATCGGTCCTAGAGATACGTCTATGGAGCCAGAAGGTGAAGAAGAAGAGCCGGTGACTAGACTCCGAGACGAGTCACCAGATCAGGCGGTAGGCGAACGACGGGGAAGGCGTACTCGTGTCAGTCGTGCGTGTGGCACCGGTGGACATCTCGGGAANAAACCAAAAAGCTCATCGGAGTTTCATATTTATGTCGTAAAACAAGAAAAAACCTCGAGGTGGAGGAGGTGGCACCGGAGATGTTTGCGGCGGAGGAGGAGGCTGAGGTAATGACAAAGCTTGTACTTCTTGAATCCTAGTTAAATTGTAAAATCGCCTAGTGCCGTAGTTAAGCCTGCAACTTGGGAGAAGAAATGCTACTCTTGTTGATCCATTACAGCAACCAGGTAAGCGCTGGCTCGCCGTAAACAAACACCTGTCGCAATCGTTTGCCGTGAGATCTGGGGTGCACTGTAATAAGGCGTAGATTGTAATAAAGTCTGGTCCAGCGATATTATCCGCCGCAACTTTCAACATTGAGCCACCGGTGGCAGCCCGGTTTCTAAGACCGAAAGTAACCGGCCCAGATCATTGTTGAACTCCTGAATATTGGAGACTCGATTAAGAGCCGAAACATTAATCCCACCAAATTCGGACAGTACTCCAAATAACGAACTATTCGAGTAACGAAGAGTGCAAAATTCCTTAAACCTAGTCGCTTGTTTTCTGTAAGGACAACCATCGATAATCTCTGAAGTAGTGTTTCCGATGCAGTACAGACAATCGGAAAACGGCATGTCGACACGGCATACGGCGGTGACGGTTAGCCTATCTGGGGATTCACCGAGAGAGGTGTTGTAAAATCCAGTGTTGGTCATTCTTGAAGGGAGGGAGGAGAAAACAGAACGAAGATTACTCTCGTAAACACTATTTGCAGTGTAGTTCCCTACATCATCAAAGCACCATGAATTGTTTTGAGCTTCAACAAAGAAGCTGATATGGAGGAGATCTAACAGAGGAATCAAGAACAAAATGAAGAGTTGCCATCTTTGAAGATGCAACTCCATTGATCTGAGTAAGTTGAAGAAAAACAGGAAAATGAATTTATGGGAAATACTGATTGGTGTTTTGAAGAAGTAGAAGATGATGGGAGTTTTGCGGAAAATACCCCTGATCCGGAACAGTGCCGGAAAAATACCACCATTCGCGTTTGCCAAAATAAAATTTTTAAAAAAATGTTTTTTTTGTAATCGCGATTGGCTAAATCGACCGCCAAAAAGAGCTCGATTTAGCCAATCGCGAATTGAGGCATGAGAAACTGCCTCAGGCCTATTTCCTACTCGTGATAGGCTAACGCGAATTAAACCTTTTAAGTCTGCCCTTCCTTTCTTTCTTTTCTTTTCTCCTGCGCGCAAACCCTAATCTCTATCGCGAATCGCAACCCCCAAACGCGAGTTCCTCCGACCGACGTTTTCCGGCTCCTCCCGCACGGGCATTCGACCAAACAACTTCGGAGTTTTCGATTTAACGCATCCTACTGTCGAAGGTATGTATTTTTGCCATATTTCGGGTTTTTGTTTAGAGCAAATTTGTGATTTTGTTACGATAATTTGTTATGATTCGATTATTAGTTACGATAGTTTTTGCGATAATTTGATTATTTGTTACGATAGTATTTACAATAGTTTTGATGTTTATTATGAAAATATGATTTTTTTCGATAGTAGTTGCGGTGATTGAATTACTTATTGATAATTGTTGTGGTGATTTGATTATATATGATTTTAGTTTCGACTAATTGGATTAGTTGTGATGTTTATTGTGAAAATATGATTTTTTTCGATAGTTGCGGTGATTTGATTAGTTGTTTATATTTGTTGTGATGATTTGATTATATATGATTTTTGTATAGTTTTAAAATGGCACACCATACCCAACAACCCATCGATTCGAGTGTGTTGACCCTTCAAGAGCGACATTTAAGTCAACGGGTTTTAAGCGGTGATAAAACGCTCCGGCATTTAATATTCAAGCATTGGGATGGAACCTTACGAGATTTACAAGTTACACGTAATGTTGCAATAGAGTTAATTTTTAGTGATCTCCATTTTGTGTATCTATTTTATAAATCTAAAGATAAATAATGTAACAATTGACAAACAATCAATCATCATTTTGTGTATCCATTTCATTTGGTATTCTAGTTGTTCGAGGCCGCCCCCCAGTACGTGATTTCTTCAGGCGATCTTTATCGTGCCAAAGTCTCCAACCAGGCACTTCCCACTCGCTCTCGGGACCCAATGGCATAAGATGTAGATATGCATATTGGTTCTTCAAATGTTCCAAAGTCGGGATCTCTATAATGAGTTCTGTCGTCGGTACATGGTTTATACTGGCACACCGTAGAGCATGTGCACATGGAAGCAAATGCACAATCCATCTACCACAAGAGCAAATCTTTCTTACCAAGTCGACTGTTTTACGTGTATTCTTCCCACGCCCACGTTTTATGCGTTGCACTTCTCCGACTTGCCTATCCGGGTCCCAGTAGTGCATCTCATATGAGTCGACTTTCATTCGTTGTTTTTCATACCACGTTTGCGTTTCTGGGGTGAAGGCCTGAAAACGATAAAACACAATGAGATAACACATCAATTTATAAAAGCAATGGAATCATGTTAACCTGCATATTCCTTGTCATGATCGCAAGTTCATCACGTCGTTTTATGAACAATTTTTGTGTCGTGTAGAATGTTGAATCCACTAAACTGGAAATCGGATAACGGCGGACATTTTTCATCATTCCATTTACGCATTCCACCTGATTAGTAGTTAACGTACCATGTCGGTGTCCACCATCGAAAGCAAGTGCCCACTTGTGCAAATTGCTTTCCATCTCCGGTCGAGTAAGCCATACGTAAGCACGACTACACTTTTCCCTGATTTCTTCCATTAGTGATCTACATTTTGATTGCAATGGGGTTGCCCCAGCACGGTAAGCAAGCTTCTTCACCAGACGGTTTTTTATGTGTGTATTCAAGTTCGATGTAAGGTGTCTCAAACACCATCGGTGATGTAACCGACCGGTCTGAAATGCTTCTAACGACTCAACCGCCCCTGTAATACCAGCGTGTCTATCTGACACTATACAAGCCGACTGTCCCCGAATAATATGAATGTCCAACAACTGAATAAACCAAGAATATGAATCTTTGCTTTCCTGATCAACAAGAGCATACGTCAAAGGAATAACATGACCTCCAAAATCCTTGCAAACGGCTATCAAGAGTTTGTGATTGTACCGTACATAAAGGTGTGTAGCATCCATGAAGATAACGGGAATGCACTGTTCATAAGCGTCTGCACAAGGTCGAAAAGACCAATAAACATAACGAATCACCTTGTCGTTCGGACCGTTATCAGTGTCATAAAGACTCCATTCAACTGCGGTACCGGGATTACTCATCTGTATAGCTGCCAAATGTGTCGAAAGTCTCTGCATAGACAATTCCCATGAACCATGCACTAACTCATATGCACGTTGGACCCCATGCCAAGCTTTATCATACCCAACATTGAATGCATATCTATCGTGCATTTGTTTTATAGCATCTTGAACTTTCAATCCTGTAAAAAAAATAAAATTAGAACTCCTATAACATGTACAAATATGTATAATACATACCTTCTTTTTTGCTCCAAATGTATTCCACCATATCACGAGCGATAAAATTCATTGTCATGTTGCGGTGTTTACCACTCACATTACCGGCACCACAAGAATGAGGAATATAACCTCTCGAAAATTGCCAGACCTTATCCCTAGCATCACACCTTGCTCGAAGATGAAATTCACAGTTTGTTTGTTCTTTTAAAAAACACTCAAACATCCAGTACTGTGGTATGCTATCTACAACCCTAAACTGATATCGGCGGATGATATGAAAGTGGCAAACAGCGAACTGGACATCTGATTTATCTTTGAAACCCATTCCGACAACAAGATTTGGATTGCATAGGTTGTATGAAGAATAAACTCGCTGAGATTTTGCATATGCAAAGTCATCAGCTACCACATCGTCTCCTAAGGAATAAGTATTTGAATGAATACCGGGAGAAACTCCAGACAATAGGCGTGCTAGCCTAGAAACATCGACAATAGTGTGAAGCAACGGATCATCCTCCATTCTACTGTCAGCTCGAGGTAGCGGAGCTTCAGCTTCAGATTCATCAATATCTGAATCTATTACTAGAGCATCGTCATGATTTTCAACATTTGTGTGAATTCTGGTGGCATACCTACAACAAATAAATATTGTATACTAAAAGTGTAATGAATAATAACATAACATTTTATTAAAAAAAACTTGGATTCCCTTGACTCAACAATAACTCCATGAAAGAAGATGATTCTGTCATTTGAGATGGATCATAATTCTGATACATGTGATAATTCCAAAAAGGATCCATAACCTTCAAGTAAAAAAAAATACATCAATACGAGAAATAATTAGTCACAAATAATATAATAACTAATCCATTTGTCACAAATAATATCGTAAAAAATCAAATAGCTACAACTAATCAATCGTAACTAATCAATTTAGCAAATATAGTTATACAAGTTTAAAATAAGTACCAACACAAATCGAGGAGGCAAAAAAAGCGGGTTCAAGATCTTTCGATTTGATTACCAACAACAATACGACAACAACGAAAGGAGGAATGTCGGGATTGGAAAAAATTCGAAGAAATCGCGAGAGCTTTTTGTCTGAAACCCGAAACCTAAACCCCAAATCGCGAGAAGGAAAAGAAAGAAAGAAAGGGGAAGCATATTAATAAGGTTCAATTCGCGTTAGTCTAAAGCGACCGTCTTTCTGCTCGCGTTAGGATAACGCGAGTCGATTTAGGCTATCGCGAGTAAGAAATAAGGGCTGATGCAGTTTCGCAAGCCTCAATTCGCGATAGCCTAAATCGACCTCCTTTTGGCGGTCGATTTAGGCTATCGCGTTTAAAAAAAAAATAATTTTTTTTAAAATTTTATTTAGGCTAACGCGACTCGCGTTAGCCAATCGCGAATTACGCAAAAAATGCAATTCGCGATTGTTTAACGCGAATGGTGGTAAATTTCCTCAGCGGTTCGGAATTGGTAGTATTTTGCGCAAAACTCCTCACAGGTTCCATGGATTTGCTCTTTCTAGTTTCATAAACAAGGGGTATGAAAGGAAAAATCTACTTGAAATATTTAGATAGTAATCAAGGTTTGGAAAATGACATAAATTGAAATTCATTGAGATTTAAATAATTAATGACATATTCAATTGGACAATACTCAAATTTGATCCTTATACTTTTATGGTATTTTGCAATTTTGATGTCCAAAGTTTATAATTGTAGCAATTATGATGTCCAATTATCAAGATGAAAAAAATCGGTTATCATACTTTATAAGTTTACTGTGTATGACATAATTGACTCAAAAGTTTTCAATTTTGATAATTAAGATCATATGTCAAAATCAAATTTGATAAATATTGTAAATTTGGATGACCAAATTTGATAAAACCTTAATGTTTGGAGACTAAAATGTCATTACAAAATACGGGCGCCAACTTTACTAAAACTATGAAAATGAGAATGAATGCGTCATTTTCTCGTAATTAAATTAATATATTACTCATTGCTTTTTTTGCTTGTTATTTACTACATTTATTAACCACTACATAATTATTTTTGTTTCATCTTTTTGCTAATGATTTAATTGATTAATTAATTACATCAATAACTCTTTTTTTATTGATATATTTAATATATTCCAAATATATTAATCATTACTTAACCATATTTTTTCTTGATATTTTCACTAATTAATTAATTAATCACTCGAGATCCGTAGTATTTTAATGATTACTTAATAATTAGTGATTGTAAAATTATAAAATCCCTGTGGTTCATATCGATTAAAATCAATATTATTTAAGAGGGAATTGCGGTATGAAATGTCTATATTCCTTAACAAACCTACCTATAAATGTTGGACAACATTTGAGTTTGGTCCTTGAATTTTATTAAGTAACGTGATGTGTTTAAGCATTTATGAAGTGGAATTATTTATTAAATTGACCTACTTTAAGACAACTTTTATTACGGATTTGGGACCAAAAATTATAACATTCAAGGCATTCTTTTAAGTTTTCGGCTTACCAGAAATTTCAAACTTATCCGTTCTAGTCGATTTTTTGGCAAAATAATAGTCGGTACGAGTTTTGAGCAGATTGAGTCCAATCTAACTAGTTGGATTTAAAAAAAAAATAGATACAAAGTTTTTAGATTTTTTTTATTCTTATTTTCAAATTACAAATAATATAAATTGAGAATTGTTAAAAAATTATACATTTTTTATAAGTTAATAAAATATTTTATTTAATTATTCTAGTACATATCCGGTACATCTGCACTTCTAATCATACCAAAATGATTGAGAGACTGAGATAGATGACCGACCACTCGGGTACATATCAACTATATCGATGTTAAGTACCGGTTTTAAAAACATNTCTGTATAGCTGCCAAATGTGTCGGAAGTCTCTGCATAGACGATTCCCATGAACCATGCACTAACTCATATGCACGTTGGACCCCATGCCAAGCTTTATCATACCCAACATTGAATGCATATCTATCGTGCATTTGTTTTATAGCATCTTGAACTTTCAATCCTGTAAAAAAAATAAAATTAGAACTCCTATAACATGTACAAATATCTATAATACATACCTTCTTTTTTGCTCCAAATGTATTCCACCATATCACGAGCGATAAAATTCATTGTCATGTTGCGGTGTTTACCACTCACATTACCGGCACCACAAGAATGAGGAATATAACCTCTCGAAAATTGCCAGACCTTATCCCTAGCATCACACCTTGCTCGAAGATGAAATTCACAGTTTGTTTGTTCTTTTAAAAAACACTCAATCATCCAGTACTGTGGTGTGCTATCTACAACCCTAAACTGATATCGGCGGACGATATGAAAGTGGCAAACAGCGAACTGCACATCTGATTTATCTTTGAAACCCATTCCAACAACAAGATTTGGATTGCCTAGGTTGTATGAAGAATAAACTCGACGTGGTTTTGCATATGCAAAGTCATCAGCTACCACATCGTCTCCTAAGGAATAAGTATTTGAACGAATACCGGGAGAAACTCCAGACAATAGGCGTGCTAGCCTAGAAACATCGACAACAGTGTGAGGCAATGCATCATCCTCCATTCTACTTTCAGCTCGAGGTAGCGGAGGTTCAGCTTCAGATTCATCAATATTTGAATCTATTACTGGAGCATCGTCATGATTTTTTCAACATTTCTGTTGAATTCTGGTGGCATACCTGCAACAAATAAATATTGTATACTAAAAGTGTAATGAATAGTAACATAACATTTTATTATAAAAAACCTGGATTCCCTTGACTCAACAATAATTCCATGAAAGAAGATGATTCTGCCATTTGAGATGGATCGTAATTCTGATACATGTTATAATTCAAAAATGGATCCATAACCTTCATGTAGAAAAAATACATCAATACTATAACTAATTAGTCACAAATAATATCGTCAAAAATCAAATAGCTACAACTAATCAATCGTAAAAAATCAATTTAAAATAAGTACCAATACAAATCGAGGAGGCAAAAAAAGCGGGTTCAAGTTCTTTCGATTTGATTACCAACAACAATACGACAACTACGGAAGGAAGAATGTCGAGATCGGAAAAAATTCGAACAAATCCCCACAGCTTTTCGTCGGAAACCCAAAACCTAAACCCCAAGGTCGAAATTAGGTTTTGCGCGCAGGAGAAAAGAAAGAAGAAAGAAAGGGGCAGATTTATAAAATCCAATTCGCGTTAGCCTAACGCGAGCTTCTTTCTGCTCGCGTTAGCCTAACGCGAGCTTCTTTCTACTCGCGTTAGCCTAACGCGGGCCGAAACAAGCCTGAGGCAGTTTCTAAACCTTGTAATCGCGATTGGCTAAATCGAGCTCCTTTTGGCGCTCGATTTAGGCTATCGCGATTACAAAAAAAATATTTTTTTTTAAATTTTATTTTGGCAAACGCGAATGGTGGTATTTTACCGGCACAGTTCCGGATCGGTGGTATTTTGNAAAAGGATGATCTCCTTCTTCTCAGTTTACTTCTGGATGCCTGGGTTATCTTCCCCAGCGCTCCTCAAACACTTCTGCCTTTTCGCCCTCACTTTAGTCGATTCGCAATCCAATCTGATTCGCGATTCTCGTCTACGTTTTTCAACTAACTCTTTCCTGCTCTCAGAGTCTGGTATTTATCTTTATTTTGAGTCCTGTGCGGTTACATAATTGTAACCGCCCATTGGTAACTTCCAGTCTGGACAGCTCTCTGCTTGTCCAGCTCAGCTTCGGTCCTTCGGTCCCGCGTGCCCGCTCTTTATCGGCTTTGGCATCCTTCGGTCCTCAGTCCTTGAGCCCGCTCGGTAATCATCGGTCCTCGCTCGGTCCCGATTCTGCATGTCTGCTTTTCGGGTATTCTCTTTCGGTCCAGATCCTTCGGGCCTTTCTTTTCCTCAGCCATATGCTTCGGGGCAACCTTCGGACCCGGTCCTGAACTTGTACTTTTGTTTTCTCCGGATATAGGCCATTGCACGTGCCTATTCCTAGTTCCACTCCTTCGTTGGTCCAGACTGCAACCCAACACTGACAACCACTGATGCAGATGGTGGTCTCCCCGTAAGTTTTTCATGCGATTTCTCATTAGCATTTGTCGCTTTTCATTGCGATCAGGAATTTTGTCTGAAGGTAACTTTGTTTTCAGAGTCTTCCTCGGTTGAGATTTAATGCGGAGGGGAACTTACTAGCAGTTACTACAACAGACAATGGAATCAAGATATTAGCCAATGCCAGTGGCAGGAGATCCTTACGCTCTGCTGAATCTCAGCCTTTTGAAGCATTAAAATCCCCTATGGATGCAGCAGCCATTAAGGTTCTTTGATTTTGCACTAAAAATCTATTGCACTTTCGTTACAAACTGTTTCTCATATTTCATAGGTTTCTGGTTCCAATATTGGAAATGCTACTCATGTAAGTTGTAAAGTAGAAAGAAGCTCCCCCGTACGGCCTTCTGCTATCCTCGTAAGTTGTGCAGTCGTAGTATAGATTTTGCATGCTTAGTTGGTGCAAAGAACAAGTTCATAATAAATAATCGCTGTTAAAATTTGATCTAGCACCTTATTCAGACAAGAAAAGTTTGAAAATCATGCAATAACTCTAGTGTTCCCATCCCTTGAAGATCGAGTTTTTTGAATGCATTAAGTTCCTTTTCCATCCTGAATTAAAGCCTCAATGTTGACTGTTTTTTTTCAGAATGGTGTCGAATCATTAACAAGAAGCCTGGAAAAGTCTAGAGCTACAGAAGATGGCAATGATAAAATGAAGCCTTGGCAGTTAACCGAAATTCTAGATTCGACTCAATGCCGAACAACTACCATGCCTGACAGCACTGATGCTACTAACAAGGTAAACTTTTCTAAATTGGGTTTTTCTGCACACAGTTATATTAATATAGCTGTTCTTCTTGAAGGTCGCCCGGCTTCTTTATACAAACTCTGGAGCTGGAATATTGGCCCTTGGATCAAATGGTATCCAGAAGCTGTGGAAATGGGTTCGTAACGAGCAAAATCCCTGTGGGAAGGTAATGTGAAATGGGAATTTGTTGTTCCATTTTATGAGTTAATATGTGAACTGGTGTGTTACATAAAGGCCATTGCCAGCATCACTCCACAGCATTGGCAACCCAACAGTGGTCTTCTTATGACCAATGACATCTCGGGTGTCAACCTCGAAGAAGCTTTTCCATGTATTGCTCTATCAAAGAATAATTCTTATGTAATGTCAGCTGCCGGAGGCAAGGTTTCGTTGTTCAATATGATGACGTTTAAGGTATATAGATATTCGTCATTTTGGTTCTCCTATTCTTATACATTACTCATTTTGTTTTATTGCTTTGAAGGTGATGACTACATTTATGCCCCCACCACCAGCTTCCTCTTACTTGGCGTTTCACCCTCAAGACAACAATATTATAGCAATTGGAATGGAAGATTCAACTATTCACATTTACAATGTTCGAGTTGACGAGGTATTCGAAGTTCAAATACGCCCCATCCTTCGTTTCTTTCGTCCCTTTTCCGAGAATGTTCACAAATCAATCTTGACACTGATAGGTGAAGTCAAAACTAAAAGGTCACCAGAAACGCATTACCGGATTAGCATTTTCAACAAACCTCAATATATTGGTTTCATCCGGTGCCGACGCTCATGTAAGATTTCCCTTATTTTTCGGTATCTTTCTATGTGGTTTCGAAGAACATATTGGTGATGATCTTGCAGCTGCTGTCTAAAACTTGTAGATTTGTATTTGGAGCATTGACACATGGGAGAAAAGAAAGTCAGTTCCTATACAACTTCCAGCAGGTAAAGCACCTTCAGGAGATACGCGTGTGCAGTTTCATTCCGATCAAGTTCGTTTGCTTGTAGCTCATGAAACACAGTTAGCAATATATGATAGCTTGAAAATGGAACGCATTCGCCAAGTAAGTGGTTTATCGATCTACTTTTGTGTTACCGTACCATTTCGGTTCATCTGATGAGTTGTTGTGTTGCTAGTGGATACCTCAAGAGCCACTTTCAGCACATATAACATGCGCATCATATTCCTGCAATAGCCAACTTGTTTTTGCTTCTTTTATTGATGGAAACATTGGAATATTCGATGCTGATACACTTCGTTTAAGATGTCGTATCACCCCGGCTGCTGCAGCACTGAGTGGGTGAGAATATTGTTATTTTCCAAACATTGTAATATTTTATGGATTGGGATTATGAATTATTTTGTTATGGTTACAGAGGGCAAGGTATTATTACTCCAGTTGTAGTTGCAGCACATCCTCAAGAGCCAAACCAATTTGCAATTGGATTGG
Organism: Utricularia reniformis; assembly: GCA_009725065.1. Classification (NCBI taxonomy): domain Eukaryota; kingdom Viridiplantae; phylum Streptophyta; class Magnoliopsida; order Lamiales; family Lentibulariaceae; genus Utricularia; species Utricularia reniformis. The sequence goes on from RWGZ01000022.1 coordinate 95,003, forward strand.
CCGATGGATCGGTTAAAGTTATTGAACCCGCAGAATCCGATATCAAATGGGGAGCTTCTCCACCCGATAACGGAGTACTAAACGGAAGACCAGGTTCGTCGTCTAATAATTATGCACCCGATCAGGTTCAAAGATGAATGCAAATTCATGTGCAGATTGTAGCTTTGTAGAAACTTACTCTTTTCTCTTGTATAAGTCAGTTCTTCACTTAACTTACATTACCCTTCTAAAAATGTGTAAAATAATGTCATTCTTTAACATCTAAAATCGTTCAAATGAATCACAATACCTGATTTTAAATACTCAAGAATAATTTTTAAACGATTTTGGTACTAAATACACAAATTCTAATCTTTTAAAAGTTGACAAGGAATTACAGAGATGTTGGTTGCACACAATTAAGACACAAATCAGGTGTTGTTTGTTTATGTAATAAAAAGATGACCAAGAGACAAAAAACACCTCTGGGCTGTGCTGTGCTGCTAAATAAGAGCAGTCTAGTCAGTAGTATGTTATTTACCAGAATTTGTGTTTTGTTGAGGATTTACCCTCCATTGCATCTTTCTTTCTACTGCAGTTTTCACACAAGAAAGGACCTTCACATGATAAATTCTCACTATCAACTTGGCAGATTGCACATCTAGACTTTGAGTCCACAGGGAAATCCTTACCCAGCCTGCACATTCGTAATCCCGTTGATTGTTCTTTGATTGAATAAATCGGAACTAAACATATTTATTATACCTGTCAGCAAGCATTGCAGAGCCTTCCTCAAACAGTTCCTCAACAACACCAATTGAAGATAAACGATTCACTCGTTTTCCAAACAAAATTGATTTAAGCAATTTCTTGCCTTTAGGTGGTTTTGGTGGTAAAAGTGGTTGGTCATAAGGAATAATATCAACAACCAAGCATGTTGTATCATCTTTTAAACCTCTTGTTCTAAGAGCCTCCTGAAATTTATATGTGTTAAGTAAGAGACTTCAAGATTAAGATCACACGAATTGTTTACTTACTTTCACAACCAACTTTGCAGCGAGCTCTGCAGGTAAACCCCGGCAACAACGAGCAGCAACATCAGATGATAGAGCATCCCATATACCATCTGATGCAATTATAAGTCTGCCTCCCGCACTCGAAAGCTAAAATCAGCATAAATTATACATATAAGAAACAATATCTATATAGGACAATCAATTAATCCCATAAGGTAAGGAATGGTACTACCTTAACTTGCTTGACATGAGGAATTGGCACAATAAACTCGCCAACATCGGTATCACCAATCGATCTAGAAAGACACAATCCACCAGGCCAGCAACGAAGAGGGCCGACCTGCAAAAATAAGAAAATCGAATCGAAATTTCGAATCAGTAACTGTAGTTTTAGAAGAACAAACATTTCTTAGAGACTACAACCTCGTTGCCTCCGAAAACATTAAGCCTCCCTACTTCACCACCACTAGCAGTGACACGGTCACGTTCTTCAGAATTCTCCTCAAGACGATGATCGACTGTCAAGAGAGAAACAACTCCGCCTTGTGTGTCGAGAATGCAACGTGAATCGCCTACTGATGCAACAGTCACAGTCCAATTATCTATCACAACAAATGTAACAGTAGTTCCTGATGTTTCTCCTGTCATTAACACAAATAGCATCATATAAGAAGATTCTAACACAAATAGCGTCATATAAGAAGATTCTAACACAAATAGCGTCATATAAGAAGATTATAACACAAATAACATCATAATAAGAAGATTCTAACACAAATAGCATAATATAAGAAGATTTTAACACAAACAGAATCATATAAGAAGATTAACTTAGAAAAAAATGGCTTAAAATTGATATCAAGGTTACCGCGCTGCTGAAACTCAATGTCAGTTTTTACAAATCCAGCTACCAAAGCTCTTGGAAGAGCTTGAAGCCAGTCTTCCCTACTAAGTTCTTGAGGAATAGCACTCAAAACATTGTTTAACAAATTTTCTTTAGCAAAAATAGCAGCTGATATGCCATTATGCCCATCAAATATCTACAATTAAAAAGCGGAGAAAATAGTAAAAAATAGATAACATAAACACAAAATTTAAGTAGAGATAGATGGCTTTCAACATACAGCGAAAACAGAGAAAGATGTTAAAGGATTTCCTAGAACCCTTAAGCAATCAGTTTTGATTAAAAAATAGTCTTCCCCTTTCTTAGCCAATGCAGCTTGCCCGTATTTCACTAAGGGCTTTTCCAACATGTCATTTCTCAATTCCCGAGTAATCAAAGTCCCTAGTGGGGTAAGTTGCTTCTGTCTCATTTCGAACAGGCTCATTTCACTACCATTCGTCTACACAGAGACAGAAAATTCATCCAACTAAATCAGAGAAACCCTTATCTATCACGCCCGCAGCAGAAATTAAGTAAAAATCAGTTGATTCAACTAAGAAAAGGAAAACGCAGAAGGAGAGAAGAACAGCTTTCCATGTTGTGATCAAAACTTCAAACGGATTCCATTTTATCTCAAAAACTGGTTCTTGTTTGTTCTGGTAAATTGGCAAGGCCATTTTCCTATATAGTGAAAATACTAAAGAGCCCCTGCTTTTAACAAAAAATGATGCTTGCTTTTTTTCTAGCTCTGTGTGAATAAAGAATTCAACCCCTCTATCATCGGCGTTATTCGTTGGCATGATACTGTAAGATGCCAATAATTTTAAAAAAATCACTGATTTTTTCGCTTTTTCAAAATAAACACTGACAACGAAATTTTTAACAAATATGACACTGAATCAATGATGATAACATCATTTATTTCAATTTATTATTTTTTATCGCAAGTAAACGCCAAACAATAATGATTTAATTACTTTTATATTCGATTAACTATATAAAATCAAATTAGTTTGATTACTTAAAATNATACAAGACATACTGAGATGTATTCACATTGCATTGTTGTGTGTTCAACTAAATCCAACAAATAGACCAACAATGTCTAATGTTGTTCTCATGCTCGGAAGCTCGACTATTACGATGGCTCTTCCTCCTTGACCCGCATTTATCTTTTCAGATAAAAGCGATTCTAGTAATTCGGAGATTGTGATGAGAAATCCCACACCAAATGAGTTATCCATCACTATTTTGACCCCAAGATAAGTTTACTTTCATGCCAAAAGTAAGTGTGCTAAAACATATATTTTTGTATAATATTGAGTGACGATTGATAGTGATCGATCGGTAAGTACCGGTCTCTTAATTTACATATCATATTCAATTTAATATTTAACTTTAAATTATATATATATATCTAATATTGAAAATATGTTTTATATCGCAAATTTAATAGTAAATAACAAAACATATATCGTATGTATAACATTTTATTTTTAATCTTATCATATTTTATTGGCTAATTCATGCATAAATAATTACTATTTGTAGTACTAAGAAACCTTAACAATTTGTTAAATATAATGTTGGTTCGTATTCGACATGTGCTCGACAGAGATATAATTGTATTAGTTCATTTGAATATAAATATAATCATTTTTCGAACATTTTAAGTGTATGTTTATAATTTGAATAAACATGTAAATAAATATATTATTTAATTATATTTAATATAATTATATAATTAAAATATTTGAATTTAAAAAAAACTCTAATCTAAAATATCCTTTCTCCCTTCATTATTCTCCATATTTTTTTATTTAGAATATGTATTATATTAATTTTCTCTTATTTCATTCTAATGATAATTTAATATATTTTGTATAGAATATATTTTATTTAAAATATCGAGAATATGTGTTGTACTTTAAAATGAACTAAATATATACTAATTTTTTAAAATTTCAAATTATTTGCAACTTTTAATCTAATTATCAATTATCAATATAAAATTGAAAAAATCGTTGGAAAAATTTATTCGACCGAAAAAGAACAAACATAACATTCACTTAAGGATTTAAACAAAATTTAAATATTGATAAAATAAGAACAACTATGAACATTATGGGATTGTAGAATATAAAATTACAAATATTTACAAGTAAAATTTGAAACTTACCTACTTTAATTAGGTGTACAACAACATTGTACCTATATTTTAAAAGTAGAGGTTGAATGGATTTTTAGTGGATCACTAATTTTTTGATTTGGTTAAAATATAATAATATTTTAAAATATTTATGATTTATTATGATTCGAACAATATGATTTACATTATGTTATCCGCTAAAAAAGCCGAACTAAATATATAACATTGTACATTCGGGTATGTGCTTTTTTGTCAAATAGCACACTGTAAAAATTTGATTTGCAGAATAACATATTTTTGTAAATGGTTTGCCAAATAGTTTGTTTTTGTAAAATTTTGACTAAATAGCCTATATTTTGATATTTTTAATAAAATTAAATACAATAATTCATATATTAATTATATATATATCAATTAAAAATATATAATAAATTAAATTATGATATATTAAAATCGATTTTGACTTTAACGAGTTTGAATACGATACATTTACGTTGTAAAATAAATTAATTTCATTTAATAAATCTTAAGAATTTGCTAAAATAAATTAAGATATGAAAATATTGATAAAATATTATATCGGGCCACACGTGAATTACCGGGTATCGATCGATATTTTCGAAGATCGAATTAACTTTAACAAGTTTGAATTCAATACAATAACATTGTAAAATGCATTAAATTCGTTTAATAAATCGTAAGAATTTGGCAAAATAAATTAAAACTCGTTAATAAAATATTGATAAATATTATATCTAGAGACACGTGAAATATCGGTATCGGTCGAAAATTATTTTAAGATCGAATATTTTTGGATCCTAGAAAGTATCGACTGATACCCAGCATATCACATGTCTTTCGATATAATATTTTATCAATATTTTTATATCTTAATTTATTTTAACAAATTCTTACAATTTATTAAACAAAATAATTTATTTTACAACGTAAATGTATCGTATTCAAACTTGTTAAAGTCAAAATCGATCTTTATATATCATAATTTAATTTATTATATATATTTAATTAATATATGAATTATTGAATTTAATTTTAATAAATATATCTAATCTAAACTATTTAGCCAAAATTTCACAAATAAATGCTATTTGTCAAAACTTTTACTGAGGCTATTCTATTTATGCAATTTTTGCAGTGTTTTATTTGGTTAAAATACCCTTCAGGTATATTGTGGGTATGCGGCTTAATTGCAAATAAATAAACGAGTACAAGCCCAAATTGATAGACAGTCTAACAATAACGTTGAGTAGTTCATTACCACATGATAATGAGATTTATTCCCAACTAATCCAAATTTTAATATTTTTTTTCAAACTAATTCAATTTTTAATTTTTTATCCAACCTAACACAATTTAATATCTATACAAAGTCGTAGTTTGACAAGTCTTCAATTTTTCATTTGATTCATAATCTTGAATGGTGTTGAACAATGTATTCATATTGTGTTTGAGTATCATATCGATATTTAGTAACAATCAATATTTCGAATATATTAGTTTTTAAAATTCTAATTTTAAAACAAAATGCTAAACATATGAAAATGGGAAATAACTTTCTCTCTTGTCATGTTTTGAATGATATGATCAATTTTTATTAAATGCTCCCCTATAAGGGGCAATAGGTCTGAATCATAGATTATTTGAAGTGATTATCTTAATATAATAATATATATATATTTGGTATCCATCAATATACTAACTTACATTAATGAAATTTAAAGTTGATTTGAAAACATTCATGGTTTTATTGGGATACATATTAGAATTCATTGATCCATAAACATAAATATTATAATATTCTCGAAAGAATTAAATTTTTCAAGATCATGTTTGTTAAAAATTTGATTTGAGTTTGATTCATTTAAAAAAAATGAGATCAACTCAAAAGTTAAACAACCGACTCGAATGATTATAATCTTTTCTTTTGCCCAAATTTGGTCTCGTTGGGGAAGATGAGGTAGGTTAAATTTCAAATGTTGAAATTTGGGCTCTCCAAATTTCAAATGTTGAATTCTTCTTCGTTCCGTGTTGACTTTTCATCATCATCTTCTACTTCTTCTTCAAAACACCAATCAGTATTTCCCATAAATTCATTTTCCTGTTTTTCTTCAACTTACTCAGATCAATGGAGTTGCATCTTCAAAGATGGCAACTCTTCATTTTGTTCTTGATTCCTCTGTTAGATCTCCTACATATCAGCTTCTTTGTTGAAGCTCAAAACAATTCATGGTGCTTTGATGATGTAGGTAACTACACTGCAAATAGTGTTTACGAGAGTAATCTTCGTTCTGTTTTCTCATCCCTCCCTTCAAGAATGACCAACACTGGATTTTACAACACATCTCTCGGTGAATCGCCAGATAGGCTAACCGTCACCGCCGTATGCCGTGTCGACATGCCGTTTTCCTATTGTCTGTACTGCATCGGAAACGCTACTTCAGAGATTATCGATGGTTGTCCTTACAGAAAACAAGCGACTAGGTTTAAGGAATTTTGCACTCTTCGTTACTCGAATAGTTCGTTATTTGGAGTACCGTCCGAATTTGGTGGGATTAATGTTTCGGCTCTTAATCGAGTCTCCAACATTCAGGAGTTCAACAATGATCTGGGCCGGTTACTTTCCGGTCTTAGAAACCGGGCTGCCAACGGTGGCTCAATGTTGAAAGTTGCGGCGGATAATATCGCTGGACCAGACTTTATTACAATCTACGCCTTATTACAGTGCACCCCAGATCTCACGGCAAACGCTTGCGACGGGTGTTTGTCTACGGCGAGCCAGCGCTTACCTCGTTGCTGTAATGGATCAACAAGAGTAGCATTTCTTCTCCCAAGTTGCAGGCTTAACTACGGCACTAGGCGATTTTACAATTTAACTAGGATTCAAGAAGTACAAGCTTTGTCATTACCTCAGCCTCCTCCTCCGCCGCAAACATCTCCGGTGCCACCTCCTCCACCTCGAGGTTTTTTCTTGTTTTACGACATAAATATGAAACTCCGATGAGCTTTTTGGTTTGATTCACAGGTAATTCTCTAGTTATCATCATCAGCATCATTGCTGCTGTTGTGGTGGCGAGTTTAGTTTTAGTTGCAGGTGCAATTTTTATTAGAAGAAAGAAGATGATAAGCAAGAAACAGTACTTTAAACCAGACGAAGACGACGAGGGTACGTTCACAATGGAATCATTACAATATAGCTACGATGCTATCAAGGCTGCAACAAATGATTTCTCTTTGGCTAACAAGCTTGGCCAGGGAGGATTTGGTGCTGTTTATAAGGTAGATAAATAGTCATGTGTATTCATGAGAAGAAGACTAATTTGCAGTGTTTTTCAGGGGAAGCTTGAAAATGGNTTCTTATAAACATAATCAATCTTACTTTTATAATCAATATAGATACTAATGTAACATATAATCACTAATCTATATGTTCAACATAGATTAATGTAGTCTAAAGTGATAATATCGTTCATATAGGTCTAAACCACAAAACGCCAAAATTCCCCACCACTTTAGCATGACTACATTACATTAATCACATGCTTCAAATCTGACTAATTTAATTAAAACATATATATATTGTGTAATTTGACATCATAAATATGGGATATGACTTAATTATGATATTTGTGACCCCTACCATCATTAAACTTTAGTTAATGCCTTGAGGTGTTGATATTAAAAAACATTCTTGTTAGTATATTGTTTTTTTAAAAGTATAATATTACAAAAACTTTTTAAACAAAAAATTACGATTTCAATTACGCTAGTATTATGTTATTACAAAAGTCGATGTCATTTTTTTTATTTAGTAAAATGATTGAAATTATTAAAATAATTATCTTTTTAGACCATTATTTTTTGTAGATTTCTAAAGTTTCGACCATTTTTCTAGTATTTTTGATCTACAATTTACCAATTGGGTAAGAGGTAAAACAAAAACAATTGAAAAAAAAGCAGTTTAAAAACAGTACGCTTACAAAACAGAAAGTCTTACGTTTGACTAATCTCAAACGAAATGAATTCCAATATTCTCTTCGTTTTTTCTTCTTCTGTTGTTTCTGTGTCTCCAAATCTTCAATCATTGTGTATTTATCAAAGCTCAGAATACTTCTGTTTGTGATACAAACGCAGGAAACTAAACAAAGAACAGTCTCTACGAGAAAAACCTAATTTCTCTTCTTCCCTTATTCCCATCAAGAATGGCTAACAATGGATTCTACAACGCCTCATTCGGCTCATCCCCGAATACAATTTTCACCATTTCTTTATGCCGTGCTGATGTTCAGTTAGATTACTGTCGTTTTTGTGTTACACACAGCACTTTACAGATTATCTACTCTTGTCCCTTTACAATAAAAGCAACAATGTTTATGAAATTCTGCACATTTTGTTACTCGAACATACCCTTATTCGGAATCTTCGATCTATCTGATCCATACACGATTTATCGAATGGATCCCGTTACAAGTTTACAACAATTCAATAGTGACTTGAGTGTATTAGTTTCGAATCTCATTGAACAAGCATCCCTTGGAAGTTCGTTAATGAAAGTTGCGGCTGGTAACGTAACCGGACCGAACTCGCAAATGATTTACGCAATGGTGCAATGCTCACCTGATCTATCTTTTGATAGTTGTAATCAATGTTTGTCTAATAGAATGAATATGGTTTTATCAATGGGAAGTTATACTGTAGTTGTAAGTCTTTTAGAAGGATGTTCGTTGAGATATGAAACGAGTATGTTTTGTAATTTGACGAGGTTGCAACAAGTTAAGGGCTTGTTTTCGCCTCCATTGCCGCCTTCGAGTGTACCACCACTTCCTTTCGTAGCTTTGCCGAAGAAATCTCGAGGTATTTCGTAGCTTCTTTGATTGTTTATTGATGATCATCGTGTTTTTATAAATGATTTTGTAAGATTGATCTAATTTGTAGGAAGACATAAAGTAATATCTACCTAGTCATTGTTGCTATGTCTGGGTTTGTGGTTCTAATTGCGAGTGCGGTTTTTCTTATTATTAGACGTATGAAGAATAAGAAGAACTCCCTTGAATCCTCAAGTAAGTTTGTTTTTAATTATGAATTTATGATTCATCTCTCTTATGAACTGAGCTATATAATTTGAATATTATATAGAGTTACACATTTGTGTGATATGTTTTTTATTAGTTCCTAGCATAAGAAATCTTGTAAAATCTCAAATAAATTACCAATGTTTTCGATCATGTAGAGCAGATAACGATGAGATTACCATGGAAGAATGTCAGCAATATAGCTACGAAACTATCAAAATAGCCACATATGACTTCTCGGAGATGAACGAGCTTGGTCAAGGTGGATTTGGCATTGTCTACAAGGTAAACATTAAGTTTATGTATTGGCAATATGCTCTAAATGTAACATATAAGAGAATGAGACTATAATTTATCTTTTAATTATAAGGAAACTTGAAAATGAGCAAGAAATAGCCATGAAGAAGTTATCCATCGGCTCATCGCAAGGTGACTTGCAGTTCAAAAACGAAGTAATGCTTCGAAGTAAACTTCATCACATCAATTTGGTGAAGATTTACGGCTTCATAGAACAAGGAAACGAGCGGCTTCTGATTTACGAACTTGTCAAGAATGGAAGTCTAGATAAGTTCTTATTAGGTAAAAAACTAATTCTACAAATAGTTGTGCAACTTGTATATTGTGAAAAGTTTATGATATGCATATTCTACGAAAGGTTCCGAATTTAGTTGGGATACAAGATACAAGATCATTGAAGGGATTGCCAAGGGACTCGTCTATTTACATGAGGGTTCATGCTATCGTATCATTCATCGTGATCTCAAACTCAGTAATGTTCTTTTAGATAGTAACATGAATCCAAAGATAGCAGATTTTGGCTTAGCTAGATTGTTCATACTCGACGAATGCGAAGGAAATACAAGCAAAATCGTCGAAACATTGTAAGTCTTTTGGCAAATTTGTATCTCTAAACTTTCGTTGTTTTGACAAATTTGGTCTTTATACGACATATTTAGTTCATAAACTTTAAGGTTTTCTCAATTTTGTTCATCCAAGTTTACAATATTTGGTAAATAAGATCTCTAAAATGGAAAAATCGGTCACCGAACATTGATTCGATCGATGACCTCAATTGTCAAAACTTAAAACTTTGACGGTCAGTTATATTATATACACTAAACTAAGAAGACTGGTTTTAAAAATTATATATGAAGCGATTTTGTCATTTTTATATTTTGAGTTTTATCATACTAAAGAGAAGTTTTGCAGTGGATATATGGCTCCGGAGTACGCATATCAAGGAAAAATCTCCGTAAAAGTCGATGTATTCAATTTTGGTGTGCTACTACTCGAGATAATTAGCGGACAAAAGAACAACTCATTTACGATCTGAGATCAACAAGAAGATATGTTGAGTTTCGTAAGTATTTTTTCTTTCCCTTCACTTGATCATTCACTACTAACATTGTGAAGCAAATATAGGCTTGTAATAGTTGGTGTTACGGTACACTAGAGAATATGATCGATTCTATGTTACAAACGAGCTCGGGATCGATACAAGACATACTGAGATGAATTCCCATTGCATTGTTGTGTGTTCAACTAAATCCATCAAATAGACCAACAATGTCTAATGTTGTTCTCATGCTCGGAAGCTCGACTATTACCATGGCTCTTCCTCCTCGACCCGCATTTTTCTTTTCAGATACAAGCGATTCTAGTAATTCGGAGATTGTGATGAGAAATCCCACACTAAATGAGTTATCCATCACTATTTTGATCCCAAGATAAGTTTAATTTCATAACAAAAGTAAGTATGCTAAAACATGTACTTTTGCATAATATTGAATTACGATTGATATTGATCGATCGGTGAGTACCCGTCTCTTAATTTATATATCATATTCATTTTAATATTTAAATTATATATATATCGAATATTGAAATATGTTTTATATCGCAAATTTAATAGTAAATAAGTTAACATATATAGTATGTGTAACATTTTATTTTTAATCAATCATATTTTTTGGCTAATTCATGCATAAATAATTACTATTTGTAGTACTAAGAAAACTTAACAATTTTTAATATATAATTTTAGTTAGTATTTGACATGTTCTCAAATGATATATGATTATATTCATTCATATGAATATAAATATAATTATTGTTCAAACATTTTAATTGTACATTTATAATTATAATAAACACGTAAATAAATATATTATTTGAACAATATTTAGCATAGTTATATAATAAAAATAATACAATTAAAAAAACTATAATCTAAAATATCCTTTAATCTCCCTTCAATATGTTTCATATTTTTTATTTAGAATATGTATTATATTAATTTTCTCTTATTTCATTCTAATGATAATTTAATATATTTTGTATAGAATATATTTTATTTAAAATATCAAGAATACGTGTTGTACTTTAAAATGAACTAAATATAAAATTATAATCTTTTAATTTCAAATTATTTGCAACTTTTAATCTAATTATCAATTTTCAATATTAAAATTGAAAAAATCGCTCGAAAAATTTATTCGACCAAAAAAAATCAAACATAACTTTCACTTAAGTATTTATCAATATTTGAATATTGATAAAATAAGAACACTATGAACATTATGAGCTTGTAAAATAAGAAATTACATATACTTACAAGTAATAATCAAAACTTACTAGGTGTACAACGATATTGTACCTTTATTTTAAAACTGGAGATTCAATCAGTTTTTAATGAATTAGTAATTTTATGATTCACTTCAAATATAATGAGATTTCAAAATATATATGATTTAATATTTTGTTCGAAAAATGATTCATATCAATTTACATGAAGAGTAAATGATATAAAATACAGATATAAATAATAAATATATAATATTGTGGACATGTGGCTTAATTGCAAATAAATAAACAAATAGAAGCCCAAGTTGATAGATAGCCAAAGAATCTAAGAATGATGTGGAATAGATCATTACCACACGATCATCATCATCATCTACTTTCCTCCTATCAGTATTTCCCATAAATTCATTTTCCTGTTTTTCTTCAACTTACTCAGATCAATGGAGTTGCATCTTCAAAGATGGCAACTCTTCATTTTGTTCTTGATTCCTCTGTTAGATCTCCTCCATATCAGCTTCTTTGTTGAAGCTCAAAACAATTCAGCGTGCTTTGATGATGTAGGGAACTACACTGCAAATAGTGTTTACGAGATGAATCTTCGTTCTGTTTTCTCCTCCCTCCCTTCAAGAATGACCAACACTGGATTTTACAACACATCTCTCGGTGAATCCCCAGATAGGCTAACCGTCACCGCCGTATGCCGTGTCGACATGCCGTTTTCCGATTGTCTGTACTGCATCGGAAACGCTACTTCAGAGATTATCTATGATTGTCCTTACAGAAAACAAGCGACTAGGTTTAAGGAATTTTGCACTCTTCGTTACTCGAATAGTTCGTTATTTGGAGTACTGTCCGAATTTGGTGGGATTAATGTTTGGGCTCTTAATCGAGTCTCCAATATTCAGGAGTTCAACAATGATCTCGGCCGGTTACTTTCCGGTCTTAGAGACCGGGCTTCCGCCGGTGGCTCAATGTTGAAAGTTGCGGCGGATAATATCGCTGGACCAGACTTTATTACAATCTACGCCTTATTACAGTGCACCCCAGATCTCACGGCCGACGATTGCAACCAGTGTTTGTCTATGGCGAGCCAGCGCTTACCTGGTTGCTGTAATGGATCAACAGGAGTAGCAGTTCTTCTCCCAAGTTGCAGGCTTAACTACGACACTCACCGGTTTTACAATTTAACTAGGATTCAAGAAGTACAAGCTTTGTCATTACCTCAGCCTCCTCCTTTTTAAATTTGATGTTATCGTTGGGTTTCCGAAAATTCATGCCTTGGCCACAAACCCAACTTATCATTTATAAATATAATGTATTAATTGAAATATTATAATTTAAAAGTTTTTATATTTTATTGATAAAGGTTGAGTCCAAACTTTCCTTTTGAAGTCCTTCTAAATTTCACGTTCGTAGGTTGTCTCGAAGCCAGTCTACGAGATCATCCAAATCATTTTTATGTTTTTTTATGTCGTTGAATCGATCGGTCAAATATTGGTTATATAGTTCTTGTTTTGAATAAAGGTTATTAACCTTATATTTTTCAACATTTTCGTACTTATTCTACAAATGAATGCTTCTAGTTCGAAAGCTACAAACTTCTTTTCACTCCTCCGCCGCAAACATCTCCGGTTCCACCTTATCCACCTCGAGGTTTTTGCTTGTTTTACGACATAAATATGAAACTCCGATGAGCTTTTTGGTTTGATTTACATGTAGTTCTCTAGTTATTATCATCAGCATCATTGCTGCTGTTGTGGTGGCGAGTTTAGTTTTAGTTGCAGGTGCAATTTTTATTAGAAGAAAGAAGATGATAAGCAAGAAAAAGTACTTTAAACCAGACGAAGACGACGAGGGTACCTTCACAATGGAATCATTACAATATAGCTACGATGCTATCAAGGCTGCAACAAATGATTTCTCTTTGGCTAACAAGCTTGGCCAGGGAGGATTTGGTGCTGTTTATAAGGTAGATAAATAGTCATGTGTATTCATGAGAAGAAGGCTAATTTGCAGTGTTTTTCAGGGGAAACTTGAAAATGGACGAGAAATAGCAGTGAAGAGATTATCTAGTGGTTCATCTCAAGGAGATATTGAGTTCAAAAATGAAGTCATGCTTTTAGCTAAACTTCAACATAGAAATTTGGTTAAACTTTACGGATTTGCTATACAAGGAGACAAAAGGCTTCTTATATACGAATACATGAAAAACGGAAGCTTGGATCACTTCATATTCGGTAATATTTACACGAATATCTCTTCGCTTTTGGCATGCTTAAGTTTGTGATAATATGTGTTGTAGATCTCGTGAATCGTTCTAAGATCGATGCGGAGAAAAGATACCATATAATCGAAGACATTGCTAAGGGGATACTTTATATGCATGAGTATTCTCTTTTACGTATTATTCATCGTGATCTCAAGCCTACAATATCTTATTAGATGGTGATATGAATCCTAAAATAGTTGATTTTGGGTTGGCTAGGCTTTTCGGGTTCGACGAAACTCGTGGGAGTACTAGCCGAATCGTTGGAACACCGTAAGATGTTCAAATCTTCTATTTGGTGAAACTAGTTAGATTTTATAACTAACATGAACATTTGCAATGGATATATGGCTCCGGAATATCATCTTCAAGGTGAAATTTGATTAAAATCGACGTTTATAGTTTCGGGGTTCTTGTACTTGAGATTGTTACTGGAAAAAAGAACAGCTCGTTCATGGTTGAAGGGATACAAGAAGACATGATGAGTTTTGTAAGTATTACAAATCCTTTTCATTTTTGTTTCTCTGTAACTAAAATTATCAGTCGATTTCAGGCATGGAGAAGATGGCAAGAAGGAAAAACGGAAAGCTTAATCGATCCGGTTTTGAGTTCGGGATTGGGTTTACAGAACATGATGAAATGCATTCATATTGCATTACTGTGTGTTCAAAAGAATGCTGTGGATAGACCAACAATGGCTAAGGTTATTCTGATGCTTATGAGCTCTACCATCACAATGCCTCTTCCTTCTCAACCTGCGTATTTTATTTCCGATTCATCGTCTTCTCACGAAGCTAAGAATGGTATAACTAGAGATGCATCTTTGAATGAGATTTCTGAATCTGAAATGTACCCACGATAATACATTGTCTGAATGGGACCAATCACAATTTGATCGATAAAATTGCACTTTTCAAATGTAGCAACACAAAGTTCATTCAATCATGAAAACAAGCTCACTTACAAAAAAGAAGCAATTTGGTCAATCCATCAATGCAACAAGCACAAGCAAATGTAATTCGTAATAATGTGTTTTCCCTCGTAGATGGGATGTACGAAGCAACAAAACCGTGTGTTGCTGGCTAAACAATATAAATACATACAACGAGACGTAAACCGATTCCAACATTTCTCAACCAAAGTTTCATTTTGCAGAAGTGATTATAAGTTGATGGACTTCAATTATTTAGATTTGTATCAAGCAACAACTACTATAATCAGTATAAGAAGCACGACGGCAAATATCACGAGTATCAAGCAAGTCTGCACAATGAGGAATGTAAAAGTATGGTTAACTATTCAAGCAGATCGAGCGACACATGCTTCGTTAAAACATGAATCAAATAAGTTCTGATACCATGTTGATAGAGCCATAATTATGATATGAAGACGTGATCGAACGAGATTAAAGAGAGATATCACACATTTAAAAACTTGATTAAGACATTATGTGATGATATTCTACACATGATCAAACTAATCAATTTACCTCCATAACCAATATCTGACAAATTCAACATTCTCACCTAAGTCAACTATAAGTTTGGATTTCCGAATTGAAATGAATAAGCTATGATAACATGTCCAAATAATTGAATTTAACCGTAATTGGATATCACATTTAAAATATATGATCAAGTCATTATGTGTTCAAATCATTCTATATTCTTATAAACATAATCAATCTTACTTTTATAATCAATATAGATATTAATGTAACATATAATCACTAATCTATATGTTCAACATAGATTAATGTAGCCTAAAGTGATAATATCGTTCATATAGGTCTAATCCACAAAACGCCAAAATTCCCCACCACTTTAGCATGACTACATTACATTAATCACATGCTTCAAATCTGACTAATTTAATTAAAACATATATATATTTATTGATTTGACATCATAAATATGGGATATGACTTAATTATGATATTTGTGACCCCTACCCATTAAACTTTAGTCAATGCATGGAGGTGTTGATATTAAAAAACATTCTTGTTAGTATATTGTTTTTTTAAAAGTATAATATTACAAAAACTTTTTAAACAAAAAATTATGATTTCAATTACGCTAGTATTATGTTATTACAAAAGTCGATCTCATTTTTTTTATGTAGTAAAATGATTGAAATTATTAAAATAATTATCTTTTTAGACCATTATTTTTTGTAGATTTCTAAAGTTTCGACCATTTTTCTAGTATTTTTGGTCTACAATTTACCAATTTGGTAAGAGTTAAAACAAAAACAATTGAAAAAAGAGCAGTTTAAAAGTAGCACGCTTACAAAACAGAAAGTCTTACGTTTGACTAAACTCAAACGAAATGAATTCCAATAATCTCTTCGTTTCTTCTTCTTCTGTTGTTTCTGTGTCTCCAAATCTTAAATAATTGTGTATTTATCAAAGCTCAGAATACTTCTGTTTGTGATACAAACGCAGGAAACTATACAAAGAACAGTTTCTACGAGAAAAACCTAATTTCTCTTCTTCCCTTATTCCCATCAAGAATGGCTAACAATGGATTCTACAACGCCTCATTCGGCTCATCCCCGAATACAGTTTTCGCCATTTCTTTATGCCGTGCTGATGTTCAGTTAGATTACTGTCGTTTTTGTGTTACACACATCACTTTACAGATTATCTACTCTTGTCCCTTTACCAAAAAAGCAACAATGTTTATGAAATTCTGCACATTTCGTTACTCGAACAAACCCTTATTCGGAATCTTCGATCTATCTGATCCATACACGATTTATCGAATGGATCCCGTTACAAGTTTACAACAATTCAATAGTGACTTGAGTGTATTAGTTTCGAATCTCATTGAACAAGCATCCCTTGGAAGTTCGTTAATGAAAGTTGCGGCTGGTAACGTAACCGGACCAAACTCGCAAATGATTTACGCAATGGTGCAATGCTCACCTGATCTATCTTTTGATAGTTGTAATCAATGTTTGTCTAATAGAATGAATATGGTTTTATCAATGGGAAGTTATACTGTAGTTGTAAGCCTTTTAGGAGGATGTTCGTTGAGATATGAAACAAGTCCGTTTTGTAATTTGACGAGGTTGCAACAAGTTAAGGGCTTGTTTTCGCCTCCATTGCCGCCTTCGAGTGTACCACCACTTCCTTTTGTAGCTTCGCCAAAGAAACCTCGAGGTATTTCGTAGCTTCTTTGATTGTTTATTGATGATCATCGTGTTTTTAGAAATGAGTTTGTAAGAATTGATCTAATTTGTAGAAAGACATAAAGTAATATATGTCTACGTCATTGTCGTTGCGTCTGTGTTTGCGGTTTCAGTTGCGAGTGTGGTTTTGCTGAGTATAAGACGTATGAAGAATAAGAACTCCCTTGGATCCACAAGTAAGTTTTGTTGGTAATTATGAATTTATAATTCATATCTCTTATGAACTTATCTATATAATTTGAATATTATATAGAGTTACACATTTGTGTGACATGTTTTTTATTAGTTCATAGCATAAGAAATCTTGTAAAATATCAAATAAATTACCAATGTTTTCGATCTTGTGGAGCAGATAACGATGAGTTTACCATGGAAGAATGCCAGCAATATAGCTACGAAACTATCAAAATAGCCACAAATGACTTCTCGGAGATGAACGAGCTTGGTCAAAGAGGATTCGGTATTGTCTGCAAGGTAAATGTTAAGTTTACGTATTGACAAATGTGTATATAAGTGTAACGCATAAGAGAATGAGACTATAATATATATTTTAATTATAGGGAAAGCTTGAAAATGAGTAACAAATAGCCGTGAAGATGTTATCCATCGGCTCATCGCAAGGTGACTTGCAGTTCAAAAATAGGGGTGGGAACGGGTCCATTCCAACGGGTTACAAGTCGAACCCGCCAACCCATATGAGTTGGCCCAACGGGTTCAAAATTTTTCTTGACTCGACGGGTTGAAAAACCTAAACCCTAAAATTAAAAAAACATTCAATTTTAGCCTTAAAATTTCAAAAAAAAATCAAAATTAGCCTAATTTAACCCGTACGGGTTGACGGGTTGAAAATCACGGCCCAACCCGTACAATGATATTTAGCGGGCCAACCCACGAGTTGACCTGTTTGTACGGGTCGGGCCGACCCAGCGGGTTGGGCTAGCCCATGCCCACCCCTATTAAAAAACGAGGTAATGCTTCTAAGTAAACTTCTTCACATAAATTTGGTGAAGATTTATGGCTTCGTAGTACAAGGATACGAGCGGCTTCTAATATACTAACTCGTCAAGAATGGAAGTCTAGATAAGTTCTTATTAGGTAAAATCTAATTCTACAAACAGTTGTGTAACTTGTATATTGTGAAAAGTTTATGATGTACATATTCTACGAAAGGTTCCGAATTTAGTTGGGATACAAGATACAAGATCATTGAAGGGATTGCCAAGGGACTCGTCTATTTACATGAGGGTTCATGATATCGTATCATTCATCGTGATCTCAAACTCAGTAATGTTCTTTTAGATCGTAACATGAATCCAAAGATAGAAGATTTGGTTTAGCTAGATTGTTCATGCTCGACGAATGCGAAGGAAATACAAGCAAAATCGTCGGAACATAGTATGTCTTTCGGCAAATTTGTATCTCTAAACTTTCGTTGTTTTGACAAATTTGGTTTTTATACGACATATTTAGTTCATAAACTTTAAAGTTTTCTCAATTTTGTTCATCCAAGTTTACAATATTTGGTAAATAAGATCTTCAAAATGGCAAAATCGGTTACCGAACATTGATTCGATCGATGACCTCAATTGTCAAAATTTAAAACTTTGACGGTCAGTTATATTATATACACTAAACTTGGAAGACTGGTTTTAAAAATTATATATGAAGCGATTTTGTCATTTTAATATTTTGGGTTTTATCATAATAAAGAGAAGTTTTGCAGTGGATATATGGCTCCGGAGTACGCATATCAAGGAAAAATCTCCGTAAAAGTCGATGTATTCAGTTTTGGTGTGCTACTACTCGAGATCATTAGCGGACAAAAGAACAACTCATTTACGATCGGAGATAAACAAGAAGATATGTTGAGTTTCGTAAGTATTTTTTCTTTCCCTTCACTTGATCATTCACTACTAACATTGTGAAGCAAATATAGGCTTGGAATAGTTGGCGTTACGGTACACTAGAGAATATGATTGATCCTATGTTACGAACGAGCTCGGGATCAATACAAGACATACTGAGATGTATTCACATTGCATTGTTGTGTGTTCATCTAAATCCAACAAATAGACCAACAATGTCTAATGTTGTTCTCATGCTCGGAAGCTCGACTATTACGATGGCTCTTCCTCCTTGACCCGCATTTTTCTTTTCAGATAAAAGCGATTCTAGTAATTCGGAGATTGTGATGAGAAATCCCACACCAAATGAGTTATCCATCACTATTTTGACCCCAAGATAAGTTTAATTTCATAATAAAAGTAAGTAGGCTAAAACATGTACTTTTGCATAATATTGAATGACGATTGATATTGATGGATCCGTGAGTACCGTCTCTTAATTTATATATCATATTCATTTTAATATTTAAATTATATATATATCGAATATTGAAATATGTTTTATATCGCAAATTTAATAGTAAATAAGTTAACATATATAGTATGTGTAACATTTTATTTTTAATCAATCATATTTTTTTGGCTAATTCATGCATAAATAATTACTATTTGTAGTACTAAGAAAACTTAACAATTTGTTAAAATATAATTTTGGTTCGTATTCGACATGTGCTCGACTGATATATAATTGTATTAGTTCGTTTGATTATAAATATAATCATATTTCAAACATTTTAAGTGTATGTTTATAATTTGAATAAACATGTAAATAAATATATTATTTAATTATACTTAATATAATTATATAATTAAAATATTTGAATTTTAAAAAAACACTAATCTAAAATATCTTTTGTCTCCCTTCAATATTCTCCATATTTTTTTATTTATAATATATATTATATTAATTTTCTACCTATATAATTTTTGAAGTGTATTATTTGGTTAAAATATTCTTCAGGTATATTGTGGACATGTAGCTTAATTGCAAATAAATAAACAAGTACAAGTCCAAATTAATAGATAGCCTAACAATAAAGTGGAGTAGCTCATTACCACATGATGATGGGATTTATTCCCAATTAATCCAAACTAATCCAATTTTCTACCTTTCCTCGATTATCGCTCGTTGAAAGAAATCTCATTGTCCAATAGCACAACTTCTTGTCTGAAAAATAGCCACCGACAATAAGTATTAATCACAGATAGCCTAGTTTACGGGCTGCAAATCCAATTCGGAAGACCAAATTGAGTGTTCTTGGAACGGATATGCTGTTCTAATTACAAAAGTACTCCATGGATTGGTTTCAAATCAATTTTTAGAGTTTGACAAATTTGATCTTCAAAATTTGACAACAATTGGCAAATTGGATCCCAATATATAACCGAAATTTGATTCTGGCCGAATATCACATTTGCAAAAATCAAAAACATTGGGAACCAATTATGATATCTATATATAATAAACTTTGTAGACTAATTTTACCAAAATTTACAAAATATGATAACCGGTTTTGCTATCTTTATACCTTGAGGATCACAATTGTCATAATCATAAAACTTTAAATACCAAAACAATGAAACTATCAAGACCAAATTTACGTCTCGCCCATAATATACCTTCTATAACTATTGGAAAATAAATTCAACACTCTATCTCAAATATATCAATAAATTTTAGGTTTCTGAATTGAAATGAATCGAATCAGTTCTGATACTATGTTGATAGAACCAAAATTATGATAGTAACACGTGATCGAACGAGATTAAAGAGAGATATCACACATTTAAAAACTTGATTAAGACATTATGTGATGATATTCTACACATGATTAAACTAATCAATTTACCTCCACAAATTCAACATTCTCACCAAAGTCAACTATAAGTTTGGATTTTCGAATTGAAATGAATCAGCCATGATACCATGTCAAAATGATAGAATTTAATCGTAATTTGATATCACATTTAAAAGACTTGATCAAGTCTTACTTTTATAATCAATATAGATATTAATGTAACATATAATCACTAATCTATATGTTCAACATGGTGTAGCCTAAAGTGATAATATCGTTCATATAGGTCTAAACCACAAAACGCAAAAATTCCCTACCACTTTAGCATGACTACATAACATTAATCACATGCTTCAAATCTGACTAATTTAATTAAAACACATATATATTTATTGATTAATCTATAGTTTGACATCATAAATATGGGATATGACTTAATTATGATATTTGTGACCCCTACCATCATTAAACTTGAGTCAATGCCTCGAGTTGTTGATTTTAAAAACATTCTTGTTAGTATATTGTTTTTTTAAAAGTTTAATATTACAAAAACTTTTTAAACAAAAAATTACGATTTCAATTAAGCTAGTATTATGTTATTACAAAAGTCGATGTAATTTTTTTTATTTACTAAAATGATTGAAATTATTAAAATCATTATCTTTTTAGAGTAATATTCTTTGTAGATTTCAAAAGTTTCAACCATTTTTACAGTATGTTTGGTCTATAATTTACCA
Organism: Utricularia reniformis; assembly: GCA_009725065.1. NCBI lineage: Eukaryota > Viridiplantae > Streptophyta > Magnoliopsida > Lamiales > Lentibulariaceae > Utricularia > Utricularia reniformis. The sequence continues at coordinate 116,601 of RWGZ01000022.1, forward strand.
ATTTGGTAAGAGTTAAAACAAAAACAATTGAAAAAAGAGCAGTTTAAAAGTAGCACGCTTACAAAACAGAAAGTCNAACAAGAAGATATGTTGAGTTTCGTAAGTATTTTTTCTTTCCCTTCACTTGATCATTCACTACTAACATTGTGAAGCAAATATAGGCTTGGAATAGTTGGCGTTACGGTACACTAGAGAATATGATTGATCCTATGTTACGAACGAGCTCGGGATCAATACAAGACATACTGAGATGTATTCACATTGCATTGTTGTGTGTTCAACTAAATCCAACAAATAGACCAACAATGTCTAATGTTGTTCTCATGCTCGGAAGCTCGACTATTACGATGGCTCATCCTCCTCGACCCGCATTTTTCTTTTCAGATAAAAGCGATTCTAGTAATTCGGAGATTGTGATGAGAAATCCCACACCAAATGAGTTATCCATCACTATTTTGACCCCAAGATAAGTTTAATTTCATAATAAAAGTAAGTAGGCTAAAACATGTACTTTTGCATAATATTGAATGACGATTGATATTGATCGATCGGTGAGTACATGTCTCTTAATTTATATATCATATTCATTTTAATATTTAAATTATATATATATAGAATATTGAAATATGTTTTATATCGCAAATTTAATAGTAAATAAGTTAACATATATAGTATGTGTAACATTTTATTTTTAATCAATCATATTTTTTTTGGCTAATTCATGCATAAATAATTACTATTTGTAGTACTAAGAAAACTTAACAATTTGTTAAAATATAATTTATGTTCGTATTCGACATGTGCTCGACTGATATATAATTGTATTAGTTCGTTTGAATATAAATATAATCATTTTTCGAACATTTTAAGTGTATATTTATAATTTGAATAAACATGTAAATAAATATATTATTTAATTATATTTAATATAATTATATAATTCAAATATTTGAATTTTAAAAACACTCTAATCTAATCTATCCTTTGTCTCCCTTCAATATTCTCCATATTTTTTTATTTAGAATATATATTATATTAATTTTCTCTTATTTTATTCTAATGATAATTTAATATATTTTGTATAGAATATATTTTATTTAAAATATAGAGAATATGTGTTGTACTTTAAAATGAACTAAATATATTCTAATTTTTAAAAAATTTCAAATTATTTTAAACTTTTAATCTAATTATCAATTTTCAATATAAAATTGTAAAAATTGTTCAAAAAATTTATTCGACCAAAAAAGAACAAACATAACAGTCACTTAAGAATTTAAACAATATTTAAATATTGATAAAATAAGAACAACTATGAACATTATGGGATTGTAGAATATAAAATTACAAATACTTACAAGTAAAATTTGAAACTTATCTACTTTAATTAGGTGTACAACAACATTGTACCTATATTTTAAAAGTAGAGGTTGGATGGATTTTTAGTGGATCAGTAATTTTTTTATTTGGTTAAAATATAATAATATTTTAAAATATTTATGATTTATTATGATTCGAACAATATGATTTACATTAAGTTCTCCGCTAAAAACTCCGATCTAAATATATAGTGATGAGATCCCCGGAACCCGATACCCCAGACAGGGTCAGGGCCAAGCTTGGCCAAAGAAGCCCAAACAACGTAAGCCGAACTTGGAGGCCCAGAGCCAGCCCACTTGAGTGAATGGCTCATTTAGATCCTGTGGCCCGATCGATCATCTATGGCGATCGGTCCCGATGTGTAGGGCCCAGCATCTCCCACGCGCCGGACCGATCGGTCCACATATTACATGTAATAGCCAGGAAAAAGGTATGATGGAATAAATAGTAGGGAATGTAGCGATAAAGTCTAAACAAGGGATAATGAGGGATACGGGAACGAAAGAACGTAAAAGGAAACGAAAAAATAGAAAAGTAAAGTAAAAGATAGAGGAGGGCCCAAAAACGAGTTAATCATCATTAAGACACGAAAATCCGAAAATTGCCACGAAGAAGGAAAATTATCGTGGATTTCTCCATAAACCATTATTATCGCGGATTTCGTGTAGGCAAGTATTGTCGCGGATTTTGATGGAGTGATTATTGTCGCGGATTTTGTAACAGAGCATTATTGTCGCGGATTTGGATGATGATGGGAATTATCGCGGATTCTTGGTGAAGAGAAATTGTCGCGAAAAACTTCAAAGTTCAACATTATCGCGGATTTTGGTTTTAAGGTGAAATTGTCGCGGATTCGGATTTCAGCATAGAATTATCGCGAATTTCGAGGAAGGAAGTAAATTATAGCGGAAATACTAAGTTTAAGTGTTTTCGTCGCGTCTCGACGTCGGATCGTGAGAGGAAAAGAACACGTAGGGTCTACGGTAATCACGTAGTTAACAATAGGATAATAACATCGGAATTCGAGTAACTAAAACATGTTACGAAATGCAAGGAAGCGCGGAAAGACTATAGCAAGCGAAAGCAAACGGTAAGCGGAGTTAACACAATATAGTAAGGGAAAGTTCAGACTTAGGGAATAGGATTGGGTTAATAAGGAAGAAAGGAAAAGACACGAGTGAACGAGATAAATGTTAATAAGACTCGGGGTGAGGGAGGATGGACCGTCCGACCGAACCCGGCATCGTGCCTAGTACACGATTCGCCAAAGGAAAGGCATGCCTGATGAAGGGAACGATAAGTTCCAAAGAGGAAAAGATACGTACGAAAATGGCAGAACGGATCCGGGTGGAAAAAGGGGTAGCGCCTAAGTACCCACCCGGGGAAGGAAATCATATGGTCCGTTGAGTCATCCAACAGCTAACGGTTGGCTTGGGCGGGACATGCACCAAGCATGTTATTCTCGGCAACAGTAAAGTTAAAGTATGATGGGAATGATAAGGTTAAAAGAAGAGGAAAATAAGAAAAACGGTTAAAAGGAACGATTCATGTGTGTGTATACGGTGTAATTGAGAAACGTAAAGATAACGTGTAGCGTGTGTGAAGTTTCCTTTAATAGATTGTGACCGCTTTACAGATTTTATAGGTGACGCATACGAGGTATGAGAGGGGCATGGGAAGGAGGTCGTCGGTTGTCCGGTGATAGAGTCCGGCCCTTCGGAGAATACTCTAAATTATGCTGTCGAACTTAAATGTTTTCGAACTATGTTTTAAGTTTACATTCAAATATTTCCGTTTTAATTATCACACTTTAACAAAACAGCTAGGCCCAAATTAGGGTCGTTACATTACAGGCGTTGCTTCGGGCCATTCTCACTCAACCCATGCAACGACAACCCTCGATAGCCCTGTCAGAAGCGTGGTCCGGCGAAGGCGTACGAGCCACCAATGGCCAGAAAGTAGTCGGCTAGTAGTGCCGAAGGGTTTAGCGCCATGCAACTCTGTGAGGCTGCTTCCGGCGGCTGCTCCGCTTGACATTAGCCGACCTAGCAGCAAAGGACAGACACAAAACGATACCCTACTGTACACAGTACAGTGGGAGTATAAAAAAGACACTTAGAGTGTGAGAAAAGGACATTCTTCCGTTTTCTCTGCAGAGCTTTCGCATAGAGGAGTTGTTCTCGATTTATTTTCGATTCTCCTTTTTCTTTTTGTTGTCTAAAGAACAAACATGTCTTGTATGATCATGAATTTGCTTATTGAACCGACTAAGGCACTTCATTTAGCCCTTAGTCAAGTGGTTTTTTCCTCGTTTCGAGGTTTTCCACTCTAAAATCCTCGCTTCTTTTTGCCTTTGATTCATAACCGTTCTCCACACATCAAATAAATAATAATCGAGTTCGTCTTGCAACGAACCGGTCGACCTGCAACGAACCGGTCGACCGTTGACACCCCCGATTTTTGAACCACAACAGTTTGGCACAGTCCGTGGGGACGAGTTTTTAATCCCCATTTGAGGTCTTTACCTGGGATAGGATAATCAAAGGCATGGCGACTGGAACTTCGACGAACGATAGTGACACGCTTCCCAGCAGTGTTCCAGCTTCAACGTTCTATTTACAGGACCTGGAAGCTGTTGTTAGGAAATTTATACTGGAAGTTACGTCGGAGAGGAGTGGAACAGAACCACCGGCTATCACAAGCCTTGTTCCAGCCAACAGAGGGTACGAAAGTGACCCAAAAGCTCCAAGCTCCGATGAAGAGGAGATTATCAGGCGGAATAACAATGAGGAGGTCGAGATACCAATCTATTCCGCCTCCTCCAATTAGAACTCCAACTCCCGTTCCTGGGACGGACCATGAACAGATGCAGAGACGCATCGACGAGCTTACCAGGGAGTTGGAGACCCTGCGAACGCAGAGGGATTGCGGTCCTAATCTGGAGCGTAATCCTGGTCTATTCGATCGGGCCATGGATGCCTCGATCAGGCGGAGCAAGGATGATGACTGATGGCACAATCTGCATGTGGCCCAGGCGTCATCCCAACAATCTGGAGGCGTCTCCGCCGCACTGGGAGATTTGATGCTCCCGTTTTCTGAAGAGATCTGGGCGGCAGTCCCCGATCGATACTATCGTAACCCTGAAGGGTTACTAGTATTTCGAGGCGACGGTGATCCGATCGATCATGTCACGGATTTCGAGCTGAGGATGGGGACCGTTCGGGCCTCTGACTCATTGAAGTGCCGCATCTTCGCGGCAGGGTTGCAGAGCGATGCCCGAACCTGGTTCAAGAACTTGCCAGCCAGATCCATTCAGTCGTATGGCGGATTCATCCTGGCTTTCTCGGAGCAGTTCGCTCCAAATGTAGGACCGCCTCGTAGCAGGCAGGAACTATATGACATGAAGTATATCCCGACGAAGATGAGTCTCCGTTCTTTTATGGAGAAGTTCAATCGAACTGCCTGGGGTATCAAGTTGGAGCTCCGAGACAAAATCGATATCTTGCAGCAGATCTTAGGACCTTGTGGCTTTTCGGCCAGCCTTGTGAAGATCCCACCATCCACCTTGAGGAAGCTCCTTCAGAAAATCAACAAGTACATCAAGGTGGATGAAGCGCTGGGAGCAGGATATCGAAAGCCTGGCGGGAATTCTGATCCCGCAGGTGACATTGGGTATCTTACCCTAAGAGACAGCCGCGAGAAGTTGAGGCTATGGCTGAAAAGGTCGCTTCTCCGAAGAAGGAGGACAATCGGATTTACTGCGAGTTGCATCACAACCGCGATCACCCGACGCTGAAATGTCCGCTACTGCGAGAGACAGTAGCGGCGATGAACAAGGAAAAGCCCGATCATGACGATCGGAGGGGCAAGCGGGCTGATTCCCCCCGAGCGGGCCATCAAGGTGATGATCGTCACAGGCCAAGGGGAAGAGACAATCGGGGTCATCCCCGATATTACAACGACCGGGCGGGAGATCGAAGATCTCCCCAACCCGAACAGGATAGAGGCCAGCACGGTCAAGAGAACCGTGGCCAGAGCCGCAGGAGGAGATGGCGGGGCCATGGCGGCAGGGCCCCGCGAAATGAAGGAGATATGAAGGAGCAACCAGCTCCCCCACCTGCCGAAGTGGGCACCCAACTTCCCCCAAATGAGGAGGTGCCCAGGGAGAGAGAGGTCGCCGGAGATATTTATGTTATCTCTGGCGGAATAAGGATTAATGAGTCGGTCAGGGACCAAAAGAGAGCAGCGCGTGAGGAGTTCCCCGAGAGCTCCGAATCTGTGGCGCTGGTAAAGTACGAATCGGCTGAGCGGTCCTCAACCTTTGAGGGAGAAATCATTTTTACCGCAGCCGATAGTGAGGGGGTCACCGACCCATGTGATGATCCTCTTATCATCACTGGAATTATCGCCGATCGACGGGTCAATAGGATTCTGGTGGACACCGGGGCTTCATGCAACTTGATAAAGCGTGAAGTGGCGGAGATGCTCGGAGCCGCGGCCCATGATCTCCCGATTGCAAATATAACCCTCTGGTCGTTCGACCAGAGAAGTGTTATCCCGTGAGGGAAAATTCTTTTCCTAGTCACACTGGAGAACCGGGCAGGGACCGATCGGAGACCCTGGAATTCATAGTCGTTGAAGTCGATTTGGCTTACAACGCTATCATTGGACTGACCGGCCTCATTAAGTTTGAGGCGGTCCATTCCACGTACCATATGATGCTCAAGTTCCCCTCCACTCATGGAGTGGTTTCTGTGAAGGGGAACCATAAAGTAGCAAGACAATGCTACATGAGCTCGTGCCGAACCTTGACACCCATCAAGAGAGCTTGGGAGGATTTGCTCGAAGAGCCCCCGCATCCGAGGTAAGCTATGGGACTCGTTGGTTTCAAGCTTATCAACTTGGTTGAGGATGACTCAACCAAGACCACTCGCATCGGGGCGCATCTAGCCCCGACCTTCGAAGAAGAGCTGGTCCGCTTGTTGAGAAGCAATGTGGACATCTTCGCTTGGACCCCAGACGATGTTCCGGGAATTGACCGATCCGAAAGTGAGCATCGAATCAACACCAAACCTGGAACCAAGCCGATAAGGCAAAAGAGGAGACGCTATTCTCCTGAGAAGATTGAGATCATCCGGGTAGAGGTGAACAGGTTGCTGCGGTCGGGCTTCATAAGGGAGATTCCCTACACTGAGTGGGTCGGGAACCCCGTAGTAGTCTCCAAGGCAGACGGGAAATGGAGGATGTGTGTGGACTTTACCGACGTTAACAAGTGCTGTGAGTCGGACCCTTTCCCACTACCGCATATTGACCGATTGGTGGATGCTGTGGCGGGCAGCACCATGATGAGTACCATAGACGCCATCATGGTTAACTATACAAGCAGATCGAACGACACATGCTTCGTTAAAACGCAAAGAGTGAGTACTATCAAAAGTAGATATGAAGATGTAGCTAGCATGCATTGCTTCACCGATATTTATACCAATCTTAATCGAAAAAACAGAAGATAGAAAGTTAGTTATAAAGCAGATTTATAAGCCAATATCTCACCAGCGATGAGTTTGATTTATGACTTTTTGCAGCTTTGATAAGTTGAGTTTTTGCTTGAGCTGTTGATGCGTAAGAGCCCTCGATGTTAGAACCAATGTCATCTGGGAAAAACGGCAGATACGCATGTTAGAAGATACAGAAAGCAGTAATGGTGTTCATGATACTGACCAATCATAGTTCTTTGCTCATGAACTAAAACAGCAAGGTCTTTGAAAATCTCATTCACTTCACCGATTTGCTGTTGTATTTCTCGTATCCCTTGCTCCCTTTCCTCGATTATCGCTTCGTTGAAAGAAATCTCATTGTCCAATAGCACAACTTCTTGTCTGAAAAATAGCCACCAACAATAAGTATTAATCACAGATAGCCTAGTTTACGGGCTGCAAATCCAATTCGGAAGACCAAATTGAGTGTTCTTGGAACGGATCTGCTGTTCTAATTACAAAAGTACTCCATGGATTAGTTTCAAATGAATTTTTAGAGTTTTCACAAATTTGATCTTCAAAATTTGACAACAATTAGCAAATTGGATCCCAATATGACAAAATCTATAACCGAAATTTGATTCTAGCCGAAGATCTCATTTGCAAAAATTAAAAACTTTGGAGATCAATTATGCTATCTATATATACTAAACTTTGTAGACTAATTTTATCAAAATTTACAAAATATGAGAACCGATTTTGCTATCTTTATACCTTGAGGATCACAAATGGCATAATCATAAAACTTTAAATACCAAAATTGCCAAAACAATGAAACTATCAAAACCAAATTTACGTCTCGCCCATAATATACCTTCTATAACTATTGGAAAATAAATTCAACACTCTATCTCAAATACAACAATAAATTTTAGGTTTCTGAATTGAAATGAATCGAATCAGTTCTGATACTATGTTGATAGAGCCAAAATTATGATAGGAACACGTGATCGAACGAGATTAAAGAGAGATATCACACATTTAAAAACTTGATTAAGACATTATGTGATGATATTCTACANAATGATTTGTGGGCATAATCTTTTCTTTTGCCCAAATTTGGGCTCTTTGGGGGAAGATGATGTACGTTAAATTTCAAATGTTGAAATTTGGGCTCTCCAAATTTCAAATGTTGAATTCTTCTTCGGTCCGTGTTGGCTTTTCCTCATCATCTTCTACTTCTTCTTCAAAACACCAATCAGTATTTCCTATAAATTCATTTTCCTGTTTTTCTTCAACTTACTCAGATCAATGGAGTTGCATCTTCAAAGATGGCAACTCTTCATTTTGTTCTTGATTCCTCTGTTAGATCTCCTCCATATCAGCTTCTTTGTTGAAGCTCAAAACAATTCATGGTGCTTTGATGATGTAGGGAACTACACTGCAAATAGTGTTTACGAGAGTAATCTTCGTTCTGTTTTCTCATCCCTCCCTTCAAGAATGACCAACACTGGATTTTACAACACATCTCTCGGTGAATCGCCAGATAGGCTAACCGTCACCGCCGTATGCCGTGTCGACATGCCGTTTTCCTATTGTCTGTACTGCATCGGAAACGCTACTTCAGAGATTATCGATGGTTGTCCTTACAGAAAACAAGCGACTAGGTTTAAGGATTGGTGCACTCTTCGTTACTCGAATAGTTCGTTATTTGGAGTACTGTCCGAATTTGGTGGGATTAGTGTTTGGGCTCTTGAACGAGTCTCCAACATTCAGGAGTTCAACAATGATCTGGGCCGGTTACTTTCCGGTCTTCGAGACCGGGCTGCCGCTGGTGGTTCATTGTTAAAAGTTGCGGCGGATAATATTGCTGGACCAGACTTTATTACAATCTACGCCTTATTACAGTGCACCCCAGATCTCACGGCCGACGATTGCAACCGGTGTTTGTCTACGGCGATCCAGCGCGTACCTGGTTGCTGTAATGGATCAACAGGAGTAGCAGTTCTTCTCCCAAGTTGCAGGCTTAACTACGGCAATAGCGGGTTATACAATTTAACTAGGATTGAAGAAGTACAAGCTTTGTCATTACCTCAGCCTCCTCCTCCGCCGCAAACATCTCCAGTGCCACCTCCTCCACCTCGAGGTTTTTTCTTGTTTTACGACATAAATATGAGACTCCGATGAGCTTTTTGGTTTGATTCACAGGTAATTCTCTAGTTATCATCATCAGCATCATTGCTGCTATTGCGGTGGCGAGTTTAGTTTTAGTTGCAGGTGCAATTTTTATTAGAAGAAAGAAGATGATAAGCAAGAAACAGTACTTTAAACCAGACGAAGACGACGAGGGTACGTTCACAATGGAATCATTACAATATAGCTACGATGCTATCAAGGCTGCAACAAATGATTTCTCTTTGGCTAACAAGCTTGGCCAGGGAGGATTTGGTGCTGTTTATAAGGTAGATAAATAGTAATGTGTATTCATTAGAAGAAGGCTAATTTGCAGTGTTTTTCAGGGGAAGCTTGAAAATGGACGAGAAATTGCAGTGAAGAGATTATCTAGTGGTTCATCTCAAGGAGATATTGAGTTCAAAAATGAAGTCATGCTTTTAGCTAAACTTCAACATAGAAATTTGGTTAAACTTTACGGATTTGCTATACAAGGAGACGAAAGGCTTCTTATATACGAATACATGAAAAACGGAAGCTTGGATCACTTCATATTCGGTAATACTTACATGAATACGGAATCTCTTCGCTTTTGGAATGCTTAAGTTTGTGATAATATGTGTTGTAGATCTTGTGAATCGTTCTAAGATCGATGCGGAGAAAAGATACCATATAATCAAAGCTATTGCTAAGGGGATACTTTATATGCATGAGCATTCTCGTTTACGTATTATTCATCGTGATCTCAAGCCTAGCAATATCTTATTAGATGGTGATATGAATCCTAGAATAGCTGATTTTGGGTTGGCTAGGCTTTTCGTGTTCGACGAAACTCATGGGTGTACTAGTCGAATCGTTGGAACACCGTAAGATGTTCAAATCTTCTATTTGGTGAAACTAGTTAGATTTTATAACTAACATGAACATTTGCAGTGGATATATGGCGCCGGAATATCATCTTCAAGGTGAAATTTCGATTAAAATCGACGTTTATAGTTTCGGGGTTCTGGTACTTGAGATTGTTACTGGAAAAAAGAACAGCTCATTCATGGTTGAAGGGATACGAGAAGACATGATGAGTTTTGTAAGTATTACAAATCCTTTTCATTTTTGTTTCTCTGTAACTAAAATTATCCGTCGATTTCAGGCATGGAGAAGATGGCAAGAAGGAAAAACGGAAAGCTTAATCGATCCGGTTTTGAGTTCGGGATTGGGTTTACAGAACATGATGAAATGCATTCATATTGCATTACTGTGTGTTCAAAAGAATGCTGTGGATAGACCAACAATGGCTAAGGTTATTCTGATGCTTATGAGCTCTACAATCACAATGCCTCTTCCTTCTCAACCTGCGTATTTCATTTCCGATTCATCGTCTTCACGCGAAGCTGTTACAACTAGAGATGCATCTTTGAATGAGATGTCTGAATCTGAAATGTACCCACGATAATACATTGTCTGAATCGGACCAATCACAATTTGATTGATAAAATTGCACTTTTCAAATGTAGCAACACAAAGTTCATTCAATCATGAAAACAAGCTCACTTACAAAAAAGAAGCAATTTGGTCAATCCATCGATGCAACAAGCACAAGCAAATGTAATTTGTAATAATGCGTTTTCCCTCGTAGATGAGATGTACGAAGCAACAAAACTGTGTTGCCGGCTAAACAATATAAATACATACAATGAGACGTAAACCGATTCCAACATTTGTCAACCAAAGTTTCATTTTGCAGAAGTGATTATCAGTTGATGGACTTCAATTCTTTAGATTTGTATCAAGCAAAAAATACTATAATCAGTATAAGAAGCACGACAGCAAATATCACGAGTATCAAGCAAGTCTGCACAATGAGGAATGTAAAAGTATGGTTAACTATACAAGCAGATCAAACGATACATACTTCGTTAAAACGCAAAGAGTGAGTAATATCAAAAGTAGATATGAAGACGTAGCTAGCATGCATTGCTTCACCGATATTTATACCAATCTTAATAAATAAAACAGAAGATAGAAAGTTTGTTATACGCCAATATCTCACCAGGGATGAGTTTGATTTATGAGTTTTTGCAGCTTTGATAAGTTGAGTTTTTGCTTGAGCTGTTGATGCGTAAGAGCCCTCGATGTTAGAACCAATGTCATCTGGGAAAAACGGCAGATACGAATGTTAGAAGATACAGAAAGCAGTAATGGTGTTCATGACACTGACCAATCATAGTTCCTTGATCATGAACGAAAACAACAAGGTCTTTGAAAATCTCATTCACTTCACCGATTTGCTGTAGTATTTCTTGTATCCCTTGCTCCCTTTCCTCGATTATCGCTTCGTTGAAAGAAATCTCATTGTCCAATAGGACAACTTCTTGTCTGAAAAATACGCACCACCAAAGTATAAAAACCGATTTTGTATATTCATACTTTGAGGATCACAATTGCTATAAATATAAAACTTTAAGTATCAAAATTGCCAAAACCATGAAACTATCAAGACCAAATTTACGTCTCACCCATAATATATACCATCTAGATTCCACAAGAAGAGCACGATTTTCAGAATTCCGATCTCCGATTTCCTCAGTATCACCTGGTGAGTAGCTACATAAAACATTGTGCTTTTAAAATAAATCATAAGATAACTGAATAACATTGTGTTTCACTGAGTATATAATATTTTACCTAGATGGAAGAAGAGCATTGTAAACAACGGGAGAATAAGCTGTCTCCTTCCCGGCAGCAAGTCGTTGAGCCTTCTGAAACTCCTTAAGTACAGATTGAAAGTCTTTAGCAGGCTTAGCATCAGTAATTTTCTTGCTTGTCTGAAACAAAAGAACGAATCAATTATGAATGTGTTACAAAAAACTTTAGCTGCTTATTCATTCTTCGCTTTCGGTTTCGGATTCTATAATGAAAATAGGCAACATACACTGACTTCAACCAGATGATCTACTTCACTCGCTTGCTTAAGTTTAGCTGAAGTATCCTTAACCAATTGACCAATATGTACACGAGTTTTATGCTTGAAATTCATTAAACATACATAAATAACAACGAAATCAAATCAAATAACTTAACTGCTTTATTAAAACGGATCGAATACTGCAGAAAATGTTGCTAATATAGAAGAGATTGAAAGCTAATAGAAACTTGTAGAACGTGTTCCTGCTCAGTAACACTTAACGAAAATGGAAGACGATTTTCATTCAAACGAAAAAAATGTTCGAAAATACAAGAACAGGAAGAAAACAGCAAGTGTTTTTCTTGACAAAACGAAAATGAAAAGCAGTTCTAAATAAGAACAATGAAACTTAGCATTTTAAAGCAGCAGCAGCACGTTCACCACGATTCCATGAACCACAACATCAGCGAAGTAATGGAGAAGAGGAAGAACGCAGAGAAGTTAGGGCAGCAACTCAAAATCGCACCCAAATACGTAAGGCAAGCTGGGCCTCAGATTATATCATCATGGGCTCATGAAGTCCCGGCCCAACAACGTTAATACGAGGTCCAACAATCTCCTCCTTAACGTTATTGGCCGAAACTACACCAAGCCGCTTCCTAAGATATAAAAATCTGGAAACTGGTAATGGTTTAGTGAAGATATCGCCCACTTGTTCTTCAGTAGAACAATAGACCAACTTAATGATCTCATCACTTTCAGCCTCTCTCAAGGCATGATACTTGATCTTAATATGCTTTGTTTTTCCATGAAAAACAGGATTCTTCGTAACTGCAATAGCAGATTGAGAATCACAGAGAATATTAGTTGGTTCTGCAGGAAGCAATTTTAACTCATCAAGTAGTTTTCTGAGCCAAATAGCCTGATTAGCAGTCTTAGAGGCTGCGTAATATTCGGCCTCAGCGGTCGATTGAGCAACAATTGACTGTTTTTTCGAACACCAGCATATCACACCTGTTCCGAGAGTAAAACAATATCCAGATATGCTTTTTAAGTCATCTAAACAGCCACCAAAGTCAGAATCAGAAAAACCAAACATTTTAACCTCACAACTAGGAGAGTATAAAATGCCAAAATCAAGAGTTCCCTTAAGATACCTTAGTATACGTTTTGCAGTAGCAAAGTGTATAGAGGTTGGAGAATGCATGTACCTTGATAACAAGCAGGTTGCATACGAAATATCAGGTCGTGTTGAGCAAAGATACATTAGTTTTCCAATCAGCGATCTGTAAATGGAAGAGTCACAAGCAGGAATATCACTATGTTTTCCGATTTTAGTATTCGGAAGCATAGGCACAGATACTTCACTACAATTTTCAAAGCCAAATTGTTTCAGAATTTCAAGAGTATATTTTTCTTGAGATATAAAAATCCCAGAAGAAGATTGTTCAATCTGCATGCCCAGAAAGTATGATAGTTTACCCAAGTCATTCATTTCAAATTCAAGCAACAATTTCTTCTTAAATTCTGCACAATCAGCACTGTTTTTTCCACATACCAAAATATCATCAACATAGACCGAGACTATCAAAATCAATTCTCCAGAGCTCTTAACATAAAGATTGGTATCAGTGAGACTTTTCATAAAACCACAAAACAGTATGAAACTGTCCAATCGTGAATACCAAGCTCTCGGAGCTTGCTTAAGGCCATACAAGGCCTTCTTTAAAAGGCATACTTGAGAAGAGTTTTCTGTCATCTCATACCCCGGAGGTTGAGTTACAAAAATCTCTTCTTTAAGTTCACCATTTAAAAAGGCAGATTTCACATCATACTGAAAAATGGTCCAATTCAGTATAGCAGCTAATGCAAGGAGGGTCCGAATTGTATCAAATCATGCAACAGGTGAAAAAGTATCAAAATAATCAATACCTTGTTGTTGATCATAGCCTTTCACAACCAACCTGGCTTTATACTTATTCAAGGTACGATCAGCGTTCAACTTGGTCTTAAAGACACATTTTAGACCAATCACATGTCTATCAACCGGTGCATCTCCTAAGACCCAAGTCTTATGCCTTTTTATCATCATTAGCTCCTCCTCCATCGCTGCTTTCCAAGCAGGGGAAGACAGAGCTTCACATATTGATTTTGGTTCAGTTTCGAGACCAAAATTACACCTAGCATAAATTTCAGTAAGGTTTCTCGTACCTTGAATAGAGACTTCCTCCTCCTCATCCTCATCATCAGAGATCTGGCTGCTAGGAAAATCAGAAGCAATTTCAGGTGAATTAGTAATAGGCAAATCAGTGGAGAAATCCAGATCATCAAGTAAATCAGATAAATCACATTCAGAAGGCCGAAATGGAGTTTTCAGCTTTCCTTCCTCAAAGTCCCACAGAGCATTTTCATCAATTTTCAAGCTTCGGGATACAACCACATGTTTTTTTATAGGATTATAAATCCTATAACCTTTCACATTTTCACTATACCCAACCAATATGCCAATAAATGTTCTTTTATCAAGTTTATTCCTTGATGCAATCGGTACAAAGCAGTAACACACACTGCCATAAACTCTTAGAAAATTCATAGAAGGCTTTCTGTTATACCATTTCTCATACGGTGTAATAAAATCAAGTGCCTTATGGGGCAATCGATTTTGCAAGAAAACTGCAGTAGAGGCTGCTTCAGCCCACAAGTTTTTTGGCAAATCTTTTTCAAACAATAAACATCTAGTCATGTTTAAAATAGATTTATTTTTCCTTTCAGAAACACCATTTTGTTGAGGATAGTAAGGCACTGCCAAGTGATGTAAAATACCACAATCTTTCAAAAATTCTTCGAATGCATTAGAGGTATATTCAGATCCATTATCAGATCTCAAAGTTTTGATAACACATGAACTTTGAGTTTCAACACGAATTTTAAATCCTTTAAAGATACCAAAGCACTCCGATTTTTGATTTAAGAAGTAAATCCAGCAAAAGCGACTGAAATCATCAATAAAGATGAGAAAATATTTATTTCCAATCAGAGATGGATACGGCAAAGGTCCACATAAATCAGTGTGGATTAACTCAAGTTTTTCAACTGATTTAAAAGAAGACACCCCAGACGGACTTTGTTGAAGTTTTCCATACTGACACACAGTGCAAATTTCAGGAAAAGTTGGATGAAACAATGGTAATCCCTTGACTAAATCATTTTTCAACAAAATCTTGATATATTCAGAACTCAAATGACCAAATCTTTTGTGCCATTTCTAAGATTCAAGACTGGCACTAGCTGGAAACGCATCAATTGTCAACACAAAGCTTCTGTTTTTTTCAGGTATTGAAAATAAGCAATTTCCAATATTATCAAAAATCTAACACAACTGATTTTTAAACACAACAGAAAATCCATTGTTTAAAAGTTGTCTCACACTCAGCAGATTAACTCCAAGATCAGGCACATAGAACACATCAGATAATAACCGAGATCCATAAGGCGCATTAAGAATAATAATTCCAATACCTGTTACCTGAAGTAATTTACCTCCAATGCCTTTTACTGAGGCTTGATAAGATCTATCAAGTACCGAAAAACAATCAATATTGTCAGTCATGTGGTTAGAACAACCACTATCAATGTACCAACCTGATGAAAAATCAACTGAAAAAGCAGTGGTTTGAATTAAACCACTTGAGGAAATAAAATCAGTTAAGGTTGACACTAGAGCAATACCATCATTCGGTTCAGTAACAGTTTCAGCAACATTAGCATGAGGTTTTGAGGGACAAATTCTATCAACATGTCCAAACTGAGAGCAGATAGAGCATTTAGCACTAGGACGATGAAAACAAAATTTTTCAGAATGATTTGTTTTCTTACAATGAGGACATGGTGGAAACTTAGACTTTCCCTTAGATTTTTTCCACTTCTTTTTCAAATCAGAATTTTGAGACTCATTTTTTCCATCTTTACAAACAAAAGCTTTCTCGGTAGTTTTATAATCTTCCTTAAGAGCTAACCTAGACTCTTTGGACTGTAAAGCAGAAATAAGTTCATCAAGCTTCATATCAGAAATTTTAGTGACCGCCTCGATGGTAGCAATACGAACATAAAATTTTTCAGGGACAGAGACAAGGACTTTCTCAACTATACGTTGATCCTCAAATTTCCCCCCAAGTAAACGAATATGATTAACAATACCCATAATCTTATAAATGAAATCTTTAATCTTGTCAGAGTCTTTCATTCGAGATGAATCAAAGTCTCTTTTCAAGGTTAAGATATCAATTCAATAGTGACTTGAGTGTATTAGTTTCGAATCTCATTGAACAAGCATTCCTTGGAAGTTCGTTAATGAAAGTTGCGGCTGGTAACGTAACAGAACCGAACTCACAAATGATTTATGCAATGGTGCAATGCTCACCTGATCTATCTTTTGATAGTTGCAATCAATGTTTGTCTAATAGAATGAATATGGTTTTATCATTGTGAAGTTATACTGTAGTTGTAAGCCTTTTAGGAGGATGTTCGTTGAGATATGAAACGAGTCTGTTTTGTAATTTGACGAGGTTGCAACAAGTTAAGAGCTTGTTTTTGCCTCCATTACCGCCTTCGAGTGTACCACCACTTCCTTTCGTAGCTTCGCCGAAGAAATCTCGAGGTATTTCGTAGCTTCTTTGATTGTTTATTGATGATTATCGTGTTTTTATAAATGATTTTGTAAGATTGATCTAATTTGTAGGAAGACAAAGTAACATCTACCTACGTCATTAATGCTATGTCTGGGTTTGTGGTTCTAGTTGCGAGTGCGGTTTTTCTTATTATAAGACGTATGAAGAATAAGAAGAACTCCCTTGGATCCGCAAGTAAGTTTGGTTGGTAATTTTGAATTTATGATTCATCTCTCTTATGAACTGATCTATATAATTTGAATATTATATAGAGTTACACATTTGTGTGACATGTTTTTTATTAGTTCATAGCATAAGAAATCTTTTAAAATCTCAAATAAATTACCAATGTTTTCGATCATGTGGAGCAGATAACGATGAGATTACCATGGAAGAATGGTAACAATATAGCTACGAAACTATCAAAATAGCCACAGATGACTTCTCGGAGATGAACGAGCTTGGTCAATGAGGATTTGGTATTGTCTGCAAGGCAAACGTTAAGTTTACGTATTGACAAAGAGAATGAGACTATAATTTATCTTTTAATTATAGGGAAAACTTGAAAATGAGCAAGAAATATCCGTGAAGAAGTTATCCATCGGCTCATCGCAAGGTGACTTGCAGTTCAAAAATGAGGTAATGCTTCTAAGTAAACTTCATCAGATAAATTTGGTGAAGATTTACGGCTTCGTAGTACAAGGAAACGAGCGGCTTCTGATATATGAACTTGTCAAGAATGGAAGTCTAGATAAGTTCTTATTAGGTAAAAGACTAATTCTACAAATAGTTGTGCAACTTGTATGTTGTGAAAAGTTTATGATGTACAGATTCTACGAAAGGTTCCGAATTTAGTTGGGATACAAGATATAAGATCATTGAAGGGATTGCAAAGGGACTCGTCTATTTATATGAGGGTTCATGTTATTGTATCATTCATCGTGATCTCAAACTCAGTAATGTTCTTTTGGATCGTAACATGAATCCAAAGATATCAGATTATGGCTTAGCTAGATTGTTCATGCTTGACGAATGCGAAGGAAATACAAGCAAAATCGTCGGAACATAGTAAGTCTTTTAACATCTTTCCCGGTTACGAGAAAATGACGTCTTCAGTCTCTAAACTTTCGTTGTTTTGGCAAATTTGGTCTCTCTACGCCATATTTAGTTAAACTTTAAGGTTTTCTCAATTTTGTTCATCCAAGTTTACAATATTTGGTAAATTAAATCTCCAAAATCGCAAATCGGTTACCGAACATTGATTCGATCGATGATCTCAATTATCAAAATTTTAAACTTTGACGGTCAGTTATATTATATATACTAAACCTGGAAGACTGGTTTTAAAAATTATATATGAAGCGATTTTGTCATTTTTATATTTTGGTTTTACCATATTAAAGAGAAGATTTGAAGTGGATATATGGCTCCGGAGTACGCATATCAAGGAAAAATCTCCGTAAAAGTCGATGTATTCAGTTTTGGTGTGCAACTACTCGAGATCATTAGCGGACAAAAGAACAACTCATTTACGATCGGAGATCAACAAGAAGATATGTTGAGTTTCGTAAGTATTTTTTCTTTCTCTTCACTTGATCATTCACTACTAACATTGTGAAGCAAATATAGGCTTGGAATTGTTGGCGTTACGGTACACTAGAGAATATGATCGATCCTATGTTACGAACGAGCTCAGGATCGATACAAGACATACTGAGATGTATTCACATTGCATTGTTGTGTGTTCAACTAAATCCAACAAATAGACCAACAATGTCTAATGTTGTTCTCATGTTCCGAAGCTCGACTATTACGATGGCTCTTCCTCCTCGACCCGAATTTTTCTTTTCGGATGCAAGCGATTCTAGTAATTCGGAGCTTGTGATGAGAAATCCCACACCAAATGAGTTATCCATCACTATTTTGACCCCAAGATAAGTTTACTTTCATGCCAAAAGTAAGTATGCTAAAACATATATTTTTGTATAATATAGAGTGACAATTGATAGTGATCGATCGGTAAGTACCGATCTCTTAATTTACATATCATATTCAATTTAATATTTAACTTTAAATTATATATATATATATATCTAATATTGAAAATATGTTTTATATGGCAAATTTAATAGTAAATAACGAAACATATATCGTATGTGTAACATTTTATTTTTAATCTTATCATATTTTATTGGCTAATTCATGCATAAATAATTACTATTTGTAGTACTAAGAAACCTTAACAATTTGTTAAAATATAATTTTGGTTTGTATTCGACATGTGCTCGACTGATATATAATTGTATTAGTTCGTTTGAATATAAATATAATCATTTTTCGAACATTTTAAGTGTATGTTTATAATTTGAATAAACATGTAAATAAATATATTATTTAATTATATTTAATATAATTATATAATTAAAATATTTGAATTTTAAAAAAACTCTAATCTAAAATATCATTTGTCTCCCTTCAATATTCTCCATATTTTTTTATTTAAAATATATATTATATTAATTTTCTCTTATTTCATTCTAATGATAATTTAATATATTTTGTATAGAATATATTTTATTTAAAATATCGAGAATATGTGTTGTACTTTAAAATGAACTAAATATATTCTAATTTTTTTAAAATTTCAAATTATTTGCAACTTTTAATCTAATTATCAATTTTCAATATAAAATTGGAAAAATTGTTCGAAAAATTTATTCGACCGAAAAAGAACAAACATAACATTCACTTAAGTATTTAAACAAAATTTAAATATTGATAAAATAAGAACAACTATGAACATTATGGGATTGTAGAATATAAAATTACAAATACTTACAAGTAAAATTTGAAACTTATCTACTTTAATTAGGTGTATAACAACATTGTACCTATATTTGCAAAGTAGAGGTTGAATGGATTTTTAGTGGATCAGTAATTTTTTGATTTACTTAAAATATAATAATATTTTAAAATATTTATGATTTATTATGATTCGAACAATATGATTTACATTATGTTCTCCACTATAAAAGCCGATCTAAATATATAGCATTGTACATTCGGGTATGGGCTTTTTAGTCAAATAGCACACTGTAAAAATTTGATTTGCAGAATAACATATTTCTGTAAATGGTTTGTCAAATAGTTTGTTTTTGTAAAGTTTTGATTAAATAACCTATGTTTTGATATTTTTAATAAAATTAAATCCAATAATTCATATATTAATTATATATATCAATTAAAAATATATAATAAATTAAATTATGATATTGATGTGAAATTTAGGACCGGGTACATTGTGATGGGCAAGTCCCATTAATTATTGGGCTAATTCAGATGGTGGAAACGAATTATTGAAGCCCATTTGCACACTTAAGGAAAAGCGGCCCGATGTTTAACGAGAGGACCGAAGATAACCTTAGGGGAAATAAAGCGTTTTTCTGGTAACTGGCTCCATGGTTCGGTCCGAACGGTTACAGGCTCACGTTTTCCACGCTTCGGGCCTCCACACGTTTACCACGCGTCGGGCCCGATCACGCAGACCACACCTTGGTCCCAACCTCGTTTTACATCCCGCGATAACAACGTCTAACAAACCTGTCAGAGGTGGTTACAGAGCGTGATTTACACACTCCGTTAACTCTATAAATACAGGGCGCGACGATGGAAATAGCAGGACCTTTTGGGACGCGTAAGAACATGCCGTTACCCTGCCGTAGTTCTTACTGCTTTCTTTTCCTTGTCATTTTCATTAAGCCTCTGTTGTATTCGTTACGAATTATTTGATTAGTGAACAAGCTAAGAGTATAATCTACTCTTAGTCAAGTGGTTTTCACCCCAATTTCTGGGGTTTCCACTATACATCGCCGTGCCACCGTTTATTTCCAATTTTCAATCGTATTCCACAACAAAAACAAATCAGAACCGAGTTGTTTGCTAAACGAACCAGACGACTGTTGGTACCCCCTAAAAAGGGACCATAACAGTTTGGCGCCGTCCGTGGGGACGATTCTCTAATCCCATTTGAGTTTTTTACCAGAGATTGGATAATCAAAGGCATGGCGACTGGAACTCCGACAAATTATAGTGACGTGCTTCCCGACAGTCTCCCAGCACCAACATTCACCCTACAGGATCTGGAGGCTGTCGTCGGGAAGGTGGTATTGGAAATTACGTCGAAGAGAAGTGGAACAGAACCACCGGCTGTTTCAAGCCATGTTCCCAAAAGCAGAGGATACGAGAGTGATCATGACGAGCGCAGTACTGATGATGAAGAAATCATCAAGCGTGGTGTAACAATGAGGAGGCCTAGATATCGGTCTACTCCTCCTCCCCCAGCTAGAGCTCTAACTCCCGCTCCTGGAAATCATCAGGAGCAGATGCAGCGACGAATTGATGAGCTCACCAGGGAGTTGGATAGCATGCGTGCGTTTAAGGATTGCGAACCTAATCTAGGACGCAATCCTGGTTTATTTAACAGGGCCATGGAGGCCCCAATCAAGCGGAATAAGGAAGATGACTGGTGGCATAATATGCACGCGGTCCAGGCATCGTCCCATCAATCTGAAGGCGTATCAGCCGCCTTGGGAAATTTGATACTCCCCTTTTCTGAAGAGATCTGGGCAGCAGTCCCAGATCGGCATTATCGCAACCCCGAGGGGTTGTCGACATTTCGTGGTGATGGTGATCCAATCGATCACGTTGCCGATTTTGAATTGCGCATGGGAACAGTTCGGGCCTCGGATTCACTAAAGTGCCGCATCTTCGCGGCAGGATTACAAGGCGACGCCCGAACGTGGTTCAAAAATTTGCCGGCCCGATCCATACAGTCGTATGGCGGGTTTATTTTGGCCTTCTTTGAGCAATTTGCTCCAAATGTAGGACCGTCCCGAAGCAGACAGGAACTATATCAGCTGAAATATATCCCGGCAAAGATGAGTCTTCGGTCATTCATGGAGAAATTCAATTGGACCGCCCGGGGTATCAAGCTTGAGCTCCGGGATAAGATTGACATTGTACAGTAGGTCCTGGGACCGTGCGGCCTTTCGGCCAGCTTGGTAAAGAGTCCACCATCCACCTTGGGAAAACTTCTTCAGAAAATCAACAAGTATATTAAGGTGGATGAAGAGCTGGGGCTTGGTTATCGGAAACCTACCGGGAGTTCTGAGCCCGCAGGTGATCATAGGGTTTCTTACCCTAAGAAGCAGTCGCGAGAAGTAGCGGCTGTAAGCGAAAAAGACGTCCCCCCAAAGTAGGAGGACAATAGGGTGTATTGCGAGTTGCATCATAATCGCGATCACCCGACCCTGAAGTGTCCGCTGTTGAAAGAGACATTAGCGGCAATGAATAAAGAGAAGCCCGACCGGAATGGTCAGAAGGGCAAGCGAGCAGAATCCCCCCGAAGGGGCCACCAAGGTGACGATCGTCACAGGCCGTGGGGAAGAGATAATCGGGGATAACCTCAAAACTATAATGATCGAACGGAGGACCGACGATCTCCTCCACCAGAACAGGAAAGAGGCCAACACGGTCGTGAGAACCGTGGTCAGGGCCGAAGAAGAAGATGGCGGGGCCATGGCGGTAGAGCCCCGCAGAACGAGGGTGGAAGACAGGAGCATGCCGCTCCTCCTCCTGCGGAAACTGGTGCCCAACCTCCTCAAAATGAGGTGGCACCGAGAGAACTGGCCGGAGATATTTATGTTATCTCCGGTGGATTGAGAATAAATGAATCGGTCCGGGACCGAAAGAGAATTGCGCATGGAGACTCCGGTGAGAGCTCCGATTCTGTGGCGCTGGTGAAATATGATCCAATGGAACGGTCCTCTTCCTTCAGAGAGGACATTATTTTCACCATGGCCGATCGGGAAGGGATCATCGATCCATGCGACGACCTCCTTACCATGACTGGGGTCATCGGGAATCGTCGTGTCCACAGAATCTTAGTGGACACTGGAGCTTCGTGCAATCTGATGAAGCGTGAGGTTGCCGAAATGTTGGGAGTTGCTGCTCACGATCTCCCAATCGCTAACATAACTCTTTGGTCGTTCGACCAAAGGAGCGTTATTCCATGTGGGAAGTTGTTATTCCCATTTACCCTTGGAGAGCCATCCAAGTACCGGTCGGAGGACCTGGAATTCATTATCGTTGAAGTCGACTTGGCTTACAACGCTATTATCGGACGGACCGGCCTTAGTAAGTTCGAGGCGGTTCCATCTACTTATCACATGATGCTCAAATTCCCCTCCATTCATGCAGTTATTTCTGTTAAGGGGGATCAGAAAGTAGCTAGGCAATGCTACATGAGCTCGTGCCGAACTTTGGCACCGGTTAAAAGGGCCCGAGTGGATCTGCTGGAAGAGCTGCCGCACCCGAGGCAAGCAATGGAACCCGTAGGGTTCAAGTTGATCAACCTGGTTGAGGATGACTCAACCAAGACAACTCGCATCGGGCACATCTAGCACCTGACTTTGAAAAAGAACTGATCCACTTGCTGAGAAGCCACGTGGATATATTCGCATGGACCCTGGACGATGTTCCGAGGATTGACCGATCCGATAGTGAACATCGGATCAACACTGAGCCAGGAACGAAGCCTGTTAGGCAGAAAAGGAGACGCTACTCTCCCGAGATAATCGAGATTATCCGGGCTGAAGTGAATAAGCTACTGCGGTCCGGATTCATCAGAGAAATCCACTATACTGAATGGGTCACAAACCCAGTGGTAGTCTCCAAGCCGGATGGGAAATGACGAATGTGCATCGACTTTACCGATGTTAACAAAAGATGTGAGTGAGACCCTTTCCCTTTGCCGCACATCGACCGACTGGTAGCTGCTGTTTCTGGTAGCACCATGATGAGTACCATGGATACTTATTCTGTGTATCATTAGATCTTCTTAGCTGAGGAAGATCAGAAGAAATCATTTTTCATGACCGAAGGTGGGGTTTTCTGTTATGTGGTTATGCCATTCGGTCTCAAAAATGACGGAGCAACATACCAAAGGTTGGTCAACAAAATTTTTAGAGAATTGATTGGCCATATGATGGAAGTGTATGTTGACGATATGATTGTAAAATCTATGAATGATGAAGACCACCTTTCTTATTTGTCTCGTTGTTTCGAAGTATGCCGAAAATATAAGCTCAAACTAAATCTAAACAAATGCTGCTTCGGGATCGGAAGTGGAAATTTTTTAATATATTATGTTTCAGAGAAAGGAATAGAGGTTAACCCTGAAAAGGTGCATGCTATCATTGATATGCAACCTCCGAGAAACAAAAGAGAGTTTCAAAGGCTTACTGGCCGACTAGCCGCACTGAGCAGGTTTATTTCGAAATCCACAGACCGGGCCTTACCTTTTTTCAGAGTGCTAAGAAAAGCAAGCCATCTAGATTGGACCGAAGAATGCGATCGGGCCTTCTCCGAGCTGAAGACTTATTTAAACACTCCCCCGGTGATGGTAAGTCCAACTTGTGATGAACCTTTGGGGTTATATCCTGCGGTATCAGAAGTTGCCGTCAGCGCATCTCTGGTAACCATACGAGACGACATTCATAGACCTGTTTATTATGTCAGCCATTCTCTGGTATCTGCTGAAACCAGGTACTCNTTCTCTCAGAACTCATTACGAACTAAAACACTCCCTTCAACGACATTCAGTCTTTAGGAATGACCCTTTGTACCTATGAAATCTGCTACGATAAAAGGAATGGTAGTCATCATACCGAAGCATAAGATCGGTCCTAATATAAGACGTATTATGAGCAAATCTTGGCCAACAAAACCTAAGGGACTTTATTAGAACCAAGGTTCGACCGAAGCTCGTAAAAACTCATATTAAACGCAGACTACGCCTATCCAATCAAGTATTGACTCCAAGGACAGAATAAGAGTGACCCACACACAATGTAAGAGTGAG
Source organism: Utricularia reniformis (assembly GCA_009725065.1). Taxonomy (NCBI): domain Eukaryota; kingdom Viridiplantae; phylum Streptophyta; class Magnoliopsida; order Lamiales; family Lentibulariaceae; genus Utricularia; species Utricularia reniformis. Next base: position 141,120 of record RWGZ01000022.1, read on the forward strand.
ACCTCCGTCCTGGCTCTTAGCAACTCATTGTCCAGTCGGTCACGGTCCTCCCGTACCGTGACCAACTCACTATGCTTGATCTCAACTTGTCTTTTTGCAAGGTCAAGTTGATCTTGGACTTGTTGGGAAATAATACTACCACCCTGGTTCTTCTCCACGGTGATAGCAGTTGTGAAGGCTTTCCTCAACATCTGCATAAGATAACACATTTTAAAAGAGGAAACTTCGGGCCTTCATGTTAAGTAAGAATTACATTAGTGGTGAGGTCGAGGAAGCCTTCCATAATCTCTTCCCCAGATACGTCCGCCTGGACGTTCTCTGGGTTCTGCTCTCCGTAAAGGCAGAAGTCCTTCAGGAAAGCGCTCATCCAGGAGGTCAGTTTCCTCCCCTTGCTGAACCTATCCAGCATGCCCAGAGCAACTCCCCAGTCGGAGTTAGTCTCCTTCAGAACGATCCCCTTAGTAGGGACCGGAGCGCTATCCCCCCCTCTCAGCCTTTTCAGCTCCTGCGGGGCTTCCGCATCGGTCACCTTTTTCCCTTTTCCTAAGGGGACCGGCGGCAGGGAGACGTTCGTCTTAAGCTGAGGACCGGGGAGAACCATCTGCACGGGAACGGCTCCCTACAGCAATAAAGCAATAGTTTTAGTATTAATAAAGGAGGTATTTCCGATTTGATAGAGGCTGGATAAGCTCAAAGAACGAATACGAGCCTTTATCACCTCCTCTACCACTCCAAATACCCAAAACGCAGGCCCTTCTCCAGTTGAAGGCTGCCCTGTGCAGCGAATAGTCAATGTGCCTGTGCCGGTTGTTTGGATCGGGGGGTTCCCGGACCCCGAAGGAACCAGCGTACCCCCAGTTGCTGACTCACTCCCCTCAACGCTGCCCGATGCTTCGCGTTGTCCTTCAGAAGGACGGACCGAAGCAGCTGCCATGCGTTTGAAGCGAGAGCTTGGCATTGTCTCAGTCGAATCTGCAAAACAAATACATAAGGATCAGGAAAGGATAAAGTAAAAACATTACTTCATACCCGATCCTTCTGATGGATCTGAACTAGAAAACATCCCCTTCGGGGCTGGGGCTGGGGCTCCGGCCCTACTCGCAACACCTATTTCTATTAATCTTTTCTCCCGAAGAAGATCTATTCGCCTAAGGCGCGCTTCGGGAGGGGGGAACATCGCAAGCGTATTTGCGGTGTCCGTACGGGAAGGGTTGAACCTACTTCGGTCAAACTGACCTATGCGTGGGTGGGTTAGGCGCGGCCATACTTTCAACAGATCCTCTTTTGGGACTGTTATCCACACATAACAGGCCTCCCACGCATGGAGGGATTCTTTTTTATCTACAATAGCACACTCCTTGGTGCGCACCGCTATATAATACAACTTGCGTCAGCCTAACAGACCTTTCCCCTTTCGGGATCCTACCAAGAACAGGTTAAAGAAATGTTCTAGGGTCAGGACCCGATTCTGTTGGTGACAATAGAAAATGAACGCTACTATATACACATAGCTGCCCTGGAATAACGCAAAAGTGGGGCAGTAGATCTCTTTAAGCACGGCCGCTACAAAGGGATGTAGCGGAAAACGAAGCCTGCACTTTAAAGAGGCGTAACTAACCGGAATAGCGGATGCCGGCACATTCCCTTCCGCCGGAAGGAAACAGGGAATATCTTCCCGTCCCTTCCAGATAGAGTAATGTGCCGGAATCGAAAATCTAAACCTAAACTCTTCAATATTCAACTCAGACATGGAAGGGTATCGCATTTTATGAGGAGTCATAAGTGTATAACTTAAAGAAAGTGGATTGAAAGGGGTTGAATGTGAAATGGATTGAGGGCACAGAGAGTCGATTCTGCAGTTTTTCCTTCGCGATAATGACGATGAGGAGAAACAGTGCTCGAAATCCCGATTTAAATATTAATCTCCTAGTCAATGGTGAGCTGCCACGTATTACTGCCCAAGACAGTGACAGTACAAAGTGCACTCATCACGCCTCTTGAACTATCGAATGTGAAGAGGCGCAGATTGGAATATTAATATTTAAAGAATAACAAATATAAAACTATAACTTAAATATACGTTATTTAGTTTTAAACGCAATTAACTCCCACACTAAGGGAAAGATCGGTCCCCTAGACGCTCACTATCTACAGGTACGGTCTCATGTTCTCATGAATATGCAGACATCATGTGATCGGCCCTATATCATCTCTACGATGGCAATAAAACCCGAGGGGCTAGTGATGTGAACTTTAGGAACGGGTACCTTGTGATTGGCAAGACCCATTAATTATTGGGCTAATTCAGATGGTGGAAACGAATTCTTGCAGCTCATTTGCACACTTAAGGAAAAGCGGCCCGATGTTTAACGAGAGGACCGAAGATAACCTTAGGCGAAATAAAGCGTTTTCTGGTAACTGGCTCATTGGTTCGGTCCGAACGGTTACAGGCTCACATTTTCCAGGCTTCGAGCCTCCACACGTTTACCACGCTTCGGGCCCGATCACGCAGACCACGCCTCAGTCCCAACCTCGTTTTATATCCCGCGATAAAAACCTCTAACAAACCTGTCAGAGGCGGTTACAGAGCGTGATTTACACACGCCGTTAACTCTATAAATACAGGGCGCGACGATGGAAATAGCAGGACCTTTTGGGACGCGTAAGGACAGGCCGTTACCCTGCCGGAGTTCTTACTGCTTTCTTTTCCTTGTCATTTTCATTAAGCCTCTGTTATATTCGTTACGAATTATTTGATTAGTGAACATGCTAAGAGCATAATCTACTCTTAGTCAAGTGGTTTTCACACCAATTTCTGGGGTTTCCATTATACATCGCCGTGCCACCGTTTATTTACAGTTTTCAATCGTATTCCACAACAAAAATAAATCAGAACCAAGTTCGTTTGCTAAACGAACCGGACGACTGTTGGTACCCCCTAAAAAGGGACCATAACAGATATATTAAGATCAATTTTGACTTTAACGAGTTTGAATACGGTATATTTATATTGTAAAATAAATTAATTTCGTTTAATAAATCGTAAGAATTTGCAAAAATATATTAAGATATGAAAATATTGATAAAATATTATATCGGGCGACACGTGAATTATCGGGTATCGGTCGATATTTTCGAAGATCGAATTAACTTTAACAAGTTTGAATTCAATACAATTACACTGTAAAATGCATTAAATTCGTTTAATAAATCGTAAGAATTTGCCAAAATAAATTAAAACTCGTTAAAAAAATATTGATGAATATTATATCTAGAGACACGTGAAATATCGGTATCGGTCGAAAAATATTTTTAGATAGAATGTTTTTGGATCCTAGAAAGTATCGACTGATACCCAACATTTCACATGTCTTCGATATAATATTTTATCAATATTTTCATATCATAATTTATTTTAGCAAATTCTTACGATCTATTAAACAAATTAATTTATTTTACAACGTAAATGTATCGTATTCAAACTCGTTAAAGTCAAAATCAATCTTTATATATCATAATTTAATTTATTATATATTTTTAATTAATATATGAATTATTGAATTTAATTTTATTAAATATATCTAATCTAAACTATTTAGCCAAAATTTCACAAATAAATGCTATTTGTCAAAACTTTTACTGAAATAGATTATTCAATTTTTGCAGTGTGTTATTTGGCTAAAATACCTTTAGATATATGGGCGTGTGGCATAATTGCAAATAAATAAACGAGTACAAACCCAAATTGATAGATAGCCTAACAATAACGTGGAGTAGCTCATTACCACATGATGATGGGATTTATTCCCAATTAATCCAAATTTTAATATTTTTTTTCAAACTAATCCAATTTTTAATTTTTTATCTAAATTAACACAATTTAACTTTTATACATAGTCGTAGTTTGACAAGTCATCAATTTTTCATTTGATTCACAATCTTGAATGGTGTTGAACAATGTATTCATATTGTGTTTGAGTATCATATCGATATTTAGTAACAATCAATATTTCGAATATATTAGTTTTTAAAATTCTAATTGTAAAACAAAATGTTAAACATATGAAAATGGGAAATAATTTCCTCTCTTGTAATATTTTGAATAATACGATCAATTTTTATTAAATGCACCCTTTAGGGGATAATAGGTTTGAATCATAGATTATTTCAAGTGATTATCTTAAAATTATAATTTTAAAATTATTTTAATATAATAATATATATATTTGGTATCAATCAATATACTAACTTACATTAATGAAATTTAAAGTTGATTTGAAAACATTCATTGTTTTATTGGGATACATATTATAATATTCTCGAAAGAATTAAATTTTTCGAGGTCATATTTGTTAGGAATTTGATTTGAGTTTGATTCGTTTCAGAAAAAAATGAGATCAAACTCAAAACTTAACCAACGGACTCAAACGATTTGTGGGCATAATCTTTTCTTTTGCTGTTTAACCTGCAACATGTTGAATAAGTGATAGATGTATTAGTTTGGGTATAAAATTAAAAGTTGGATTAGTTTGAGAAGATATGATAAAATTTGGGCTCTTTGGGGATGATGATGAATTCTTCTTCGGTCCGTGTTGACTTTTCCTCATCATCTTCTTCTTCTTCAAAACACCAATCAGTATTTCCCATAAATTCATTTTCCTGTTTTTCTTCAACTTACTCAGATCAATGGAGTTGCATCTTCAAAGATGGCAACTCTTCATTTTGTTCTAGATTCCTCTGTTAGATCTCCTCCATATCAGCTTCTTTGTTGAAGCTCAAAACAATTCATGGTGCTTTGATGATGTAGGGAACTACACTGCAAATGTTGGCTTATCGTCATTCTCCCGATCGACAAGGATCAGTGTCGATCGACTAGTTATGTGACGAGCGGTGGAAGGTTCTCAACGAGCATGTGACGAGCGGCATTGGAGAGTGATGAAGCGGTGACGATCGGTATGAGGTTCCAGCCTTGAGAGCGGTAAAGCTTCGGTGACGGTCGGTCACTGGAGGAGGTATACTGAGTATGGTCTACAAAGAATCGGGCCTTAGGGTTTAACCCTAAAAGCCCATAGGCAACCATTATATAATAGGGTTAGCCGCCTTAATGATAATCATCATCATATTAGGGTTTATCAGAGAATAACAAGGATTATCATCACCAGAGGGAAAAAAAGCAGAGGGAGCACGGGAGAACAACAAAGGTTGCAAAGGAGTTTTGTGGAGATAATCTTTATTGTTTGTTGCTCGATATCAGTGTTTCAAGAATTAGATAATTCTTGAACTGTATCTGTTGTTTATTTGGTGATAGTGGATTGACCGGTGTTGGTCCGTGGTTTTCTCCCGGTACTCGGGTTCCACGTAAAAGTTTTGTGTGTTTATTCCATTCCGCCGTGTGTGTGCGTCTGAGTTCTAACAGAAAAGTAATCGGTAAAGAATCGGTAAATTTCATTAAAAGCTAACAGCAAATAGTGTTTACGAGATGAATCTTCGTTCTGTTTTCTCCTCCCTCCCTTCAAGAATGACCAACACTGGATTTTACAACACATCTCTCGGTGAATCCCCAGACAGGCTAACCATCACTGTCGTATGCCGTGTAGACATGCCGTTTTCCGATTGTCTGAACTGCATCGGAAACGCTACTTCAGAGATTATCGATGGTTGTCCTTACAGAAAACAAGCGACTAGGTTTTGTTGGAGAAGAAGACTCTCACTCAAAAAGAATCTCTGATTCTTAATTCACAGATTTGAAACCGACATATAAGTGCTCCAGCCCCTTTTTCCTTAATTCGTTGTTGTTTAGTGTTATGAACACCGCTTCTTTTACGAGGAAACTGGTGTAAACCCGGAGAAAAATCTCGGGATCGTTATACGATCCAATCCACTAACCGTGTTCTTGTTTTCAGATACAATCGAAGCAAAGACAACAACAGTTTTTCTATCATAAAATGCAGCACCGCAGGCTTCGGGTTTCAGGGCTTCCAGAGCAGTCTTCTTAGCTCCCTTCTCCCTCGTCTTCCAGTTTTTGATCAGCTAAGTGCCTCTGTGTTTCTTTTCAGTTTTTGTGTGTACTTCACCTTCGTGCTTTAGCCTGCTTTTTATTTTGCTGCTGATGATGCGTAACCGTTCCTTGTTTCAACTGCTCAATTCATAACTGAAACGCGTGTTTGCGTTTCATTCTTATTTTTCCCGTTTATGCACTTCTGTTCTTACTGGATCTGGGCCAGTGCTTCAGCCCACTCCTATTCTTTACCGCTGATGGCCCAGACTGTAATTTTTGGAGTAGCTTTTGGACTCTAGGTTACGTTCCCTTTTTTCTTTTTTCAGCCGCAACCTTACAATCTTCCCCTCTGTCTGGGTCATCAACGATGGTGGAGCTATTTCATGTGGTTTCTTCGCCTGCTTGGAGCAGGCCAGCCTCCTCTGCACAGAAGAGCAGCTTATTTCCAGGTATCGCTTTTGTTAACATGTCATCTATGTTTTGCGTAGTGTGAACTTTATTTAGGTTAAACTCCTTTAGACTTAGGGCTTCTCTGATCCAGTGAGCTCTTAGGTCTATGTGCTTCGTTCTGCTGTGAAAAGTGGAGTTTTTACTTAGTTCAATCGCACTTTGATTGTCACATAACAGTTCTGACTCCGCACAATCCACGCCGATTTCTCTTGTTAGTCTAGTTATCCAGATAAGTTCTTTTGATGTTTCTGTTAATGCCATGTACTCAGCCTCTGTGGATGACAAAGCTACCGTCCTTTGCAATCTAGATTGCCAAGAGACTGCTGCTTGTGCCATGAGGATCACATATCCAGTAGTTGATCTCCTTGTGTCTAGGTCTCCTGCTAAGTCTGAGTCAGAATAAGCCCTTACTTCCAGTTTCTCTTGGCTTCCCCTGAAACTCAATGCACGACCTTTGGTCCCAGCTAGGTACCTCATCAACCATTTAACTCCTTCCCAGTGCTGTCTGCCTGGATTATTCATAAATCTACTGAGGACTCCAATAGGGTATGCTATATCTGGCCTTGTTGATACCATTAGATACATAATAGATCCAACAGCCGAAGCATAAGGGACTCCTTCCATGTCGAGTATCTCAGCTTCTGTCGTAGGGGATTGATTTTTAGATAGCACAGCTTGGTTTGACATTGGTGTAGTAACAATTTTTACTCCTTCCATGTTGAACCTTTTAAGTATTCTCTCAACATAACTGCTTTGAGAGAGTATCAGCTGTTTCCTTTCCCTTTTCCTGGTAATATTCATTCCCAGAATTCTTTTTGCTGATCCAAGGTCTTTCATTTCAAAAGCCGCTGCTAGATCTTCCTTTAATGTCTTTATTGAGTCTTTAGTTTTCCCTGCAATTAAGAGATCATCCACATACAATAGAATTATTAGAAAATTACCTTTATCTTCCTCCTTGTAGTATGCACAATGGTCACTTTCAGTTCGTTTAAAATTTGCCTCCTGCATAAACGTATCAAATCTCTTGTTCCACATCCTAGGGGCCTGTTTAAGGCCATATAAGCTCCTGTTTAACTTGCACACTAGATCAAGGGTCTCCTTTTGTTCAAAACCAGCCGGTTGCTTCATATAGATGTCCTCCTCCAAATATCCATTTAGGAAAGCGGTCTTGACATCCATTTGTTCTAATTCTAGATCCATATGAGCCACAATGGCTAGCAGTATCCTTATTGTAGTGAATTTTACAACTGGAGCAAAAATGTCATCAAAATCTACCCCTTTCTTTTGTCTAAAGCCCTTTACCACGAGCCTAGCTTTGTATCTTAGTGTGTTGTCTACTTCCTGCTTGAGCTTAAATATCCATTTATTTTCTAATGCCTTTTTTCCAGCCGGTAATTCCACTAGTTCATATGTTCTGTTTTTGTTGAGAGATTCCAGCTCTTCCTTCATTGCTTGTGTCCATTTATCCTTATCAGCAGAATTAACTGCTTCGTAGTAGGTCTCTGGTTCTCCCTCCTCGGTTACTAATACATAATCAGTGGAGGGGTACCTTGTAGATGGCTTCCTTGCTCTTACTTTCTGTATTTCTGCAACCAGGGGTTCTTTTATACTTGTCTCTAATTCTGCTTCTGTTTCCCTTTGAGGTGATCCGCTGGATGGAGGAAAAAACTGCTCAGCCTGCGAAGATGAGTTTCTGTTTGGTTCAGGAATGCTGTTTCCTAGGAATATGTCTTGTTCAGGTATTAACTCTTCCCCTTGAACTTTTATTTCAGAGCTTTCAATTCCTTCTAGCTTCATGTCTAGGATTGTTTGATCTTCTAAGAAAACAGCGTCCCTAGATCTTAGAATCCTTCCTGTTTTTGGATCCCAAAATTTGTAACCAAAATGTCGATCTCCATATCCCATGAAAATGCATTCTTCGGTATGGTTGTCTAGTTTCTTCCGATTTTCCTTTGGAATGTGCACTAGGCTCCTGCAACCAAAAACTTTTAAATGTTTAAAGTTAGGATTCTTACCTGTCCATACTCCTTCAGGTGTCTTTAGTTCGATACTAGTTGCAGGAGACCTATTAATTAGGTAGCATGCTACTCCTAGAGCTTCTGCCCAGAACTCTTTTGATAAGTTCGATGTTTTAAACAAACATCTTACTTTATTCAAGAGAGTTCTATTATATCTTTGTGCAGTCCCATTGTGTTGGGGTGTCCCGGGTACCGTTTGCTCATGTCTTATACCTAGAGACATGCAAAAAACAATAAAATCATTAGAAGTGTATTCACCTCCATTATCGGTCCTCAATGCCTTGAGTTTTCTTCCTTTCTCCCTTTCCACAACCGCTGTCCATTCCTGAAATTTTGAGAGAGCTAGATCTTTCGTTGGAATAGGATAGGTCCATAGTTTCCTAGTTGCATCATCAATAAAGGAGATGAAATATTTATTTCCTCCTCTAGATACTACATCCAAGGAGCATACATCTGAAAATACCAAGTCCAATGCTCCTTGCTTTTCTTGATCACTGTTTTAAATGGAGACTTCGCATATTTCCCAAGAATACAGTCCTCACATATAAAATCCTCTCTTTTGCTCTTTATGTCAATCAGTCCTTCTTCTCTCAGCTTTGTAAGTCCAGCTTGTGAGATGTGTCCCATTCTTTTGTGCCATAACTGATATAAATCCCCCGTTCTTAGAGCATTAATCTGTCCATTTTCGGGTTTCAATATGATCTTGTACAAAGTATCATATAGTCTGCCTTCAGCAACTTCACAGCCATTCTTTATAAACTTCCAGCAATTGTTAGAGGCCAGGCTTGTGAATCCTTCTCTGTCCATGACTGATGTGGACAGTAGGTTCAATCTTAGGTCAGGAATGTGTCTTACATTATTCAGAATCAGTTTATGTCCATTTTCCGTCATCACCTCCACAGTTCCTATTCCTTTGACTGAAGCACAGCTGTGATTTCCCATTTTTACAGTGCCTAGATCTTCTTCTGAGTAGGATAAAAAACAGTCCCTCGTAGGGGTAGCATGATAGGAAGCTCCGGAATCTATTATTCACTCCATTCTATGGCTGTTATTTATTGTTTTCTTTTCCAGAGTTGAGGCAAGAACCAGAATTTCTTCCTGATTATTAATCTCGGCTGGCTCTGCCTCTGCTCCTTTAGTCCTCTTCCAATACCAGCAATCTTTCTTCAGGTGACCAACCTTTTTACACCAATTGCAGCTTCGAGTCTCCTTTGGTGTAGATTCAACCTTGTTCTTGTCCTCTCTAGTATTCTGCTGCCCTTTGTTGTCACCCCTCTTAGTGTAATTTTAGAATTTAGGCTGATTTCCAGAACTGACAACATCTAGGGTCTCTTTAACCACTGAAACTGTTACCTCTTCCCTTCTCAATCCTTCATTTATTAGGCACTCTTTTACTACTTCTAGCTTTAGGCCTCCTTTTGGTATTGATGAGTTTATAGCAATAACAGTAGACTCCCATGAATCTGGTAATGTCCCAATCAGCATATGAGCAAGCACCTTGTCCTCTAGCACGCAGTCTGTTTCTGCCAGCTTGTTTACCACTTCTTGAAACGATTCTAGGTGATCAGTCATGGGAGAGCCTTCCTTGTATCTCAGCCTCATAAGTCTTTTGAACAAGAACCCCTGAGATTGAGTCGATTTAGGTTCAAAGATATTTTCCAGTTTTTCCCACATCACCTTTGCATCTGTTTCCTTAGCTACATGATGATAGTTTGCACTATCAATCCATTGCCTTACAAAGCCCAAAGTNCACACAATCGTCTCAAAATGTCTAACTGCCTCATATTTGCTAGCTTTTACATACATGCCCATCTCTCTGAACAATATCACAGTAACAAAAAACAGAAACAGCAAACCAAGATATTATAACTCTACCTTTTCAGCTCTACGTACTTTCCTCTCTGCAAGTGGCTCTAATGAATCTTCACCTGAAATCCTTGAATTACAAATAACCATAAACAATTGCAAGGGGAGCGCGAGAGGTTTAGTTTCGGCAGGACAAATAAAAGAAGAGAAACCCTACGAGATTGCAACAGAAACTCGTCTCAATCCGAACATCTGTTCATACCGAGGTCGAAATTGAATTTGTCAAATAAACTAAAGGCACCATTTTATCTTTATAATGTGTAAAGTTATTTACTATTTTATGTTGGAGATGAACTCTCACTCAAAGAATCTCTTATTCTTGATTTTCAGATTAGAATCCGACAGATAAGTGCTCCACTTTTTTGTTCCTCACTTTGTTGTTGTTAGTAATATGAACACCGATTCTTTTACGAGGAAATCGGGGTAAACCCGGAGAAAAACCTCGGGATCGTTATACGATCCAATCCACTAACCGTGTTCTTGATTTGCAGATACAATCGAAAAGAAAAAAAACAGTTTAGCTATCGTAAATGCAGCACAGCAGGCTTCGGGTTTCAGGGCTTCCAGAGCAGTCTTATTGGCTCCCTTCTCCCTCGTCTTCCAGATTGATCAGCTAAGTGCCTCTGTTAGTTTTCTTTCGTTCAGTTTTTCACTTTTCTTTGTTCCCAGTGCCTCTGCCTTTTTATTCTGCTGATGAGGATAACTTCTCCTTGTTTGTTAACTGCTCATCGCTTGAAAAAATGCGTGTTTGCGTTTCTGTTATTTTCGGTTGTTGCACTGTTGCTTTTACTGGATATGGACCAGTGCTTCAGCCCATTCCTATTCTTTACCGTTGATGGCCCAGACTGCAAACTTAGGAGAAAGCCAAGGTTCCTGGTCGTTTACGATCTTATTTCCACAGCCGCAACCCTACAATCTTCCCTTCAGTCTGGATGCCGACGACGGTGGAGCCATTTCATGCTATTTCTTCGCCTGCTTGGAGCAGGCCAGCCTCCTCTGCACAGAAGAGCAACTTGTTTCCAGGTACCGTTTTTGTTAACATGTCAGCTAGGTTTAGCGTAGTATGAACTTTGTCTAGGTTAAACTCCCTTAGACTTAGAGCTTCTCTGATCCAGTGAGCTCTTAGGTCTATGTGCTTCGTTCTGCTGTGAAAAGTGGAGTTTTCGCTTAGTTCAATCGCACTTTGATTGTCGCATAATAGTTCTGACTCTGCACAATCCACGCCGATTTCTCTTGTTATTCTAGTTATCCAGATAAGTTCTTTTGCCGTTTCTGTTAGTGCCATGTACTCAGCCTCTGTGGATGACAAAGCTACCGTCCTTTGCAATCTAGATTGCCAAGAGACTGCTGCTTGTGCCATGAGGATCACATATCCTGTAGTCGATCTCCTTGTGTCTGGGTCTCCTGCTAAGTGTGAGTCAGAGTAGGCACTTACTTTCAGTTTCCATTGGCTTCCCCTGAAACTCAATGCACGACCTTTGGTCCCAGCTAGGTACCTCATCAACCATTTAACTCCTTCCCAGTGCTGTCTGCCTGGATTATTCATAAACCTACTGAGGACTGCAATAGGATATGCTATATCCGGCCTTGTAGAGACCATTAGATACATAATAGATCCAACAGCCGAAGCATAAGGGACTCCTTCCATGTCGAGTATCTCAGTTTCTGTTGTAGGGGATTGGTTTTTAGATAGCACAGCTTGGTTTGACATTGGTGTAGTAACAATTTTTACTCCTTCCATGTTGAACCTTTTAAGTATTCTCTCAACATAACTGCTTTGAGAGAGTATCAACTGTTTGCTTTCCCTTTTCCTGGTAATATTCATTCTCAGAATTCTTTTTGCCGATCCAAGATCTTTCATTTCAAAAGCCGCTGCCAGTTTTTCCTTTAATGTCTTTATTGAGTCTTTAGTTGTCCCTGCAATTAAGAGATCATCCACATACAATAGAATTATTAGAAAATTACCTTTATCTTCCTTCTTGTAGTATGCACAATGGTCACTTTCAGTTCGTTTAAAGTTTGCATCCTGCATAAACGTATCAAATCTTTTGTTCCACATCCTAGGGGCTTGTTTTAGGCCATATAAGCTCCTGTTTAGCTTGCACACTAGATCAAGGGTCTCCTTTTGTTCAAAACCAGCTGGTTGCTTCATATAGATGTCCTCCTCCAAATATCCATTTAGAAAAGCGGTCTTGACATCCATTTGTTCTAATTCTAGATCCATATGAGCCACAATGACTAGCAGCATCCTTATTGTCGTGAATTTGACAACTGGAGCAAAGATCTCATCAAAATCTACCCCTTTCTTTTGTCTAAAGCCCTTTACCACGAGCCTAGCTTTGTATCTTAGTGTGTTGTCTACTTCCTGCTTGAGCTTGAATATCCATTTATTTTCTAATGCCCTTTTTCCAGCGGGTAATTTTACTAGTTCATTTGTTCTGTTTTTGTTGAGAGATTCCAGCTCTTCCTTCATTGCTTGTGTCCATTTATCCTTATCAGCAGAATTAACTGCTTCGTAGTACGTCTCTGGTTCTCCCTCCTCGGTTACTAATACATAATCAGTGGAGGGGTACCTTGTAGATGGCTTCCTTGCTCTTACTTTCTGAGTTTCTGCAACCAGGGGTTCTTTTATACTTGTCTCTAATTCTGCTTCTGTTTCTCTTTGAGGTGATCCAATGGATGGAGGAGAAGGCTGCTCAGCCTGCCAAGATGAGCTGCTGCTTGGTTCAGGAATGCTATTTCCTAGGAATACGTCTTGTTCAGGTATTAACTCTTCCCCTTGAACTTTTATTTCAGAGCTTTCAATTCCTTCTAGCTTCATGTCTAGGATTGTTTGATCTTCTAAGAAAACAGCATCCCTAGATCTTATAATCCTTCCTGTTTTTGGATCCCAAAATTTGTAGCCAAAATGTCGATCTCCATATCCCATAAAAATGCATTCTTCAGCATGGTTGTCCAGTTTCTTCCGATTTTCCTTCGGAATGTGCACTAGACTCCTGCAACCAAAAACCTTTAAATGTTTAAAGTTAGGATTCTTACCTGTCCATACTTGTTCAGGTGTCTTTAGTTCGATCCTAGTTGCAGGAGACCTATTAATTAGGTAGCATGCTACTCCTAGAGCTTCTGCCCAGAATTCTTTTGATAAGTTCGATGTTTTTAACAAACATCTTACTTTATTCAAGAGAGTTCTATTGTATCTTTCTGCAGTCCCGTTGTGTTGGGGTGTCCCGGGTACCGTTTGCTCATGTCTTATACCTAGAGACCTGCAAAAAACAATAAAATCATTAGAAGTGTATTCATCTCCATTATCGGTCCTCAATGTCTTGAGTTTTCTTCCTTTCTCCCTTTCTACAGCTGATGTCCATTCCTGAAATTTTGAGAGAGCTAGATCTTTTGTTAGGATATGATAAGTCCATAGTTTCCTAGTTGCATCATCGATAAAGGAGATAAAATATTTATTTCCTCCTCTAGATACCACATCCAAGGAGCATACATCTAAAAATACTAAGTCCAATGCTTCTTGTTTTTTCTTACTCACTGTTTTAAATGGAGACTTCGCATATTTCCCAAGAATACAGTCCTCACATATAAATTCCCCTACTTTGCTCTTAATGTAAATCAGTCCTTCTTCTCTCAGTTTTGTAAGTCCAGCTTGTGAGATGTGTCCCATTCTTTTGTGCCATAACTGATATAAATCCCCTGTTCTTAGAGCATTAATCTGTCCATTCCCGGGTTTCAATATGATCTTGTACAAAGTATCATATAATCTGCCTTCAGCAACTTCACAACCATTTTTTATCAATTTCCAACAACTGTTTAAGGCCAGGCTTGTGAATCCTTCTCTGTCCATGACTGATGTGGACAGCAGGTTCAATCTTAGGTCAGGGATGTGTCTTACATTATTCAGAGTCAGTTTATGTCCATTTTCCGTCATCACTTCCACAGTTCCTATTCCTTTGATTGAAGCACAGCTGTGATTCCCCATTTTTGCAGTGCCTAGATCTTCTTCTGAATAGTATAAAAAGCAGTCCCTCGTAGGGGTAGCGTGGTAGGAAGCTCCGGAATCTATTATCCACTCCATTCCATGACTGTTGTCCACTGTTTCCTTTTCCAGAGTTGAGGCAAGAACCAGGATTTCTTCCTGATTATTTGTCTCGGCTGCCTCTGCCTCTGCTCCTTTGGTCCTCTTCCAATACCAACAATCTTTCTTTAGGTGACCGACCTTTTTACACCAATTGCAGCTTCGGGTCTCCTTTGGTGTGGGTTCAGCTTTGTTCTTGTCTTCTCTAGTATTCTGCTGCCCCTTGTTGTCACCCCTTTTTGTAAAATTCTGGAATTTAGGCTGATTCCCGCTGCTAACAACAGCTAGGGTCTCTTTAACCACTGAAACTGTTACCTCTTCCCTTCTCAATCCTTCATTTATTATGCACTCTTTTACTACTTCTAGCTTTAGGCCTCCTTTCGGTATTGATGAGTTTATAGCAATAACAGTGGACTCCCATGAATCTGGTAATGTCCCAATCAACATATGAGCAAGCACCTTGTCCTCTAGTACGCAGTCTGTTTCCGCCAGCTTGTTTACCACTTCTTGAAACGATCCTAGGTGATCCGTCATGGGAGAGCCTTCCTTGTATCTCAGCCTCATAAGTCTTTTGAACAAGAACCCCTGAGATTGAGTCGATTTAGGTTCAAAGATATTTTCCAGTTTTTCCCACATCACCTTTGCATCTGTTTCCTTAGCTACATGATGATAGTTTGCACTATCAATCCATTGCCTCACAAAGCCCAAAGTCTGAATATGCTTCATGTCCCACTGTTCTTGTGTGTATTTTTCTGGTTTTTTGCTCCCAAATTTCACTGGTTCATACAAGAACCTGCAATAGAGTAGATCTTGCATTCTGTTTTTCCATTCCGGGTAGTTCTTTGATGTCAGTTTGATCATGGAGTAGGGTTCGCTCGTCATCGCGTTCTGAACAATTCTCCAGGAGTCGTTTTGGTCTGATTTTGCTATAACAGCTTGTGTATCAACAGGTTGCACTTCCTTCTTGGTTTCTTGATCGATTTCCGCAGGAGAGACCTGCATGGGCCACCACTTGTTGGAGATGAACTCTCACTCAAAGAATCTCTGATTCTTGATTTTCAGATTAGAATCCGACAGATAAGTGCTCCACCTTTTTGTTCCTCACTTTGTTGTTGTTAGTAATATGAACACCGATTCTTTTACGAGGAAACTGGAGTAAACCCGGAGAAAAACCTCGGGATCGTTATACGATCCAATCCACTAACCGTGTTCTTGATTTGCAGATAAAATCGAAAAGAAAAAAAACAGTTTAGCTATCGTAAATGCAGCACAGCAGGCTTCGGGTTTCAGGGCTTCCAGAGCAGTCTTCTTGGCTCCCTTCTCCCTCGTCTTCCAGATTGATCAGCTAAGTGCCTCTGTTAGTTTTCTTTCGTTCAGTTTTTCACTTTTCTTTGTTCCCAGTGCCTCTGACCTTTTTATTCTGCTGATGAGGATAACTTCTCCTTGTTTGTTAACTGCTCATCACTTGAAAAAACGCGTGTTTGCGTTTCTGTTATTTTTGGTTGTTGCACTGCTGCTTTTACTCGATATGGGCCAGTGCTTCAACCCATTCCTATTCTTTACCGTTGATGGCCCAGACTGCAAACTTGGGAGAAAGCCAAGGTTCCTGGTCGTTTACGATCTTATTTCCACAGCCGCAACCCTACATTTTATACAACTAAAAGATCTTTATGGTTAAACGCGACAATTTTTATTTATCAACTAAATTTTAAAAATAAAATTTTGTGTATTCGTAAATAGATCCTTAAATTGATAAGCAAACCGATCTATCATTGTTGACCGATTTCGGATGATCATTTGATTCATATATATCTTCGAATAAGATTGAAAAAATGGTAATTAGATCGAATATATGATCTATGCACATACTTATTTTAGGATCATAATTACCACAATATTAAAATTTTAAAAATAAAAATACCAAAACTATAAATACTAGGAAATCAAATTTGCATATAGTCCAAATTAATAAATTTCCATGTAGGCTTCCTATTGAAAATGATAATGGAATCGAAAGTGAAAACAATGTTCTGGCGGCTATTGCCCCAACAACTCATATTTAATACAACCCTAAACTCAATATATGGCACATAAACCGATCGACATTAAATGCACAAGGTAGGAGATTGACATCCTACTGACATTGCACTCAACATAGGCAATGAAGACGATCGGCACCACATAGGTAATGTTGACGATCGACACTTCCGCTGGATTGAGTTTCAGGCAATGTTTTCATACCTTTCCTCATCAAGGGAAACGTAAGAAGATTTGATATTACGAAAAAGAAAATGTAATAGTTTCTAGCCTTCTTATAGGAAAATTTTATAGTCATATCCCCAGTTTTAGGCTGTTTTTATAAAATTCCACATCAAGACTCTCGGTGTTCTTTTCTTATAGCTCGTTCAACTAGTCGACATTTGTTGAAACGAAGTTCCTCTTAGCTCCCTTATGCGCAAGGCGCTCCAAAGTCATGATTTCCTCCACAATGTCATGTAGACGACAGCCTTTGCAGGCATCAATTAATTGAGTTACAGATAAAAAACACACAATATCTGTTATAAGCGCAAGTTAAAATATCACCTTGAAGAAATTAGTATGTTAAAGAGAGAATCAAATTCCCAGCGGAGGATAGAAAGTGAATTTTCTATTCACATATAGGGACGACTAAGACGAAAAAGGGATATGAGCTAGAGATTGAATATTTTGTGTAACAATCATGCCGATTTGGAAAACTTTGAAGAGGAGTTCAACGGATTTCTTTATTTTTGCACCTGAAGTAGTATTGATTTAACAGCTTTTACAGTTGGATTATTGTTTCGTGGCTTAACTACGTTCAAGGCGCTATTAAAATTACAGTATGACAAAGGCCCCATGAAAAGTCTGAAGTTTTCTGTCAGATTTTCTGCCTATGTCCGAAATTATCGACGAATTAAAAAGAGATGAATCTTTTGCGATGAATTATGAAATATCGATGAATTACTAGAGAACTCGCATGATTTTTTGTTGGCCGAATATTTCGCGATGAATTATGAACTCAAAAATGGTCCGATAAGGTATATGTAGTAGTGCAGTAGCGGACAAAGAATAAGTGAAAATACTGACGAGTGTCAGAACTTATAATTTTTAATTTCAAAACAACCGTGTCGAAGATAGGAGTATTCCTAGTAGTATGGTTTTCTTTTCTAGGTGACAGGTGGAGCATTGGAAACAATGCACACAAGGAAATGTTAATGGTTTACGACTCAGAGGTTGAATCTAACCAGATGATTATTGATATTGCTCGAGGGTATTTTGTAATTTGGATACCCCAAGAACCTTATGGCATGTTTCCCAAGGTATTCTTAATATTTCAGGCCAAATGACGTTAGGGGTATTTTCGTAATTTGGACATTCCCAGGTCCGATAATTACATCCATTATTATATTTTTGGTATTCTAAGATGATCTCTACATAAAATGACATCTAGGGACCGGGTACCCTCTGTTGGGTTCGGCCCAATCTAAGAGGCTAGCCCGAATGATTAAAGACGAACTAATGCGGCTTAAGATCGTCACTTTGGCCCATTTAGATCAACTAACCTGTAGGTCCATTAAGAAGTCACGACCGAAGATGGAGTTGGTCGTAACATGGAATGCATACGGGCCGACCTAATGGGTTGGTCCAAACGGTTACAGTCACGCGTTCTAAGCCTCGAGCCTCTCCACGTGTTCCACGCTTCGGGCCTTGTCACATTTTCCACGCATCGGTCCCAACCACGTTTTGCAGCGTGCGATAAAGACGTTCAACAGAATTGTCAGAGGCGGTTACATGGCATGGATCTCAAATGCCATCAGCCCTATAAATACATAACTTGACGACGGAATTAGCAGGACCTTTTGGATGCAAAGAATCCAAAAAGTCTCCCAGCACCAACATTCACTTTATAGGATCTGGAAGCTGTCGTCACGAAGGTGGTACTAGAAATTACGTCGGGGAAAAGTGGGACAGAACCACTTGCTGTTTCAAGCCCTATTCCAAGAGTAGAGGGTATGAGAGCGACCCTGATGAGCATAGCACTGATGATGAGGAAATCATCAGGTGTTGCGTAACAACGAGGAGGTCGAGATATCGATCCACTCCTCCTCCCTCGGCCAGAGCTCCAACTCCCGCTCTTAGGAATGAGCAGGAGCAGATGCAGCGACGAGCTCACTAGGGAGTTGGAGGGCATGCGTGCACTAATGGATTGCGAACCCAATAAGGGGTGCAATCATGGTTTATTCAACAGGGCCATTGAGGCCCCGATAAGAAGGAATAAGGATGACGACTGGTGGCATAATTTGCACGCGGTCCAAATGTCATCCCAACAATCTGAAGGCGTGTCTGCCGCCTTGGGAGATTTGATGCTCCCCTTTTCCGAAGAGATCTGGGCGGCAGTCCCAGATCAACATTATCGCAACCCCGAGGGGTTGCCGGCGTTTCGTGGTGACGGTGATCCGATCGATCACGTTGCTGATTTTGAGTTACACATGAGAACGGTTCGGGAATCAGATTCATTGAAGTGTCGCATCTTCGCGGCAAGATTACAGGGCGACGTCCGAACTTGGATAAAAAATTTGCCGACCCACTCCATACAGTCGTATGGCGGGTTTATTTTGGCTTTCTCCGAGCACTTCGCTCCGAATGTAGGACCGCCTAGAAGTAGACAAGAACTATATCAGCTGAAATACATCCCGGCCAAAATGAGTCTTCGGTCCTTCATGGAGAAATTCAATAGGACCGCCCGGGGCATCAAGCTTGAGCTTCGAGACAAGATTGATATTATACAGCAGGTCTTGGGACCGTGCGGCCTTTCGGCCAATTTAGTGAAGAGTCCGCCATCCACTTTGAGAAAACTTTTTCAGAAAATCAACAAGTATATTAAAGTGGATGAAGCGCTGGGGCTAGGCTATCGGAAACCGAGCGGGAATTCTGAGCCCGTAGGAGATCATAGGGTTTCCTACCCTAAGAAGCAGTCGCGAGAAGTAGCGGCTATAGCTGAGAAAGATGTCCCCCCGAAGAAGGAGGACGATCGGGTGTATTGCGAATTGCATCATAACACCGATCATTCGATTTTGAAGTGCCCGGTGTTGAAAGAGACAGTAGCGGCAATGAATAAAGAAAGGTCAGTATATTAATCATATTAGGTTGTTTTAATTGTGTCTCATAAATTCATATTGGTAGATTATGAGCAAATAAGAAAACAAAATTTTTAAATTTATGCTGTGTTTGATCATTTTATGTTTGATAATTCATTTTTAATTAGCTAAAAAAAATAAAGAAATGTAGTTAAATGAAAAGTGATAATGTTTACCATTTTTAAGAAAATATGTCAATGTGCATTATATAATACACTTGCATGCAATTTATTATTTTCGATAAATATTCATTATACCGATGTATCTGGTTTATTAGCTAATCCCTATTTATAAAACATTGGGAAATAAACATATCGATTTCCATTTTTGTTTGAAAGAGCTATATTTCACTTCAACATATGGCTATTTCTAAACATGTTCATTTCGGAAATTTCATTCTTTCTTTTCATATTAGTTTTCTCCATGTATAAATCATTCATTACTTTTATAAATAATTTTTCTCTCACCCATACAAAAGTCGCGGACATTTATAATTTATATTTTATTTTTTATATGTTATTGTTTTCTAAATGTATACAAATTATTTGTAATAATATTCTTATTGTATAAATCACATTTGCATGATAAATTGATTGTTGTAATTTTTAGAATTGTGGTTCATTTGTTATTGTATTTTCTAAACTAAAAGTGTAATTAATCATTGAAAACTAAATAATTTATCGACTAGAACCATTAAACGGGTAACCTAAACCGAATAAAATCGACGACTAGTTTATCCGATTTTTATAAAGTGAAATTACAATTAAAAATCAGTTAATCAAACCAATTAAAACAGATAAATCGGTAAACCAACTGCTTTCGCACAGCTAGTACCGAGCAACTACAATATTATCGATTAATTATAAATTTATATATTTTATATTATTTTAAAATTATACTATTTTTGAAATATTGAGACACTATCTTTCCCCAATAATTTCCTGAAAACGTGAGTGACCACGCGTTGTGGAGAGCCTAACAAGAACAAGAACAAGAACAAAAATTTCAAAAATTTCATAAATTTATTGGCATAATCAATCGTGATAATATTACTGAGCAAATATGGCGTAATCGACGTTGCGGAGCTGGGTCATCATCTCGATGATAATCTTGTTGAATATTATATTGTGTGACAATCAGATGAAGTTTCGATTAATCATTTATTATTGAATTAAACCTAAGGGTATAAAAGTAATTTGATTAATTCATAAATTATCATTCTATTTATACAACACAACACTTCATAATTTT
Organism: Utricularia reniformis; assembly: GCA_009725065.1. Classification (NCBI taxonomy): domain Eukaryota; kingdom Viridiplantae; phylum Streptophyta; class Magnoliopsida; order Lamiales; family Lentibulariaceae; genus Utricularia; species Utricularia reniformis. Next base: position 161,940 of record RWGZ01000022.1, read on the forward strand.
TATATATTATTTATGCATTCGAAAAATATTACAGAACACTTCATAATTTAAATTTATATTTATGTTTCTGTTTTTATTTCTCTTTCTATATAAATTATTTTCCACAAATTGTGCAAAACACACCCTTATTTTTTGGAATTCAAGAGCTAGAGTTTTAATTATTAAAAGTTCAAGTTCAATGATCAAATAACAATATAAAATAAGGTAAGAAAAGTTTCTTTAAGTTAATCTGAAAGCCGATCTTCATAATTAATGTCTTCATCAAATGTTGAAAGATCAATATCATCGTTATCCAAATCTTGTGAACTAATTGGATTAGTCGCTTATGTAATACAAACAAAAAAAATAATTTAACTCAACCAATTTTACAATCAATATAAAATTCAAAGCATTACATATCATTTGAATATTGTTGAGTTTGTGATTTCAATCTCGGAGTACCCAATGTATCATACAATATTCTCTCATCTACTTCTTCATTTTGATGAAATGTTTCTTCTTCATCAATCACCCATCCACCAATTATTTCATCAATAATTTCCACAACAATAGGATCATAATCTTTTTTCATCAACCACCTTAGATATTATAAATTAAGAACTAGAATAAAAATCAATTTTTTAAATGCATGCAATATAAAAGTGTAAGTAACACACTAACCTTTCTTTTAGCTTTGTTATGGTCCCTTTTTAGGGGGTACTAACAGTCGTCCGGTTCGTTTAGCCAACGAACTCGGTTCTGATTTGTTTTAGATGTGGAAGACGATTAATAGCTGGAAATAAGTAAATGCACAGCGATGTATAGTGGAAACCCCAGGAATTGAGGTGAAAATCACTTGACTAAGAGCAGATTATGCTCTTAGCCTGTTCAACTAATCGAATAATTCATAATCAATACAGCAGAGGCTAAAGAAAATGACAAGGAAAAGAAAGCAGTAAGAACCCCGGCAGGGTAACTGCCTGTTCTTACGCGTCCAAAGGGTCCTGCTATTTCCGTCGTCTTGCCCTGTATTTATAGAGTTTATAGCTTGTGTAAATCACGCTCTGTAACCGCCTCTAACAGGTTTGTTAGAGGTTGTTATCGCGGGATGTAAAACGAGGCTGGGACCGAGGCGTGGTCTGCGTGATCGGGCCCGAAGCGTGGTAAACGTGGGAAGGCCCGAAGCGTGGAAAACGTGAGTTGGTGACCGTTCTATAACCGTTCGGACCGAACCTAGGAGCCAGCTGGCAGAAAACACTTTATTTCGTTAAGGTTATCTTCGGTCCTCTCGTTGAACATCGGGCCGCTCTTCCTTAAGTGTGTAAATGGGTTGTAGGAATTCGTTTTCACTATTTGAATCGGCCAACGGTTGCTGGGCCTTACCCATCACAAGGTACCCGATCCTAAAGTTCTCATCACTAGCCCCTCGGGCTTGATTGCCAATCTCAGAGGTGATACAAGGCCGATCACATGATGTTTGCACATTCATGAGAACAAGGGACCGTACCTGTAGACAGTGAGAGTCCAGGGGACCGATCTTTCCCTTAGTGTATGAGCCAATTACGTTTAAAACTTAATAAC